>JAKELK010000144.1:0-177758 GCA_021525775.1 Lactarius deliciosus | reverse complement strand
CACCGCTCGCAAAGAGGACGCTCACGCCGCGCGCACCAAGCTGACTGAATAGGTCGCACACCTTCGTCGCATATTCCAGCGGCGCGTTATGCTCATACCCGCCATATGACGTGCTGATTGTCTGCGGGATGTTGTCATTGTCTTCATCAAGTAAGTAGTCTAACCAACGGATGTATGGGTCATCTGTTAATGATTTTTGCGTGCCGCCTGTGGAATAGTAGATGTGCGGGGTAGGGTACGCCATAGCTTCCGCGTACTGATGTCGAGGCTCCCTTCGAGGCCGGGTTTATTCGGATCGTACCCCCCGCCGTTGATCTGCACGACATCGAACCTCGCATCATCCCCGTCTGTGCGATATTCTACCATGAAAGCCGCCAGGTCCTGCGGGCTCGGGTATTGCTCTCCGTAACCTGCGATTCCAAGTGCGTTCCGGTCCGTCGCTTTGGGAGCGTAGCCCGCGGTCTTGTACAGCCAGCGCAAGTACGACGGCACGACGTATTCTTCTCGGCTAGACAACACACGTGCCTCAACTCCCGCGCTAGGGCATCTGCAGTCTCCTTCCCTCTGTGGGCGGGTAGCCGAAGTGTGTCGTTGGCACGATCGCTTGTATGTGCCCGTGCAAGACCTCTGGGAGCGAGTAGCTAATCGTGCGGATAACGGCGTCGTTCGTCTCGACATGCCGGTAGAGCTGGTACGATGCGTCGAGGATATTGTTGGCTTGGGACACGGACACGCCGACGACCTTGAGCCAGTTGCCACCGAGTACCGTAGAGACGGAGGAGGAAGGAATGCCCCAGTGCCTGAGCCAGGAACTGACGAGATCGAGGGTGTCCGGGTGCGGCGCGACGACCTCGGCGACCTGCTCTAGATAAGTGTGCACCATACCTGCCATGGGAGAACGGCACAGGTGGGTACACGCATGCACGGATGGGTGGTGGGGGGACATACTTTGGGCTCTTTGGATCGCTGACTTGGTACAGCGCGTCGACCAAGTCGTTCTCGTGCTGGGATTTGAGCGCGAGGTAAAAGTCAATCGCGGTCTCATTGGGTGGGTGACCCAGGCTCTCCCAGTTCTTCGGGACGGTGCTCCATGCATGCATCACCTTCATCCCGTCCCAACGTGGTGCTAGGGGCGTCGCGAGGCCGCAGACGACGGTAAGGGTGAAGAGCGCAGAGAGGGGGTGGTAGCGCATGATTAATGGAGGTCAGAGTTGGCACGTTTGAATGAGTTTCCGTGGCCCTTTCGAGTTAAAAGGGCCAGAAGTTTCTTAGGTGCCAGCGAGAGCTCGGGATGTCACGACGCATCTCATTGGCCCCTCCCAGTCAAAATGAATGTTCTGTAGAAATACAGCGTCAATCCCGGAGTACTTCAGTGAGCGCCCGTCGGGACTCCGTGGGGCCCGGGGTAGTAACGTAGTAACACTCAGAAATTGCGGCGCGCGACCTCGGTTTACAGTACCAGTCGAGTCTCCATACGCACCGCGGCCATGCGACGACCAATACCCTTTTACCATCTATAATACAATAATTTGGCATCACATTGCCAGTGTCCCGGAGTTGTGTGGAGCTGTTGGGCTTCGAACCTTTTCCTCAACTAGCTTGCTGCCTTAATTTGCCTTCTCTCATCTGCTTTCGCCAACCCACTGTCTGCGTCTGTAATCTTTCTCTCGATTTCTCAATTTAAAAAAAAATAATGTTTCATGCCCGGCGACTGCCTGCAGCTAGGGAAAAACCGTATCATATAGACCCACGCCTGATATTCGAGGTAACGTGAAACATTGTCTACTGGCCCGTAACTATCCCTACAGTACATACACAATGGCGATGTCTACGTGGACGGTTTTGTGTATTTGAGGTACCCGACTTCAGAGTCCTCAGTCGGTCATCGATTATTTCCTCCAGTTTTTCGAAGTCGAGCGTCCCGAGACCTGTGGCCTATGAAGCCAACAGTCAACCAACGTTCGAGAGACACAAGCCTGAAGGAACGTACGGGGTCCCATCCAGCGACAGCAGGGAATCCGTCAGTGTTACAGCCTGGGTTTGAGCCAGACCCGATGTCATTGAGGCCCAAGGCCCGTGCCATACAGCCAGGGGTTGAGGAAGCCAAGGGGTGCGCTACCTTTCGAAATGATTAACAAAGAGATGATGCCTGCCACGGTCTGTGCGTTGGCGGCCAGTTGAGGGGACGAGGTAGGGCAGAGGGAGGAGGGAAAGATGCACGGGTACAGAGCCACTCGTGCCGGTCACGAATTCGAATTTCCCTCCTAAGACGAAGACAAACTCGATCGCCTGCGAGGAGACATCGGGGAATCCGCAGCCTAGAGGACTGCACAGATACAAAGTAAGAATAGCAGGTCAGGTCAGGTCAGGGCCGTGAACCGACTTGTAGAGGCGCTATACTTGTCCCCGAAGTTCTGGAGGAAGGTAGATATCGCGTCTGCCTGGTAGGGTTGGCGTGGAAAGTAGATCGAGAAGCCGCCTCCAGATATGCTCCCTCGGGGTCATGGCCCGTCGTGCCACCAACGCTAGTGACCCACGGACCTACGAAATCATGGCCTGGTGAGTGACTGTGTGCTTACGCCTGTGTATTGCTCACAAGCAGAAAAAATAATACCACATACAAGTTGCGGGGAATATGGGAAGGAACTGGACGAACTGTTCTCCGGAGTTGCTCTGGACCAAACAGTCCCCGTCGCCGACGCCATCGTCACCGCTCGAAAAGAGGACGCTCACGCCGCGTAAACCAAGCTGACCGAATAGGGTGCACACGCTGTCCATATACTCCCGGGACATGTCATGCTCGTACCCGCCATACGACGTGCTGATTGCCTGCGGGATGTCGACGTCGTCTTGAGCAATCACATAGCGTAATCAGGAAAGGTATGGATCGTCTATTGGTGAGTAGGGCGTGCCGGCTGTGCTCTAGTAGATGTGCCGCGTCGGGTATGCCATAGCCTCCGCGTACTGTAAATGTCGCCGTCCAGGTTCGCCTCGAAGCCGGGGTTTGCCGGATCGTACCCCCCGCCATTTACCACGGTGAATGTCGCGTCTTCTCCATCGGTGCGAAATTCATTCATGAAAAGCGCCAGGTCATCCGGGCTCGGGAACTCCCCTCTATAGCCCGCAATCTCGAGGGCGTTCCGGTCCGTTGCTTTGGGAACGTAGCCTTGGGTGAGTGGGAACAAGGCGTTCAAGATCGAAGTCCACGCCCCGCTCCATTGACCGTCATCCGACAGAGGGTCTGCAGTGAAATCCCGCAACATTTCACGAAGGGTGATGTCGAACATATTATGGATGTGAGAGAGAGAACGATAGGAGGTTGTTGGCAGTGTCACGGTTCTGCCAGTTGCGTGACTCGACGACGTATCAGCGTGAATCCAGGACAAGGACAAGAGCGCGGTTCACACAACGCGGTTCACACAACTTGGACTAAGACCTGACGCAGGCCTGACGCCTGACGCCTCACATTCACAGCCTAGACAGCCTAGAAACAAGTAGCTACTACTCAGTCGCTTCGAAGGTCGACCGTTTACTATTAATTCGTCGGGCACCCCTGATCCGGTCCCTCTTTCTCAGCCGCATACGCAATCCCTATACATAGCTCAGAATACGGGCTTTCTCCCTAGACGTTAGACCACATTGTCAGTCATCCTTATCTAGTTTTCTCGCTAATACTGCCGGAAAATATTATGTCCGTCGGACGAACACAGGGCTAGGTCGCCGATGCGGGAGGAGTGGGCCTGTAAGTGATCGGGAGGTCTACCTACGAAATGTAATTAACTTGAACGGCCTCGCATATATAGTTACTCTGATTAGGACCCTGAGCAGGCGTGAAAAAAAGAATGCTCCCCAATCGTTCCTTCTTCGCCGAACTTTGTTTGTGAAACCCTTGCTATGAAAGGACGGCCCAGGCCTTTCCATGCTGTGTGTGAATCTCCCGGCGTGACTCAAAAGTGACGGGAAATGAAAGGAGACCCTCTGTCTTCCTCACATTGATTTCATGGTGTCTAAAGACTACGTGAAATTGTGTTTGCGTGTCGCGCTTACGCATCTGTCCTAGTTGTACAATACTTAGTATCTCAAACATTTCTTGTAATGTCAGAGACCATCAAAGAGTCATTGACAAGGTGCAACATTGATAGCGCTTTCTCTATGGGCGATTACCTCTCTGTGCCTGGGGCACCTGAGTTCCTCAGTCGCTCATCGATTATTTCCTCCAGCTTCTCGAAGTCGAGCGTCCCGAGACCTGTGACCTATCCAGCCAACAGTCAACCAACGTCCCAAAATTGAGAGACACAAGTCTCGTCGGACGCACGGGATCCCATCCGGCGATAGCAGTGAATCCGTTGGTGTTACAGCCTGGATTTGAGCCAGACCTGATGTCGTTGAGGCCCAGACGGCCTGTGCCGTACAGCCAGGGGTTGAGGAAGCCAAGCGGTTGGCTGCCTTTCGAAATGAGGTAATCGTTCAGCAGAGAGATGATGCCTGCCACAGTCTGTGCATTGGCAGTCAACTGGGCTGCTCGGAGGAGGGAGGAAGAGGCGCACGGGCGTCGAGCCACTCGTCCCTTCCACGTGTTCGATTTTCCCTCCTAAGACAATGGGGAGCCCGACCGCCTGCGCGGAGATGTCTGGATATCCGCGGCCATTGGGACTGCACAAATACAAAGTAAGAATCAGTCAGATCAGCTCTCTGGGGGAAACGAACTCGTAGAAGCCCTCATACGTGTCGCCGAGGTGCTGGAGGAAGGCGGGAATGACACCCTCCTGGTATTCTGGGCGGTCAAAGTAGATCGAGAAGCCGCCCCCGGAGAGGCTCGCCGCAACCTCGGGGTCGTGGCTCGTCGTGCCGCCGACACTTGTCACCCACGGACCTACGAAAGCAGGGCAGTCTGGTGAGCGACCTGTGCCCACGCAAGTACTGCTTGCAAATAGAACAAAACAAGGGCCACGTACAAGATGCGGGGAAGAAGGGGAGGAACTGGTAATAAGTATTTCCGGAGCTGTCCCGGACCAAGCAATCCCCGTGGCCGACGCCATAGTCACCGCTCGCAAAGAGGACGCTCACGCCGCGTGCACCAAGCTGACTGAATAGGTCGCACACCTTCGTCGCATACTCCAGCGACGCGATATGCTCATACCCGCCATATGACGTGCTGATTGTCTGTGGGATGTTGTCATTGTCTTCACCAAGTAAGTAGTCTAACCAGCGGATGTATGGGTCATCTGTTAATGATTCTGGCGTGCCGTCTGTGGAATAGTAGATGTGCGGGGTAGGGTACGCCATAGCTTCCGCGTACTGGATGTCGAGGCTCCCTTCGAGGCCGGGTTTATTCGGATCGTATCCCCCGCCATTGATCTGCACGACATCGAACCTCGCATCCTCCCCGTCTGCGCGATATTCCCTCATGAAAGCCGTCAGGTCCTGCGGGCTCGGGTACCACTCTCCGAAACCTGTAATCCCGAGTGCGTTCCGTTCCGTCGCTTTGGGAGCGTAGCCCACGGTCTTGTACAGCCAGCGCAGGTATGACGGCACGACGTATTCTTCTCGGCTTGACAGCATCTCCTTCGCCCGTGCCTCAACTCCCGCGCTAGGGTGCATCGGCAGTCTCGTTCTCTCCGTGAGCGGATAGCCGAAGTGAGTCGTCGGCACGATCGCTTGTATGTGCCCGTGCAAGACCTCTGGGAGCGAGTAGCTGATCGTGCGGATAACGGCGTCGTTCGTCTCGACATGCCGGTAGAGCTGGTACGATGCGCCGAGGATATCGTTGGCTTGGGACACGGACACGCCGACGACCTTGAGCCAGTTGCCACCGAGTGCTGTCGAGACGGAGGAGGAAGGAATGCCCCAGTGCTTGAGCCAGGAACTGACAAGATAGAGGGTGTCCGGGTGTGGCGCGACAACCTCGGCGACCTGCTCTCTGGATAAGTGTGCGCCATATCTGCCATGGGACAACGGCACAGGTGGTTACGCGCATGCACGGATGGGCGGTGAGGGGACGTACTTTGGGTTCTTTGGATCGCTGACTTGGTACAGCGCGTCGACCAAGGCGTTCTCACGCTCGGATTTGAGTGCGAGGTACAAGTCGATCGCGGTGTCATTGGATGGGAGACCCAGGCTCTCCCAGTTCTTTGGGACGGTACTCCATGCATGCATCAGCTTCATCCCGTCCCAAGGCGGATCCTTAGGTGGTGCTAGGAGCGTCGCGATGCCACAGATGATCGCGCCGGCAAGGGCGAAGAACACAGAGAGGGGATGGTAGCGCATGGTTACACGAGGTCACCTAGATAGCACGGTCGGTAGATGCGGCCCTTGTAAGTTAGAAGGGCCAGAGGTTTCTGGGACGCCGAGAGCTCGGGATTCTATGATGAGTCTTCACCGAACCCAATGGCGACGTTTTCAAAATGGTAGAGATACCGCACGAACATCTACGGGTCCCTCTATATCAACACAGAAGCCTGAGGAAGATAGGTGCCCGCCCCAGATTCGGAAACATTGATGACTAAGTTAGAGTACTATCCTTGTTGATAGTACCATATGGTCTATCGGAAATGCGGTGAGGTGCTGTTATAATTTAGTTGAGGTCGGCAGCTGATGTATATGAGGAGAGCAAGAATGTGAGATGAGAGCAGGGCAAGTGCTCTTGGTTATTATCCAGGTAAGTTAACGATTACATAATTGACTGGTCTGGCCTCGGGTTGCCCGATTCGGCAAAGTTCCGGGCTCGATCCCAACAGGTGCACGCCCTGCATTTCACATGTGACGGATGCAGCGTCGAGAATTGAAGCATCTCGCGCATCGTCATCTGGCTCGATTGCTCGATTGTAGCGTTGCGTCGGGAAGTTCAGAGCTGGGGGGAGCCGACCTTATAACTTGGTCCCGGGCCGGAAAGCCGCGTGATCCCGCCTCATGGCGCCCGCGGCAGTGTTCTATGCGGTCGTCGCACGCATTCGTACGCTGCCTGTCTGGGTCCTCCATCACGAATACAGCAACCCCTTTGGTGGAAAATAAAAACAAGATATATCAGACATTGTCATTTTGGACGGCGCCGACAACCAAGTGATCACTCGATCGGTCTTCATACCTGCGCAGGTGGACGTTCTAGGACCTGTTGAGCGTGTGGTTCTCCTCAACGACTGATCGATGCCAGTTTTTCGTACTGTGGTACGGTGGGTATGCTGAAAATTTGGGTATATGGAAGTTTGACGCAGTCTGGTGGTACTCTACTGGAGACATTGCGTTGATCTGTCATGGTGTCTGGCTGGACAGCGACCCATGCAAGATGCGGCATCGGCCACAATAACCCCAAAACATAATCGAACAAGATCGCATTTTATGCGCTACATCTCTCATCAACGCGCGTGGTTACTAGGTACGCGCCGTTCGAACGGCTTACACGAGGTGTGGTTTATGGCATTGCACGAGACAACACGTCCGTATCAAGCGAGGTCAGGAGTGGCACTACCACCATTACCTCGGAATCTGGGTACGCTCTATAACCTATTCCTTTAGGTGTGCCTACCCCGCTCTTCCGACCCCTATTACGGATTGTGGCACCAAATACTTACTTCTCTGCTTCTGGCGTCATCAACATTCCCCTATAAGTCTGTCGCATTTGGTTCATCACCTTCTTAATACCGCTAGTGGGGCATTAGGCGGCGATCGGGTTGGTGCTCAATATCATTGTTATGCATACTAGCAAGTTGATTTCCTCCTTAACATAAGGTCCCCGACCTCACGAGTCTTTCTTCTGAAACTGGAAACCAACACATTCACATTCACCAGCATGTACTTATGTACCAGTGAGTACTTGAATGAGTGTATCTGTGACAATTAGTGAATTGCCGGTGCGCGTAGATACCAGATACGCATTCCACGTATACGCATTTGCCTTCATTTGAATAGATGTACCCTATTGAGTGTTCCTAATTCCATGATGTATGGACTGATTCTTCTCAGACCTACTTCGCTTCGAGCAATCTTCAAGCGAAGTGACGAGCGTGGGACAATTTCAGAGACTGGTCAAAGCGTGTCCAAACCGCGGCATACATGACGTAAGCACGAGAGAACGAGGGAAGCTCGACCATTACCCAAGCCATTACCACTTGAAGTTGCTGCCCAGAAGCAGGAACGAACTTCCTCCAGCGGAGCGCCGTGCTAGCTGCATGAGGTGACAAATGGATGAGATGATGTCTGTACCGTCTATCTAATCGACCATCTGTTCAGGTTTGCGCCAGTAGCGTATCCTTGGCGCCCTCACAATTGACTCCGTCTGTATCCACTGGGCGCAGACAACACCGTCTATAGATCTGTCAAACCATTGATACTAAATGGCAGGCGTAATCATAGGCGTAAGAAACTCCCCCACTGCTACCACCATCATGGAAGATAACGTGGTCATCCCAGCGTCAGCCTGAGGCAGTAGTTATGCCTTTTCCCGGTTATTCGTTCATCCAGATGGCATGCTGACCCCTCTTCGCGAAGCGGTATGTGTCGTCCACTCTAGGTATGAAGGTCTGATTAACTGGGCCAGATGACTGCTGTCATTTCAGACTGCCTGTGTCCGCGATGGAGAGCCTCGCCTCTTCAGGAGGCTCATAACACGTTTAGGCTGCATTTTCTTGTCCTCCTTTCCCCCACCTGCTACTGTGGTTTCTGAGGCATAAATATGCTGCAGCTCTGCGAGGAGCTGCAGTCAGTCTTCAGTGACCCCCCGCGTTGTTACCCGTACTATCATCTCTCAATGAAGACAATTGCGCCCATCCTCCTCCTCTTTCTTCTGGCACCACAGGCGTTAGCACGGATGTACTCTGTCGCAGACACCTACCAGGGAGCCAACTTCTTCGATACGTTCCAATTCTTCACTGGGGCAGACCCTACGCACGGGCGGGTGCACGTATCTTCTCCCTTTCGTCCGCTGTACTCCTTGATGACCGTTCTCTTCCAAAAGTAACTATGTGTCGAGCGGCACCGCTAAGAGCAAGGGTTTGGCCACCGTGTCTGGGGGCAACTTTATCATCCGCGCGGACCACACAACACAGCTGGATCCAAGTGGTCCCGGGCGCAATTCCGTCAGAATCACGTCCAACAAGCAATACGACACGCATGTCTCCATGTAAGAGGCTCTCCACCGCCACCGACCTGGCAACGGTCGCTCGCGCTATAGACGCCGAGGCTGAACGTCACTTTCTCCACAGCTACAACGTCGTGCATATGCCGCAAGGCTGTGGGTGCGTGATCGGCGTTTGCTCCATATGCAAGGAGGGGACTTGCTCACGCTCAACGCGACTCGTTGCAGGACTTGGCCCGCCATATGGGAGAACGGAGCCAATTGGCCGGCAGGGGTACCACTCCGGAGTTCTCTTGGCAGCTGGCTTAGCTAACGCATCTCTTCGAAAAGGGCGAGATCGACATCGTCGAAGGCGTGAACGACCAGGGTTCGAACCTCGTCTCGTTGCATACCTCACCCGGTACGCACTTCCGCTTCGCTAGGCGTGCGTCCTCGAGACTCAGTTGCAGAACAGGTTGCTCCATGCCGGCGTCACGTGCTGAGACCGGGTGAGACTCGTGATAAAAATTGGCGCCGGCTTGTGAAGGGCTAACTGGCGCCCGAACTCCAATACAGCTCGCACACCGGACTTGACTGCAGCACGGCCGCGAATGGTAACGCGGGCTGTGGGGCCCATGTCACCGATGGTAATAGCTATGGACCTTCGTTCAATGCGAATGGTGGAGGATGGTGAGTTGCTGCCACGCCCAGGCGTCCCGCAAGCCGACTCGGGAGTGATTGCAGGTATGCGTTAGAACGTACGAATAGCTTCATCAAAGTATGGTTCTGGGGCCGAGGTAGCGGTTCCACCCCGGCCGAAGTAGCGAATGGCGCGGGCTCTATCAACACGGATAACTGGGTGCGTCGAATGCCTTCTGTTGGGGACGCCTGACTGACCCTATCACAAAAAGGGCACGCCAGATGCGTACTTCCCGAACGCACAGTGTGATATTGGGGCGCGCTTCGGGCCAGCAAGCATTATCATCAACATTGACTTATGTGAGTAGCTCCGCATGGCCCCACGCCGTCTCCACCATAGTTACAATCACCTAGGTGGAGACTGGGCCGGGAACGTCTATTCTTCGTCCGGGTGCCCCGGGTCGTGTGTCGGTGAGTTGCCCATCGAGAGTTATTCAGAGCTCTTTTGTCTGAGAAACGTCAGACTTCGTCAACAACAATCCTGGCGCTTTCAGTGGCGCGTTCTTCGAGCTCTCCTGGGTTAAGGTTTACCAGTGAGACAACCTGAGTTATTTGATATTTACTGCGCTGGCCGCTCCGGTTTGAAAGAGATCCTCGCGAGTAGGGGTGGGGTCTAGGCGACGTTTCAGACTCTCGTTTAGGGGTCTCGTGCGCTGTATGATCGCTGAGTGTTAAATTAAAACAAACAATGTACGGACAGCGGAAATTCTAGAGTTTCTTGATTTCGCATGTCAGAGGAGAGAAGTCGGTAATGGATGCTCGCAATGGGAAAGACCCGCATTACTTGCGGCGGGATCCGAGTCGCATTCATTAATGGGGCCCGGTGTGACAAACGATTTTCTGAAATGAAACTCGACCCGTGGCCACCGCACAGCCCGGGCCTGTGGTGGCTACAACGTGCAGGCACACCTCAAAGGAAGAAGGGACACCCGGAAAAGCACAGCAGGAACAAGCCACCTGCCGTAGCCGGTCTCCAAGCCATGAGGCAATTAAAGGGTGTGCTATGTGAGGTCGTAGCTAGTTAGCTGACAGAGAACAAGGAACAAATGACACCCACTGTGGTTAGCACGGGTATGACAATTGGACGGGCGTTGCACCGATAACAGGCGTGATGGATATGCCCATAGAATTCTGTTGTGAGGTGCGTTTTCCAGCCCCGGTTCATAACGGACTGAGCACGCGGTCGCCGGTCGGTGCAGTCGTAAACGCGCGAACAACCGACCGGTGACCGGTGACTAATCATTTAGCTGGCTCTCAAGCAAGCCTTTCTAAAAATTCTTTGTGTCTTTGTTGTTCATTTTCCTTTGCAACAGTCACATCCTTTTCACTGATGCCTTATTTTATTTTTTACTTTTACGCGTCGGGACTGGTCCAAGCGATGGCGTCAAGGTGTGTGATATATGATATATATGCTGTGACCGCCTCGAGGCGAATTTCCTTACCTGGTGTACTGCAACCTCATTGCGTTCGGCCGTCTTCATCTTGTCTTGTGTAACGCAAGCCACGTTGGAAACGCGCGTTTGCCATTCTCGTGCGTACTTCAATTCACACCCGACTCCGCTTCTATCTTTTGCTCTCCTGGTCCTCTCCGCTCCCTTCCCTTCCACCACCACTTACGCACTCTCCCATGTCGACCCAATCGCCTCCTCTTGTTCGAATGCCCCCAAACGCTCCGTCGCAAGGTATGCCCCACTTCTTTGCCACTCATTATGGATCGATGGTGCACCGAGACCCGTCGTGTGTCCTCGTCTCGTAGTCTCGATTTCATTCATCTCCTTCTACAACCCGCTCGATCCTCTACGACACCTTTCAATTTCCGTTCGCTGCACAGACCAGCTCTTTTTCCCATGTTGTCTTTTTTTTTCTCGCTCGTGGGCACGCCGGTGTTGTCTTCCTGCTTCTTCCCAGTCATGGACTGCCAATTTCTTCCCTCGTGCTGCTCCAAATCTCCTTCGTGATCAGGTGCTGATCCCACCTTTTCGTTCAGGGCTGAGCTCTTCTCCCCGCGAAAATTCTCCATCACCCACGTTCCGTGAACGTCAGAGGGTCGCCGCCCGTGGTCAATCGACTTCTTCTTTCCAGGGTTCATATAATGGACAGCCTAGTCCCACGGCTTCTACTACATCGTTTCATCAGAGGCGCTCCCCTCCGCTTGCCGCGCAAACCGTGCCTGGACAGATCCGCCGCGCCACCTCCCCCTTATACCATAGCACTAGCCGGGATGGTAGCCCGGAACCTCCCCCAGCTCCCATCCATCCCGCGAATCAACAAAGCATCCTCCATCAAATGACTCCGCCGCAGCAGGCCCACTCTCGTAGCCAATCCGACCTCCTGCAACATAGCACCAATCAGATGACCCCCGCCATGGGCTTTGCGCGACCAGTAGCACGCACCGCTCAACCACAGTTCATGGCTCGGGAACCCTTCCAAATGACTCCTGAGCTGATCGCGGAAATCGACCAAGCCCATTCCATGGGTGTGGGTGCGGGCATGGCGGGAGTGGCATATGCTGGAGGGGCGACTTCGGGCCCTGTCTCTAGGACTAATCAGCAGCTTGAATCCAGCTCTCTTCCTAAGGAATCCACTCTCGAGCGTGCCCGTAGCGGAGAGCGTCCGAGTCCCCGTGAGTTGGGAGGAGGAACCTCTCTGCAACGTCGCGATACTACCTCACGTGACAAGGACCGCGAAACTTGGGAGCTTCACCGTCGCGGGAGCATGAAGCGTGATCCCCCGCCAGGGATTCCCACCCAGCAGCCCTCTCCGAAACTCGAAGTCCCGCGCACAGAGTCTCCAAAGTACCTTCCTTCGCTCGGCGCGCCCAGCGATCATACTGGTTCTTACAACCCTGGTGATCGTGAACTTCGATCAGCTCAGGCTGCAGCCCTTCCGCCGAGCCCCCCCGCCCCCCGCCAGAATGTGCCATATACGGAACCAATACGTTCAACGCCTCCTTCAGTAGCTAAGCTCGCCTCACAGTCGCCAACGGGCCTGTCAGTTAAGGCACGGACTCCCGATAAATCCCTACCGGTCCAAGAGGAACCCGAAGAGGATGGCGCCTATGAACAGAATGATAATCAGGAGCAAGAGCGTGACCGATGGACCCCCGGCGGGAGTGAGTACGGGCGCCCCGCCCATCGACACGAACAGGAAGTGCGTGACTCTGGGCGCCAGCATCACGCTACTTCGTCTCCTACACCCTCATCGGACCTTCTTCCCGAAGGGTATGACTCCCGCTACGATACGCGTCACGAGCGCAACGGCCGTGAAAATCATGTTCAAGTCCAACGAAAGAACTCGGACGAGGCGAAGCAGAAACACGATGGCGATGATGAGGAGCGTGCGCAAGGTTCTGGTCGCACTCAGTCCCAGGATGAGGAGAGTTATACACCACGGTCTCCATCCGCGAGCTTGCCCCCTGAACGCAGCTTCGGGACGCGTGATTCACCCGTACATTCACAGCAGCAGCAGCAGCATCAACAACAGCAACAGCAACAGCATGCTCAACGACACCAAGCCCATGTTCCGCGTATTCGGAGCCGAAATGGCGCCATGGACGGACTTGGCCTGCGTACATTTGATGCAGCAAGCTTCGAGAACACGCTAGAACAGCTCATATCCCCCCCACCTGAACAGAATCACCGATCATATTCAACTACGCAGATTAACTCTCCTCGTCACTTCACTTCGCCTCACCAAATACATTCGCCAAGTCATGAAGAGCACGACCATTTCTTGGACGACCCTGCAGCAGCATACTACCACGGCTACCCTCACTCTCCTATGGCTACACACTCTCGCCCAGGTGCACCTATTCCACCCACTCCCCACAGCCACACTGCCGCGCCGTCCCCTTCGCCTCTCATCTCAGGAATGGGCCGCGCGAATGGCATGAAGCCCGTTCTTCCACCTTATAGCCCCGCCCCGCCCGTGGGCTCGCCATACCCGTATCCGTTCGGACACATACGTCGCCCGCAGAGCTACACTGGCTCATACAACGGAACTGTGGACCTTTCACAGATGGATCCTAACGTTGTCCGTGAACAGCTTGCTCTACAAATGCAGATATATGCGCTCAATAACGGGGGCATGGTTTCTGACTCGACTCTTTCTCCGTCGTCGACGCCATTCCCGGGGCCGCAATACAATCCTTGGACATACCTACAGACGAGCAACGCGTTTGGTACGAGACGTGGCATGGCAGACTCTACAGCGAGTATGCGTTCGAGCCCGAGTCACCAACCTGTCCCATTACCACCTCTTAGTCGAGGAAATCGCGGACTACGCCACCGTGAGCATTCCCAAGACTTGCGCCGGCGGGCGAAGGTCCGTCCGCCGCCGCGTGTCGAGAGTACACAGCCACGGGACACGAGTCCCGAATTATCATCGGGTGAGGAGACTGCTGGTGAATCCACCAAGGTGGGCGAACAGTCTGAGCCGCAGCGCTTTGCGCCTCGGCCGGCGCGCTGGGACGAAAGTGCAGACGACGAGGACGAGGCGGATGCAGATGACGGGGAGTGGATTGATGAGGACGTAGGAATTGAAGGTGGTGTCGCAGATGACTTGCTGCAGCTCGAATTCCATACCGACTATGTTGGCAATCCTGAGAAGCGTCGCCGAAGGTGGAAGCTCCGCTGGGAAGCCCTGCTTCGTGCTGTAAGTCGCTGCGTCTCGCTCCGTGATCATTTAGGCAGGTCTGACCCCGTTACTGGGCTTGAACTAGTTCCATGCACTCGATCGCGAGACAGACACCACCCTCGTGTTGCTCGCCGCACCTTCCCACTCAGGCAAGCTCCATTCCGTCGCGTCGCGCGCCGTCCGCCGCGACAACTCCCTCATCGAGTCACCCGACATGATGAGCATCCGCTCCGCCTTTGCCGAAATGGCAGCGCGCCGCCGCGCATCGCGCTCGTCGTCGCTCCTCGAGCAGCTCTCGCGCGCCTCGTCGTCGTCCCGCGATGGATCACCCTCAAGCAACAGCGACGCGCGCGAGGAAGACCTCCGTCGCGCGCTGGACACCGCCATCGGCAGCTTGCACGCCCTCGGGAGTCTCTATGAGCGGCGGGAGATGCGCTGGATCGAGGAGAAGCACAGGCTCGACGACGACAAGGAGAAGGTCCAGCTGCTGCTCAAACAAGTGCTTGGCGTCGGCGTCGTCGGCAATCTCGTCGACACGGCGCTATAGGCGTACCCCCGTATAGACTCTTTTGCTTTTACCTTTTGCTCTACTTTTTTTGGTCTTGCTTGTCACGACTTGGCGTTGCTAGATAGAGGGTTTCCCCTTTGCATTGCTAGCCCCTTCATGTAATTCATGTACTTAAAAACGACCGCCACGAAATGTAACTCTCACGAACGGCCCGTATCTATCATAGCTGATCCGGAAAGTTCCATTTTTGGGTGATATGCGTGAAATCGAAATCGATAATCGCACGCCAAAAAGCCGGAAAGGATCGACAAAGTCAACTCTCGTCATGTACGGTAGGGGTCTCTCGTCATTTTTGATGCGCGTTGCCTACGAAGACGAGACGTGGCGATGGCCATGTGGACACCCTTCTGAGCCCTATCGATTACCCACTCTACGAGGTGTCAATCCCCTAACTATGTCAAGTTCGAATCAGCTCAGCCAATTCTCCAGTTGAACTGGACGGCTTTCGGATCGAATGGTGATCGATGATCGGCCGGGAGTTGTGTCACGATTTGCCCCCCTCTCCTCCGGTCCGAGTCGCCTGTTTGCTCCAGAACTTTGCAAAGGAATATCGTGTTTTTTGCCATGTTGAACTCCTTAAGCGCTTGTCCTTGATCCTCTTACTTGCTCGATATTGTAGACCGGAATTGAGTAGGAAATCTCCGGGGCCGGTGCCACGAGCTGGGCATCGTGTGCTGTCTGCAAGTTTGGACCAATGTTTACTAGGAAGCGCCTTATCACCAAAAGAGCCGGCTCGCGGAGAATAATAAGTATGTAAACTAGTTCAATAGCTAGTTCTACTAATTGTCAGCGCAAACAGAAAGTCAAACAGGAAAGGGTAACATCTCTACAATCATCCTTTTTGGTTCTATATTGTTACGTAAAGTACAAAGCATCGCAAGGCGTTCGACCAAAAACCCTCTCCGCCATGGTACAAACCCTGATGTGCAATGCGACGAAGATGCTTGTCACTTCTTCCCGCAGGTTGAGGATCTCTGCCGAGATTGTACAGGTATCAGATCTACTATCGAGTCGTTAAACAATGAAAGGCAGATGTAGGTCGTGTCACCGAAAACGCACCTGGGGTTGTCTACGCGTCTTCGGAACTATGCATGGGGATCACAGCTGCGATTGGAGAAGACAAGGCCGACTTGTCATAAAATCGGGGGCCGGCGTCTTCAACATCCCCATATGGAGCGGCCATGGAATCATTACCGTTTTTGTTAGCCTGGCGGTCAGAAATGGTATCCCCTTGAGCAGTGGGGACGGACGAAGGTGTTACTGGGGTTGAGGGAGGAAATGTATAGAGCATACTGCCGTCAGATCGAGACGTGGGAGGGTCTGAGGACGGCTTCCCGCCCGCATTATATATCGTGCCAAGATCCAGAGCAAGAGCAGACGTAGACGTAGACGGAATGTCTGGTACATCGGGAGAAGTGTACGGGTTTTCAGGAGCGGAGTAGGGCACTGTTCCAGTGGCCATATCGAAACTTCCTCGTGTCGGACCAGTGGTGACCGGATACGTTGGAATGACAGGTGGGTAATGGCTTTCAAAATTTGACATGGGAGACGTGGTTGTATAAAGTGGGTGCACGTTGTTGTTGAGCTGAACACTTTGAGGAGTATAATTAAGGAGATTGACAGGGCTCTGCGACATGGGATAGTACATTGGCCAACCATATGGTGAGCTGCCGTAATATGGGTGTGATGTAGGAAGCGACAGATCACTAGACGTCGTGGACAGACGGGCGGGCGGTAAGACGGGGCTGTTAATTGGTTCGGGCGAGTCATAGATCTGTGATGTAAGCCAGGAGTGACCAGAGACTCTGCATTCAGGGTAAGAGAAAGGTGAAGACAAGACATGCTCGTCGTCGGTGGTGGAGGCAGAGAATGCAGTCGGGGCGGAATCGGTGTCTTGATGTAAAGCGATATAAGCCCGGCGGATAGTTTTCAAAACTATGATATAATGGGATCCAGTCTGATTGTTTTTCGATGCCTTAGCTCTTGAGACGACCCAGTTCCATAGGTCGCAGAAGTCGTGCTGTAGCCTAGGGAGAGTGTCTTCGATGTCAAAGTTAGAAACTAATGCAAGGGTCTTCCGTAAGGTTGTAACGTCTCCGGGCCAACGAATCCAGTCATCGGCATGAATAATGTTTCGGAGAACGTGGATGCAAGTTGCGAGTAATATGCTATCGCCATGCGTGAGATAGCTCTTCAGGACGTGTCTTGCGATGTCCATGTTGTCGGTAGCAAGTTTGAGCCAACGCTCGTCGCGCTCTTCCACTCTTGGTAGAATGATGGAGACCATGATCCGTAAATAATAGGCAGTGTCTGTGTCGTGGTGGTCCGCCTTCCCAAGCCAGAGCCCAAACTCGATAGAGCTCAGAAGACCATCCCATTCGGCGTCGATAAAACGATGGAAAAATTGGGGGATTGTACCAAAGGGTGCCACGTCCATCGCCTCCCTGCAGATGTCGAGACGCCGTTGCTTGATGTCCTGAGTGATCAAATTGGACGTCAACGTGCGGTGTACGAAACCTATGAGAGCTTCTGTCATCTTCTCGCCATTCGGCCTGATGCAACTGCCCGGATCGTCAAGGACCTTGGAACTACAGAAACCAGGAATCGCTGCAAAAAACCGCTCCAGTTCTTGATCGTCGTCAGAAGAATTGAGGGTCCACATCAAGACACGCCCATCGATTTCGGATGATGAACCGAGCGCGAGGTCCTCTGCTGTCTTTACAAGGCCATCTACGAACCACTTGTGATAGCGTTTGCTCCCCGTTTCGAAGAATTCCTTGGTTTTACGACCGAAGGAAGCGAACCGGCTCAACCCCGCGAACCACCAAAAGGTTCGGAAGAGTACGGTTAGCACGCCAGTGGCAAGGAACCATGCTGAGGACGAGGGAGGAGCGTAGTAGGGGCTGTCATGTCGGAACAGTGGCACAAACGTGACGGATATGTATATCGCCGTGCAAAACCCGACCCACCCGACGACGACGCTGAAGACAGTGTGGTCGATATTAAGCAAGAACACAAGAAGGCCGGAGAAGAAGAGGAAAAGGGAAAGATGCAGGAGAGTGGGTAACGCTTCCACCGCCCAGGGAAGATGAAACTTGTCTATGCCCTCGTAGAAAAATGCGCGTATCCGACCTCGCCTGTGTGGGCTGTACCGTGGCTGCGTAATCTTGATATATCGACGGGCCCACTGTTGCAGCAACGTCGCCAGCAAGGCGCACGTGAGGCTGATGGCCAAGCTCAAGAACCAGAGCGAGTTGACCCACACGGCATAACGAGGCGGGGAGAACGGGGGTGGGACGAGAGGGATAGAGACGTTAGATCTATTTGGGTCGGCAAGGAGTTGGTAGATATTCTGGAGGTAGAATGCGGATGTGTCTTGCGAATTCGGCCGAAGGTCCTGTATTGACAGCGCAACCAAGGTCGCGACCGCGGCGGAGAACAGACCAGTCTACGAACATCCAATTGAGGTCGTATTCTATCTAGAGTAATAAGGAACTCACAAAGACAAGGATCCCGTCGGCATCTGCCTTCCAGCTCTCTGCCATCTTTTTGTCTTCTTCCTCGGCCATCTCATTATACATGGTGAAAAGATGGCCTGACCCATCGGAAAAGTTGGACTCTGCTTGCGACATCTGATTTTGGGAAGACTGGGGAGAGTCACGGATACCTATACATAGGGTTACACTGACGATACTATGCCTAAGTGGGGGGTACCATACTCGGCCCCGGGCCAGTGTTAGCCCCCTCCTCTGGTACACTCTCGATGTTGATGGCCTCGTGAGACATCGTGTGTAGATTCTTAGAGGACGAGGAAAAAGGTTAAGGAGGCTTACACCAAAGTAGAGGTGGGGGACGCAGGAGAGGGGTCGAGCGCCATACTCGGACGTGCCTTGTAACGAGACATTCATCAACAATTAGGCCCAGGTAACAATCATACTTTGATGAGACGAATATTAAAAACCGGTCAATTTTCGAACGTGCATAACCTCCAGTGGCAAACCATTCTGATGAAGATTTCAGTCATTGGCAACGGTGTAGGAGTCGGTGGATAAATATAAATATATATGAGGAACGCGTGAGCTTGGAGGTTCCAGAGTAGAGGGTACTGTATGTTCTTATCTCCTAGTATTATTCGTATTATCTGTCGGTCTGGCCCCTCGGCTTGTTTGGACCATTCCGTTGAATCCTACGGCCTACAGAACTGATGCCAGTGGAGTTCAGTTCGTCTGACAGGAAATCTTTTGGAGTCTATAGTAACTTGATAATGCAGTAATTTCATAATGTAAGCAAATCCTGGGGAGCATAGCCGGTACCGTAGACCCTTTATCCCATTTAAGGAGTCCTATATCGTAGCTCCTGGCAGATCAAGGACTGGCCCACAAATGACCCGATGATAGAAAGAGGTGTATGTATCCGCCACTCTGCGATGTTGATCGTCAAACCAAATAATTATGGCGTCCCTGTGGTGAGTGATACATCTGCGCTCAATGGCCGTTCCTGGTCGGCCTTCTCCAGTACTTGCTGAGGAATCGTCGGGCCAGCGGAAGTAACATTAGTATCCACTGAGTCCGCGGCTCGCAGAGCCTCGGCAATGGGGCGCAGCATGCTCATGAACTGGACGATCGGCGGCATCACGTCGGCGTCCATGACACGACGCTTGAAGCGCGGCGGCTCGCTCCCGCCTGATCATGATCGACTCCCAGCGGATATCGGGCACCGTGCGACCAGCGAGGTCCTCCGCCTCCGCCCACCGCGCGAGGAACGCTGCGCGCAGGGGCCGCTCCGGCAGTGCGTCACGCGGCGTCTTCGAGATGAGCCGCGGTAGCGTCTCCCAGACGGCGCGGAAGCTCGCCGGATGCGACGTCCTCCGCAAGCATGTGCGGCAGCAGACCTACGAGCAGGCCATGCAGCACGAGCAGGTGGCACCCCGCGAGCGAGGGTAGCACAGCGCCGTCCTGCAGCCATGGCGCGGCGACAAGCTCTGTGAGTTTCGTTGCGTGCTCTCGTGGAGTCTGCGCTGGCTCCGGCTCCTGCGCCCCTCCTACGAAGATCGCGCGCAGGTACGCGCGGGCGGCCAACGCCCCCGTGGCGACGGCGTTGATCGCAACGACCTGGGTCCTCGTCGCGCTTAAGCGAGTTGACCGCGCGCCACGTCTGGAAGCCGAACATGCTGTAGGAGAACGAGGCGAAGTAGATGCCCGTGAGGAAGCGGGCAGTGTCGAGGCATATGATAGAGCGGCGGCGGCGGACAAGCTCACTGGCGCTGCGATAACCCTCGGGGATGCAAGTCATGAGAAGCCGCTCGAGATGTCGCCCGAACGGGCTGGGTCGCTGGGAGTGGATCAGGTCCTCGACGATCGTGAGTGCACCCTTGCTTGTTCCGGACATGACGTATCCGGGGATTCCCTCGACGAACGCCTCGATCTCGTCGTCGTCGTCGACGGTCGCGGTAGTCCACAGCAGCGCGCGCCATTCGATCTCCTTTTGATGTGCGCGAATTGCGTCGGATATGGACCACAGGGATGACTGCACGAAAATATGGAAGCGCATGTGCACCTGGGCGAACCTTTCGTTGTGTACGAGCTGGTTCATGCCGGCCAACGCGAGGAGCACCGGTGCGGTGGGGGAAAAGAGGAGCCACTTGAGCGCGTCGCGGCTGAAGGGGGTGCGGTACGGACAGTTGGGGCGGACGTTTGGGAGGAACGTAAGGAGAAGATAGATGGCGCCGAAGAACACGACGACGCCAAACATGGCGTGCGCGACAACACCATCGATGGAGAAAAGAAAGTCGACGAGCCCTGCGAAGAAGAGAAACACAGAGACGTGGAGCACAGCCGGCACAGCCTCGACCGCCTGTGACAGACGGAACGTCTGCACGCCCTCGAAGAGGTACGCCCGTGTGCGCGCGCGCTTGTGAAGCGCGGTCTGGGACTGAGCGAGCTGCAGGTAGCGCCGGGCCCACTGTTGCATGAGCGTTCGCGGCGAGCGCGCATATTAAGCTCAGAATGAGGCTAAGGAACCACAGAATGTTGACACGGATGGCAGAAGGGGTCGGGCGGAAGGACGCATCGCTGAAGGGCGGCGGGGCCGGGATCTGTGTGCCGTTCGAGAGGGCAGAGATCTGCTGCGATATCTGGCCCAGTAACTGCACAGTCGCGGCGCTAGGATCGGAAGATAGTTGTTTGTAGCTCTCAATGATGAAGGCGGCCACGGTCGCGGCGAACAGACCAGTCTACATAGACAAATATAAGAAAGAACGACAGGGGGCAGATCAATTGTTGGGTAACATACGAAGATCAAGATGCCCTCCGCGTCTCCCTTCCAGTTCTCCGCGAGTGCCGTGTCTTGCTTTTCTGCTTCGTTAAGGTAGACGGACCACACCTTACCAGCCGTATTGCTGTATTCAGTACCTGTAAATGAATTCTGTCAGGAGCAGTGGTGCATTCGGATGGGTACAGCCTGGCAGACCTCCCCTGGATCCTACTCGGCCGAGACCAGCTACTCATAATGCAGTTCAGTATTTCTGTCATACGGCAGCGCTCAACAATAAGAATCACAGACCCCCATTGCCAAGTTCTACGTTGCCAGGATTCATTCTCGAGTCTCAGAACTTTGCCACTGCAGACTCGGAAAGTGTGTAATCAACGGGGGTTAACACCGTGAGACCTCGAGGTAAGCGGCCCTTCTACCGTAACGTCACCCTACACGCGTATTACGTGCTTTGGTCTCCCTACAGAAGTAAGTAATTGACCAGATTACTTTGATCACCGCTCCGGAATAAACAATAACTTTAAAAAGCCAACGATCCGTGCGAATCATATTAGCTAGTACCTGATATTCGAGGTAACTTGAAACACTGTCTACTGGTCCGTGAATATCGCCATAGTACATACACAATGGCGGTGTCTATGCAGACGGTTGGTTCTGTGTGCTTGAGGTACCTGACTTCCTCAGTCGATCATCGATTATTTCCTCAAGTTTAGCAAAGTAGACCGTCCCGAGACCAGTCACCTACGGAGCCAACAGTCAACCAACATTCCAGAGACATGAGCCCGAAGAGACGTACGGGATCCCATCCGGCGATAGCAGAGAATCCATCAGTATTACAGCCTGGGTTTGAGCCAGACGTGATGTCGTTGAGGCCCGGAAGGCCTGTGCCGTACAGCCAGGGGTTGAGGAAGCCAAGGGGTGTGCTGCCTTTCGAAATGAGGTAGTCATTCAACAGAGAGATGATTCCTGCCACTGTCTGTGCGTTGGCGGCCAGCTGAGTGGACGTGGCAAGGTGGGGGGAGGAGAAAAGACGCACGGGTGCAGAGCCACTCGTGCCGGACGCGAATTCGAATTGCCCTCTTAAGACGAACAAGAAGTTGATCGCCTGCGAGGAGACATCGGGGAATCCGCGGCCTTCAGGACTGCACAAGTACAAAGTAAGAATAGCAGGTCAGGTCAGGTCAGTCAGGGCCGTGAACCGACTTGTAGAGGCCGCTATACTTGTCCCCCAACTTCCGGAGGTAAGTAGATATCGCGTCCGCCTGGTAGCGTTCGCGTGGAAAGTAGATCGAGAAGCCGCCTCCGGATAGGCTCGCCGCGACCTCGGGGTCGTGGCCCGTCGTGCCACCAACGCTAGTCACCCACGGACCTACGAAATCACGGCCTGGTGAGTCACTGTGTGCGTATGCCTGTGTACTGCTTACAAGCAGAAACAAAGAAATACCACATACATGTTGCGGGGAAGATGGGGAGAAACTGGACAAAGAGTTCTCCGAAGCTGCTCTGGACCAAGCAGTCCCCGTCGCCGACGCCATAGTCACCGCTCGCAAAGAGGACGCTCACGCCGCGTAATCCAAGCTGACCGAATAGGGCGCACACACTCAACACATACTCCTGGGACAAGTCATGCTCGTACCCGCCATACGACGTGCTGATCGTCCGCGGGATGTCGACGTCATTTTGAGCAATCATATAGCGTAACCAGCAGAGGTATGGATCATCTGTTGGTGAGCAAGGCGTGCCGCCTGTGCTATAGTAGATGTGCGGCGTCGGGTACGCCATAGCCTCCGCGTACTGAATATCCAGGTTCCCTTCGAGGGAGGGGTTTGCCGGATCGTACCCCCCGCCGTTTACTTGCGTCACAGTGAATGTCGCGTCGTCTCCATCTGTGCGATATTCATTCATGAAAAGCGTCAGGTCCTGCGGGCTCGGGAACTGCCCATCATAGCCAGCAATCCCGAGCGCGTTCCGATCCATCGCTTTGGGAGCGTAGTATGATGTTCTGTACAGCCAGCGCAGGTACGACGGCGTGATACCATCTCCGTCGCGGCTCGACAGCACCGACCCCGCCTTCCCCCGTGCCTCGACCGCCGTGCCTCGTTGCATCCGTGGTCCCATTGCCTCCGAAAGCGGAGAGCCGAAGTGAGTCGTCGGGACGATCGTTTGTATGTGCCCATGCAGCACCTCTGGGAGCGAGTAGCTAATCGTGCGGACAACCGTGTCACTCGTCTTGACATGCTGGTAGAGCTGGTACGATGCGCCGAGCATACGATTGGCTTGGGACACGGACACGTCGACCGACCCTCAACCAATTGCCACCGAGTGTCATTGAGATGGAGGAGGAAGGAATGTCGTAGTGACCAAGCCAGGAACTGACGAGCTCAAGGGTGTCCGGGTGCGGCGCGACAACCTCGGCGACCTGCTCTTTAGACAAGTGTGCACCATATCTCACATGTGACAATGGCACCGGTGTGTACATGCGCGCACAGACGGGCGGTGTAAGGACGTACCTTGGGTGCTTAGGGTCGCTGACCTCGTACAGCGCTTCAATCAAGGCGTCCTCACGGTGAGACTTGAGCGCGAGGTGGAGGTTCGATCGTGGTCTGATTGGACGGGTGGCCCATGCTCTCCCAGTTGCTCGGGACAGCATCCCATGCATGCTTCACCTTCATCCCGTCCCAACGTGATGCGAGGGGCGTCGCAAAGCCGCAGAGGAAGCGGGGCTGAAAGGGTGGCGAACACGGAGACGGCGTGGCAACGCATGCTAACTGGGGGTCACCGAGAAAGTAGAACGAGTATATTCGGCCCTTTCAAGTTAAGACGGCCAGCGACGCTGAAAGCCATGAGTTTTATGACGTGTCCCATTGCTTCCAACGGCGGAGTTGTCGAAATGGAGGTACTGTCCCCATATCAACGAAAGTAATAATATATTTCGGTGCTTGCCAAAATCGAAATCATTTAAGGAGACTGAGAACTTTGCCGCTATCGGATCTTCGCATGGCAGAGGGGTCCCACAGCGATATGGCCTCGCTGATGGGGACACATGGGGTCGAAAAAGAGCAGCCGGGGCCTCGAAAGGGGTTACCCGTTTTGGCTGCCCGGAGTGCGTGTGGGAGCGCAGTGCCAATGCCGTGGTGGCTGGCTGGCGATATAAGCCGAGCAGGAAGCCCTCCCTCCTCCCCACTCACACTCACCCCACTTGCAACCAGTCTACCAGGGGTCGCGCCGCGCCGTGCTATGCCAGCCAACTCCCCTGGTAGGGTCGGAAGACTGGTAGGCTCCTAAATGGTCTCGGAAGGCGCAGCGGTCGGGGTAAGCGGTAGTTGACTCGGACGAGAACTTTCGCAGGTTCGATACCGCTACTGACTGCCTGGCCTTGCCCACCTCTGGGCATACTGTACTGACCCTTATCCTCGGAGACGGGTGGCAGACGGATGTACCATGTCGGTTCTGACAGCCCGAGCGCCCCTCTGCACAAAGTCATTGCCCTTTGCAGAGGCCGCGCGGACTGTGTAACTTATCAGTCAAGGTCACGGTATCAGTAATATAAAGATCCGTGAGAATCAAATTAGCTACAGTAGTACTTGATATAGTGATATTCGACGTCGAGGTAACTTGAAACATTGTCTACTGGCTAGTGAATATCGCCATAATACGTACACAATGGCGATGTCTATGTGGACCGTTGGTTCCGTGTGCTTGAGGTACCTGATGTTCTCAGTCGATCATCAATTATTTCCTCAAGTTTAGTAAAGTCGAGCGTCCCGAGACCCGTCACCTATCCAGCCAACAGTCAACCAACGTCCGAGAAACACCAGCCTGAAGGGACGTACTGGATCCCATCCGGCGACAGCAGGGAACCCATCAGTGTTACAGCCTGGGTTTGAGCCAGACGTGATGTCGTTGAGGCCCGGAAGGCCTACGCCGTACAGCCAGGGGTTGAGGAAGCCAAGGGGTGTGCTGCCTTTCGAAATGAGGTAGTCATTCAACAAAGAGATGATGCCTGCCACGGTCTGTGCGTGGGCGGCTAGCTGAGTAGACTCGGCAGGGCGGAGGGAGGAGGGAACGACGCACGGGTGTAGAGCCACTCGTGCCGTCCACATGTCCGAGTTTCCCTCCAAAAACTATGGAGAACCCGACCGCCTGCGAGGACACATCGGGGAATCCGCGACCTTTAGGACTGCACAGATACAAAGTAAGAATAACAGGTCAGGTCAGGGCAGTGAACCGACTTGTAGTGGCCGCTATGCTTGTCCCCGAGGTGTTGGAGGAAGGTAGGTATCGCATCCGCCTGGTAGGGTGGGCGTCGAAAGTAGATCGAGAAGCCGCCTCCAGAAATGCTGGCTGCGACCTCGGGGTCGTGGCCCGTCGTGCCACCAACGCTAGTCACCCACGGACCTACGAAATCACGGCCAGGTGAGTCACTGTGTGTTTAGGCCACTGTATTGCTAACAAGCAGAAAAAAAGGAAATACCACATACATGTCGCGGGGAAGATGGGGATGAACTGGACAGAGTGTTTTCCGGAGCTGTCCCGGACCAAGCAGTCCCCGTCGCCGACGCCGTGGTCACCGCTCGAAAAGAGCACGCTCACGCCGCGTAATCCAAGCTGACCGAATAGTCTGCACAAGCTCACCGCATACTCCTGCGGCGAGTCATGCTCGTCCCCGCCATACGACGTGCTGATTGTCCGCGGAATGTCGACGTCATTTTGAGCAATCATATAGCGTAACCAGCAGAGGTATGGATCATCCGTTGGTGAGTCAGGCGTGCCGCCTGTGCTGTAGTAGATGTGCCGCGTCGGGTACGCCATAGCCTCTGCGTACTGAATGTCCAGGTTCGCCTCGACGCCGGGGTTTGCCGGATCGTACCCCCCGCCGTTTACCTGCGTCACAGTGAATGTCGCGTCGTCTCCATCGGTGCGAAATTCATTCATGAAAAACGTCAGGTCCCGCGGGCTCGGGAACTGCCCACCATAGCCAGCAATCCCGAGCGCGTTCCGATCCGTCGCTTTGGGAGCGTAGCCTGATGTTCTGTACAGCGTGCGCAGGTACGACGGCGTGATTCCATCTTCGTCGCGGTTCAACAGCCCAGACCCCGCCTTCCCGGCGACCGCCGTGCTGAGGCGCATCCGTGGTCTCATTGCCTCCGTGAGCGGAGAGCCGAAGTGAGTCGTCGGAACAATAGTTTGTATGTGCCCATGCAGCACCTCTGGGAGCGAGTAGCTCGTCGTGCGGACAACCGTGTCACTCGTCTCGACATGCTGGTAGAGTTGGTACGATGCGCCGAGCATACGATTGGCTTGGGATACGGACACGTCGACGACCCTCAACCAGTTGCCACCGAGCGTCATTGAGATGGAGGAGGAAGGAATGTCGTAGTGACCAAGCCAGGAACTGACGAGCTCAAGGGTGTCCGGGTGCGGCGCGACAACCTCGGCGACCTGCTCTTTAGATAAGTGTGCACCATATCTCACATGTGACAATGGCACCGGTGGGTAAATGCGCGCACAGATGGGCGGTGTAAGGACGTACCTTGGGTGCTTAGGGTCGCTGACCTCGTACAGCGCTTCAATCAAGGCGTCCTCGCGGTGAGACTTGAGCGCGAGGTGGAGGTCGATCGTGGTCTGATTTGGCGGGTGGCCCAGGTTCTCCCAGTTGTTCGGGGCAGCATCCCATGCATGCTTCACCTTCATCCCGTCCCAACGTGATGTGAGTGGTCTCGCGAAGCCACAGAGGAACGCGGCTGAAAGGGTGGCGAGCACAGAGATGGCGTGACAGTGCATGCCAACTGGGGGTCACCGAGAAAGTAGAACGAGTATATTTGGCCCTTTCAAGTTAAGACGGCCAGCGACGCTGAAAACCATGAGTTTTATGACGTGTCCCATTGCTTCCAACGGCGGAGTTGTCGAAATGGAGGTGCTGTCCCCATATCAACGAAAGTAATAATATATTTCGGTGCTTGCCAAAATCGAAATCATTTAATGTATCAGTCATAAATGTAATGTCTTAAAGATCTGTGAGAATCAAATTAGCTAGTACCTGATATAGACCCGCGCCTGATATTCGAGGTCGGGGTAACTTGAAACATTGTCTACTGGCTAGTGAATATCGCCACAATACGTACGATGGCGACGTCTATGTGGACCGTTGGCTCTGTGTGCTTGGGGTACCTGATGTTCTCAGTCGATCATCAATTATTTCCTCAAGTTTAGTAAAGTCGAGCGTCCCGAGACCCGTCACCTATCCAGCCAAGAGTCAACCAACGTTCGAGAAACACCAGCCTGAAGGGACATACGGGATCCCATCCAGCGACAGCAGGGAATCCGTCGGTGTTACAGCCTGGGTTCGAGCCAGACATGATGTCATTGAGGCCCGGAAGGCCTGTGCCGTACAGCCAGGGGTTGAGGAAGCCAAGGGGTGTGCTGCCTTTCGAAATAAGATAGTCATTCAACAAAGAGATGATTCCTGCCACGGTCTGTGCATGGGCGGCTAGCTCAGTGGACGGGGCAAGGAGGAGGGAGGAGGGAATGACGCACGGGTGTAGCGCCACTTGTGCCCGACACGGATTCTAATTGCCCTCCTAAGACGAAGAAGAACTTGATCGCCTGCGCGGAGACATCGGGGAATCCGCGGCCTCCAGGACTGCACAAGTACAAAGTAAGAATAGCAAGTCAGGTCAGGTCAGGGCCGTGAACCGACTTGTAGAGGCCGCTATGCTTGTCCCCGAAGTACTGGAGGAAGGTAGATACCGCGTTCGCTTGGTAGGGTTGGCGTGGAAAGTAGATCGAGAAGCCGCCTCCAGATAGGCTCGCCGCGACCTCGGGGTTGTGGCCCGTCGTGCCACCGACGCTAGTCACCCACGGACCTACGGAAGCATGGCTTGGTAAGTGACTGCTTACGCCTGTGTACTGCTAACAAGCAGGAAAAAATAACCACATACAAGTTGCGGGGAAGATGGGGATGAACTGGACAGAGACGTCTCCGAAGCTGTCCCGGAACAAGCAGTCCCCTTCGCCGACGCCATAGTCACCGCTCGAAAAGAGCACGCTCACGCCGCGTAATCCAAGATGACCGAATAGGTTGCACACGCTCACCGCATACTCCTGCGGCATGAATTGCTCGTAACCCCCATACGATGTACTGATCGTCCGCGGGATGTCGACGTCATTTTGAGCAATCACATAGCGTAACCAGCAGAGGTATGGATCATCTGTTGGTGAGTCAGGCGTGCCGCCTGTGCTGTAGTAGATGTTCGGCGTCGGGTACGCCATAGCCTCCGCGTACTGAATGTCCAGGTTCGCCTCGACGCCGGGTTGTGCCGGATCGTACCCCCCGCCGTTTACCTGCGTCACAGTGAATGTCGCGTCGTCTCCATCGGTGCGATATTCATTCATGAAAAGCGTCAGGTCCTGCGGGCTCGGGAACTGCCCACCATAGCCAGCAATCCCGAGCGCGTTTCGGTCCGTCGCTTTGGGAGCGTAGCCTGATGTTCTGTACAGCGTGCGCAGGTACGACGGCGTGATACCATCATCTCGTCGCGGCTCGACAGCACCGACCCCGCTTTCCCCCGTGCCTCGACTCCCGTGCCGAGGTGCATCCGTGGTCTCATTGCCTCCGTGAGCGAAGAGCTGAAGTAAGTCGTCGGGACGATCAGTTTGTATGTGCCCATGCAGCGCCTCTGGGAGCGAGTAGCTGATCGTGCGGACAACCGTGTCCTTCGTCTCGACGTGCTGGTAGAGCTGGTACGATGCGCCGAGCATACGATTGGCTTGGGACACGGACACGCCGACGACCCTCAACCAGTTGCCACCGAGTGTCATTGAGATGGAGGAGGAAGGGATGTCGTAGTGTCCAAGCCAGGAACTAACGAACTCAAGGGTGTCCGGGTGCGGTGCGACGACCTCGGCGACCTGCTCTTTAGACAAGTGTGCACCATATCTGCCATGGGACAATGGGTATGCGCGCGCACAAATGGGCGGTGTAGGGACGTACCTTGAGTGCTCAGGGTCGCTGACCTCGTACAGCGCTTCAGCCTAAGGCATCCTCGCGGTGAGACTTGAGCGCAAGGTGGAGGTCGATCGTGGTCTGATTGGACGGGTGGCCTAGGCTCTCCCAGTTCTTCGGGACAGTATCCCATGCATGCTTACCTTCATTCCGTCCCAACGTGATGCGAGGGGCGTCGCGAAGCCACAGAGGAACGCGGCTGAAAGGGTGGGAGACACAGAAAGGGCGCAGCAGTGCATGATTACAGGGGGTCACCGAGACGGTAGAACGAGTTGATTCTGCACTCTCAAGTTAAGAGGGCCAGCGCCGCTGAAAGTTCGGAAGTTTATAACGCGTCTCATTGGACTCGACGGTGGAATCGAAATGGAGATACTGTCCCTATATCAACGATATATTTCGGTGCTTGCCAAAATCGAAATCATTCAAGTTGATTGCACCAGTTGCATACGGGTGGTAGTCGTGCAGGTTGGTGGCGACACGCCGTGCTATTCGAGCTTGGGTCGTCTCAGGAACGGCAGTGACTCCGCACTGATGTATTCGCCTTTGCCTGGGTGATCCTCTAACTTCGCGTTTCGTACTTGTTGGTACCCAGTTATGCATGACGCACCGATCTGATTAGGGAATATATCCGACCTATGCCTTCACCAGAATGGCCTCAGTTGTCCATAGAGTGGAAACGTATCCGTCGTGGTTGGAGAACACGGATTCGTGCTCAAGCGCTCAAGGCCCGGCGGGAATTGTTGAGATTCAGCGCGCTCGTGCCCGATGTTATTTGGGTCCGTTTTACGTTGATTCACTCTAAAATTAGTTAGGACATTCGTTCTAAGTTTAGTATACCTGCTAGGCAGTCCTTCGACTTTTTCGCCCGTAGTTAAATACCCTCGCCCGTTCGTCCCGACCACCTCAGTACACGTGCGATCCTGAGACTTCCGGTTAGCCGAAGAAAGTACTTCGAAGGACAGGTCAAGTTGAGCCTTGCGGACAGTGAGACTAGACTGACAGGAATCGCACAATTATTAAACCACGCACCTATTCTTTGCGTCGACATTCGCTCTCCCAGTAATCCGGGGGATGTTGCGTATCCATCGCAAAAACGAAATTTGGGTAAGTTGGAAGCCCCTTTGTTCATCATATTTAGACGCTCAAATCTCAGACTAGGCGATGATGGGTTTGGCGGTCAGCAATGTATGTGAGGTACTGTATGCTGTTGGTGACACGGGGTAAAACCCGCTGTGTAATATACACACCGATGAGGTGATAAATGCGCTACATTCACGTCAGGCAAAGAGACGCTTTGTATATCTGTTAAGGGGGGGTGCAACAGGTCAGGGTATGTCGGTGGGGGGAAGGCTGGACTCACGAGTTCAGCCCATGCACGCCGCCCTCGACCTGCGCGCTCGCCGTGCGCAACTCAAACCTCACGCGGCCCGCTCCGACGCCCTCTTTCAGCTCCGCAATGCTCTTCACTCCGATATCCTGCAGCGAGTGCTGGAGCCCCGCATGTAGGTACGGCAGAAAGTCCTTGACGCTCCCCTTGTCCTGCACGTCCCCCGACACGCCCTGCGCGACCTTCACCGCGGACGCCTCGGAGAAGTACCGCGTCGTCGCCGCGTTCTCCCGCACGTGGCCCTCCGCCTGCGCCTTGCTCGGCGGCGTCGGGTACTTCTTCCCTGGCTTCCCGTTGGCCTTGGGCCCGCCCGGAATCGCGCCGGCACCGCCGCCGCCCGGCTTGCCCTGCTCCATCGCCTCGATGGAGCCCATCCCGCGGTACGCCTTGACGCGCTTGCCCTCGTGGTAAAAGTACTCGCCCGGCGCCTCCGTCGTCCCCGCGAGCAGGCCGCCCATCATCACCGCGCCCGCGCCGAGGGCGAGCGCCTTGATGACGTGCCCGACGTTCGAGATGCCGCCGTCGGCGATGACGGGCACGCCGAAGCGGGAGGCAAACTCGGATACCGCGTAGACGGCCGAGGCCTGCGGGCGCCCGACGGCCATGACCTCCTGCGTGATGCAGATGGACCCCGAGCCCATGCCGACGCGGAGCCCATCGGCGCCGGCGGCGATCAGCGTCGCTGCCTGCTCGCGTGTCACGACGTTGCCTGCGACCACCTCGAGTGTTGGGTACGTCCCCTTGACCCACTTGATCATGTCCTCCTGGAAGACCGAGTTGCCCTGGGACGAATCGATGATCACGATGTCTAGACCGGCATCCACGAGCAATGCCAGCCGGTCCCTGTCGGCGGGGCGCGTGCCGATCGCCGCGGCTGCGTAGAGCTGCTTGCTTTCGGGGAGCTTGGAGGCAAGAGGATACGTCTGGTTTTTGAGGAGATCCGAGCGGGCAAGAAGGGAGACGAGGCGTCCTTGAGAGTCGATAATGGGGAGTTTTCCCTTTTTGGAGTCACGAAGAATGTCGTTAGGCCGCGGAGAGCGTAACGCCCTCGGAAGCCGTTACAAGGTCGGTAGTCATGATATCGGCAAGTCGGGCGTCCCGAGGTTGGAACTGGACATCGCGGGAGGTGACGATTCCAACCAGCTTGCCACCTAGTGCGCCCGTGTCTGCATGGCAAGCCAAGTCAGCAGGGCTTAATGAAAATGAACGGAACACAAGAAGCGAAGGATCAGTGAATCCGTGCGTTATCTCCCCATCTCACACGTGTATACGTGTTGGTGCGGCAGAACGAAGGTATAAAAAGAATTCATCACGAACAATCGAACAAGGAAAACAAAGAACTAACCGGTGATCGGGATACCGCAGAAACCTAGTCGGGCCTTCACGTCCAGCACATCCTCGACGTAACGGTCAGGAGACAGTACCACGGGGTCGGTAATGAAGCCGTTCTCGTGGCGCTTCACGGCACGGACCATATCAGCTTGGGCTGCAGCTGACTGGTTGTGGTGGATAATACCGATGCCTCCTTGCAACTGAAATAGGTGAGTGCATATGCAGATGGATATCGCAGGGAATACGTACCGCCATCGCGATGGCCATTTCTACCTCGGTGACGGTATCCATCGGACTACTCACGAAGGGGGTCTTGAGGACGACATTGCGAGTAATGCGGCTTTCGGTGGTGGCTTCATTGGCGGAGAAATCGATCTTTCCAGGTAGCATGAGGAAGTCGTTGTACGTGAGACCGCCGTGCACGGTCGGATCCATGAGTTGTTTGATGGACACTCCATCGGAGCTAGGGTATTTTTGCAGTTCCTCGAACGCACACGACGGGTCGAGGAAAGATTGAGGATCTAGAGACATGTTGGAAAAAGTGGTGTGGGGTGATAGCGGGCAAGATTGCGTTGTTGCCTAATTATACGCGTATGCGCAAAATCAGACTGCCGACATTTAAATGAAAAGCAGAGTCGAACGCACTCGAAGGCCGACTCGGGGCCATATTGTTCTTCCACGTGATGCATTCTGAATCACACGTGATAAATACGCGAAACCAACTTCTCGCGAGTCTCGATCTCTCGACTCTGCAACAAACTATACACACAGCCTATTCGACTTTCTCTTTTTCGATTCTCTCTCGCCAGACATGGGTCTCTTTCACGTCGCCGCATCATGTCTACGCTATTTCCTGCACCTTCTCTTGACCCTTCTCGACGACGACGAATCTTCTCGGGGCCCACTGCTTGGAGGTTACCCGCCAGCCGCCGTGGAGATGGTACCAGTGCATAACCCTGTTTGTCGACAATCTGAGCCTCCAGGTCCGCTTCCTTCGAGTAGCAGCAGAGGATATTACGCTCCCTCAGACCGCACCGTCCCCTTCTTGATGCTCGAATCTCAGCATGCCCGTCGTGGAGGGTCCATTGCAAACGCGGAGTGTCTTCCAAACAGGTTTCCGTCCAAGCAGAGGCCATACCCAGGAAAATCGAGCATCGGGCCGTCGTCGTCGTTTACCCTGAGAGAACCACCTTGTGACTTGCCGATTCTTCTGAACTGCGAACTGCCTTCACAATCGAGGAACACGTCCATGTCTGCATCCTCACGCTCGTCTATGGTCTCTACACCGGTCTTGCCTAGCTGGAGTCCTACAACTCCGACGACGCCAACCCGTCAGCCAACCCGTAAAGTGACCGCGGGGGGTGGCAAACTGATGGGCCTCGGGATTCAGATCTTGTACGATGACGACGAGAAGCCGCGCCCGTTTGACGGACTAGGGCTCGTCCCGTCTCGCATGAAGGACCAGGATTCGGCGGAAGAAGAAGACCTCGGTGTGCCGTCGCGGATCCTCCTCGAAGAGATATATCACACGTTCACGAGTCCGGATATATTGGCAGCTGCAGCACCTTTCCCCACAGAAAGCGAACTGGGAGACGACGAGACGAGCACGGAAGATGTCTTCAGGTGTAGCGATATGGCCAAGCAGGGACCCAACGCAGTGAGCACACCACGCAAAGGGGTGAAGAAGCACGGACGGGTTTCATACGGACTGCCAACTGCGGCGAGCGTGCGGCGGACACGTAGGGCGCACGTGGATGAAAGCGGAGGGGGAGACGATTCGGGGAGTTCAGACACGTCTGGGGGATCGGCACAGAAGCCAGCTTGGAGGTATTAACCAGGGGTAGATGTATGTCTGAGAGATAATGAAACCTGATAAGGCAATCTGATTGGGCTATACGGCGGTTGCCAGGCTTGGATGCCCTGACGACGGTCACATTGAAAGGATCACCTCTGTGGAGACTGGGAGTCTGGGGCTGATAGAGATCACATCTGCACACATACAGTGCTTGCTAGTAAACGACATGTCCGACACAAAAGGTCTGTTCGCTTCACCCGCCTATCCGCCACTTTTAACGTCCCAAAACACAGATACCCTCACCGTCACCGTTAAAGTCTCTTCGTCCCCCTTTCCATCCCCTGGCTCCCCCTTTTTTCCCCCGCCCGTCCTCTCTCCCCATGAGTACGCCGTGATGTCGTCCACATCTAAACGTAGGTCGACAGACTCAAGAATGAACGCGGGAAACAATATTGCCAAATGCCACCACGACTCGGCTGAGTCGGCTCCCCATCAAAACCTCCCTGCTACTCCCACGGTAACGGCTACTGGCGTCGCTGCTGGCAAACCGTCTAGCGCAGCAACAACAGAGTCACAAGACCGAAAATCAACTGCGGGCAATGACAAAGAGGACAAAGGAATGGATCACCGCCGCGGCGCGGACATGGATGTGATCGTCAACCTCAACGGCGGCGTGGGTGCCACTCCACCATTCCTACCTGCTTCTCCCGCATCCGTGCCGAAGCCAGACTCCCCAGTCGCGTCGATGCCACCCAACGTGGGGTCGAACGGCGTCGCCGAAGCCGTCGACGACGACGGTACGCCCCTCTCCGATTCCCAACCCACCACCCCTCTCGCAAGCAACCAAAACCCACCCACGACCATCGTCCAGCCGTCCTCCCCTCCCTCTACCACTTCCACCGTGCCGACAGACCCAACCGACCTAAGATCCTCGCGCAATTCGTTGACCTCCTCTCGTCCCGCTCCACCCTCACCCGCTGTCTCCCGCCGCGCTTCCGCCGCTCTCTCCCGGCGCTCCTCAACCCGCTCCCGCCCAACCTCAACCTCGGCGTCCCCCGCGCCGCCCGCGATCCTACATGAACTCGGATCTGACGCCGACTCCACGAGCGCCAACTCGGGCGCACTGAGCCCAACAACGCCGACGCCCGGCCAACACCTCCAACAACAACAACAACAGCAGGCGCGCAGGGCGTCCTCCGTCGCACCGTCGGTCCTCGTCAAGATTCGTGACTTTGCGTTCCCAGGACGATGACGTGCGCCACACCGGCACGGGTCCCCCTCACCCCGCGTCCCGAACCGCCGCCTCCAGCGCCCGCTCTCCACCTGGTCCGCCTCTAGCGCCTCCAGCAGCAACGACGACCGCGACGATCCTTCCAGCAGTAGCAGCGGCGGCTCGTCGTACGGCTTCGCTGGCTGGGGCCTCGGGCGCCTCAGCTGGTTCGGCGTGCGTAGCGGCGCCGCAGACGGTGGCGGATCCAGTAGCGGTGGCGGTGGGCCGAGTCAGGGCGACTTTGAGCGCAACTTTGAGGAGGCAGTGAGCCCCTCGTACGAGATCGACGATCCGTACGATTCGCTGGACGACGACGACGATTTTGACGACTATGAAGACGGTGATGGCTGCGCGGACGACCAGGCGGGCGAAGGTGCGGACGTCCAGCGCCCGTTGCTCCCGGGTCTGTACCGCGCACTGTATGCGTTCGAGCCGGAGGGCACGGCGGAGATGGCGCTCGAGGAGGACCAGATTGTGCGCGTCGTCGGGCGCGGCGGCGGCGTTGGCTGGGCCATCGTTGCGCGCGGCGGTGATGAGGGTCACGCACTTGTGCCCGAGGGCTACCTCGAGCTTGTCAGTTTAGATCAGGAGCAGGAGGACGGATGAGGACCAGGACATTCGGATGGCTTGTGCAACCTGTACTCTTTTCATATTCTTGTGTTTGTGTTCCGTGTATCGATTCAAATTCAGATTGTTTGTTCCTCGCCTGAGCTATGGGATATACATATATTGGTGTTTCTTCTTTGTGCTCTAGCTAACATCCGACGCTCTAATCCGAGAAGTACTTCGGCAGAATGTAGCGTAGCTTGTCCCTGTCTTCTTGCTTCTGGTGCTCAGATCGCGGCATGATAGCGAACTGCATCGACCCGACTTCCTCTGAGAGAATGTCGCCTTGCAGAGTCGCCTCGTGCAGTTCCTGGAGTATGGTCGCTGCCACATGGCGCGACGTCTCCGCGTTCGCCTTCAAGGTCTTGAACACCTCAGCGGTCGTGACCACCTCCGAGTTGGGCCGCCACGAATCATAGTCCGTCACGGTGGCGATGAGGGCATAGCTAAAAGACGCCATTACGCCCGTACACATCGACGGCGGGCAACAACGCACCTGATCTCCGCCTCGCGCGCGAGCTTCGCCTCGGGCAGCACGCTCATGTTGATCAAGGTCGCCCCCCCACTGGCGGTACATGACGCTCTCAGCGCGCGTCGAGAACTGCGGGCCCTCCATGCACACGATGCACCGTATCCGTGACGAGCCTGCACGCCGCGGCCCTCGTCCTCCAGTGCGCGCCGCACGGGGCCCGCGAGCCACCTGACGAGCGCGTTCGCGAACGGGATCGCCAAACGCCGCGTGCGCGACGACGCTGGCGTCGAAGAAGCTCGCGGGGCGCACGCCGCGCGTGCGGTCGATGATCTGCGTCGGCAGCGCGAACGTCCCCGGCGGCATCTCCTCGCGCAGCGAGCCGACCGCGCTGAACGCCAGCACGGCGCGCACGCCGAGCGATTTGAGCGCGGCGATGTTCGCGCGCGACGGTACTGCCGTCGGACTCAGCGTGTGCCCGGCCCCGTGGCGCGCGAGGAAGGCGATGCGCGTGCCCGATGGGAGCGAGGAGATCGTGATTGGCGCGGAGGGGTACCCCCACGGCTGCTGAGTGAGAGATGGGCAACGTCGAGAACGAGATCGCGAACGAGGGGCTCGTACCGTCTCTGGGTTTACGTGTTTTCTGGACGGGTGGTGTCAGTGTTTTTACGGATCGATAAGGTGGCTCGCCTCACACGAATGTCAGGTTGTCGAGGTCGTAGAGACCGCTTCCGCCAATAACGCCGACGAGCACTAGAGATCACTCAGTCAGTCACCCCCGACGCTGCTCGAATGAAGCGCTTGATTTACCGTCTTCCGAGGTCGTAGACATCGTTCTCGAGCAAGTGCAAAAAGACTCGGACATCGGGTGTTGTTATATGATGCTTGGTCAGCAGGACTCGGACTCATCCCGATATAATTTCTCGATATAATTCTTCAGAGCATCGGGGGTGCCAGCTCACTTCGCTTTCAGCTAAAAACCCTTGACGTGGCCACGGTATATCGCCGTTTGGGTTGTAGCGCAGGGGCTCGTTCGAGTAAAATGAGTGACTAGCTTTGAGACTGCTGTCGTGGTTGTCGGAGGGACACCGCTGTCATCAAAGGTGAGTTGATGCTTTCAAGTCCTGTCGCGCTTATACGCGGCTTACTGTATGGAAGCTCGCAGGAAGACGTAATAATGAGTTTGCCGACCACACCTGTGAGCGCGTGAGTGAACTTGCGTTTGGTGCACACGACATAATGAACTCACAATTTCCCACTGAACCAGTCGCCGTAAACCTTGGTTGGTTGTACTTGCGTTAAGGGAGGAGTTCAGCATTTTCTGGTTCGTGAAAGAAATCTGGGTAAGTGGTTTATGAATGATCGCTCGAACGATTCTTTGACACAACGACACCATCCGTGACAACAGTCCAACAAAGTTACTTCGTCGCGCGTGGCCATCCCCGAACTCACGACCGCTCCTTTCCACCATATCCGCGTACTGGCGGAGTCGAAGAGGTGCCAAGGAAATGCGCCGCGTCGAGATGTATTGCGCATCAAAGAGCCCGGTCGGGAAAGGTGCGCGCTGTTGTGTGTGTGAAAACAAGTGGACCCGATGATAGGGGATCCTAGGACATGTCGTGTGTCGCACTTGACAGCTGCATGGGAAATCGAAAAGAAGGACACGACAAGACAAGGATCCCCTGGGACCTCGCTGTCCCGAACCTGCCCGCCCTTCGTTTCTCCAAATCGAGCCCTCATCGAGGCCCTCATAGACCTCATCATCTGCGTTATCTTTCGATCTCTCTGACACTTGCGCACAGCTTCCGGTATTGGCTTCCGTTCCATCCTCGTCGTCTGGTTCGCCCTGGAACATTCTTCGATGACTACCAATACATGATGTACCTGTCCCCGCGGGAATAGCTGAAGAACATATAGCCTATAGTTCTGGGAATTCCCGTCCTGTGCAAACCCTCTGGTTAATCTACATTCGTGAACCTTCTAACGTGTAAGCTCGCTCCGGAGAAGGAGAGGCCGACTGAGATCATCATCATTGGCTCAGTTGCTCCACCGTGGTCACGCAGCTTTCCTCATGACCTACGTTCTAGCTAAAATCGTGACGGTCAACCTCTTTCCGCCCACTCAGTCGACTTCGCTAATTCCATGGCATCAGCACTTCTATCAGGCCCTTCTTCCGAGAAAGCCCATGTGGGTCATAGCCGAGCCGTACCTTCTGGACTACTCCACAGCCAGATTGTTTCACATCTTCGGATTCGGGTCGCACGACCTAAAGACACTCTCGAACCGGTTGCCTGGGCTCTAGCCTCTCGGAAAGAGCACGAGGTGGAAAGAGAGCGACCTGCATGTAGGGAGACCGTAGCATGTAATGCCACGGGATGTCTGCGCTTCAATACCCAAAAAAACACATCATCTCGCAGTAGATTGATGGTACTATACGCAGTCGTGCCTTTTTCGGATGACCGAGAATCATTGTAGAGGTCACTCTTTTGGGATATACGTGAATACAGTACCTGTCACTCGTGGATAAACCAATAACACGACCGAGAAGGAATGAATTAGCACCGCATACGGTTTCATACCCCAAGGCACGGGCCATTTTTTGAAAAACTAAATGACAAACGAAATTTCAGCAGCCCGTAGTTCGCAACAAAGACGCCAGAGATGACGCGATGACGAGCACGACAACGTACCGGTGATCACAAGTTCCGAAGGCCTGACGCCATCGTGTTCACGATTTTGGACGGCGCGGGTGGGTTACATGCGGGCCTGCGCGGTCGGATAGGCAAGGTCGCATTCTAGACGGATTCGTAGCTGGGCAACGGCTGGGTGGCTCCTCTCTACATAAGACAAACTAGAGTCCATTTCTGGGTAGTGCGGGCCGTTTAGCGCAATGTGATGGATGGCGCACTCCTCGATGGCTCCAAGGGCGTGCGGACTGGCCGCCGGAGGACGGTCGGCCAGAGTTCCCCCGGTAACAATTCGGGGAAGGCTCAGGATGATCGATTCAATTGTCGTCGCTCGGATCTTGCAAAGGCGACTAGTTTTCTATTGTTGTTGCTGTGACCTTACTGCCCCGCCGCCTGCTGGGCTTGCCCCTTCGAGGGCGCCAAGAACGTGGGCGCATCAAATGGGTGGCCCCCGTTATACACTCATCGTGACGACCGACCACTAAGGGGAGCACAGTGCTGGTGGTGGGCGCGAAGCCCAGAGGGGACCACACGGATCAATAAACATAGCACCGAGTGAGCCACAAATCCTGCCGAGGCGGTTTGTATGGCCACGCAACTGAGAGCGCTCGGATGTGCCGCGGCGGCTCGGCGGGGTGAGTAATGCGTCGTATGAGTGCGTCGTATGAGTAATGAGAATGGGGTGATCCCTCCACGACGTCTTGCTGCTGGCAAGAACTGCAACTACAGTACGAAGATTTCGAGGAAAGGCGCCTACTACTACAGTAGAACTGATCGCCAAGGACCACGTCGATCCTGTTGGGCCCAGGAAGGCTAGAGTAGGTTTAATTGAATGCTATTAAAGATTTGAAATATAGATTCTGGGAGCCGAGCGAGCGATCAAATCCACGCGGGAATTCCGATTCATAGGGTCGAGAGCCACTCCCCCAGTCGACGTGAGCTAAGGCATTTCTAGGGTGTTCCAGTCACAGTGAAGGTTCGGCCGGGGTTGATGCGAGAAATGATCGTGCCTCACAGTGGGGTCGAAGCCACGTGTACATACATATGGCGTGGGTGTTGGTAAAAAGTTACGCCTTGCTCTGATCTTTTTCAGCATCGAATCGAACAATAATTTCCTATTCACGCACGACCCATGATCATGATCGGTGGTGTAGAATCACAGAAAGCACCAGAACGACTCTACCTCGGGCCACCACACCTGGAAGCGTCTTTACCCTATTCGGCTTGCGAATTCCTGGCGTGTTCCGAATGTTGACATACCTGCCTCGCGCCCTGACTCGCACCAGTTCCGCGAGACCGAAGCTTCCACTGCTTTCCAGCGCTAAGAAGGATGGCGCTTCGTCGCCACCGCCAGTCGCCGAACCCTTTGCCGAAGCCGTCGTTACACAGTCACCTGTGAGTCCGACGGAGCAGATGTGGGCAAGGTGGAGTAGGAAGCTCAAGTATGGAATTCGGGGGAGTCATCTACCTGTACTCCGTCACTTCGAAGGGAAGTCCGTTTCGATATGGATCAGATAAAGACCAACATTTGGCATGTACGTGGACTTTTTCCTCGTTCTTTTGTTTTTTCAAATCAAAACTTTTCCCTCGTTCCCAGAGCCAAGTTGACTAAGCATACAGAGTATAATACAATATCGTGCCCACCGTGCCTGTCTGAGAAGCGCCAGCCACGAGTGCACGACACACCGGTAAAAACACTGATCCCTGAGAAGCATGGGTACATTGTCAGTTGAGTGATTGACACTCTGAATGTTTGCTAGGGGCGCACTCATGCTGTCGCGTCCGCGGAAGTAGATATCGGTTGATACGATTCCCATGCCGGTCTTCTTCCATGCCTGGTGGGCTGCTTCTTCAATCTGAGGATGTGAACCCCACTAAATTTGTTCATGTCATGGGGTGGGGGACATTCCAAGGGAGATAACCTAGGCGCTTCCAGCCACTCTCTTCACTTTGATTTCGGGAATCCAGTTACGCAGCCAGGCAGCAACGCGCGCTCCGCCCACAAGGTGACACTACAGTATTCTGCGCTGCGGTCGAGCCGAATTCCAGAGATGGGCCCCAGGCATTTGTAACTTACTGTGGGGCTCTTGTCTTCGAGTTGCGGACTCGTTCAAAAAAGGACCTGTTCGAGGAACCAGGGTCGGCCAACCTTGCGGCCAACCATCGATCACCGAAATCAAGATCTAAGTTCTGAGGCGCGCACCCCCACACTGCCCCCGTCCCCACCCGGAATTAAATGCGACGCTGCTTACGACCGCGGCTTGCAGGTCGTCGTCCTTCGACGGCCGGTTACACATTAGCCGACGGCGAGAAGACGGTTCTCAACAGGCTTACGGTGTGTCAGTCGCGCGTCTGGGTGCCAGCGGCTGCAAATGGGCATCCCGCGTTACGGCCGCCCCATCCGGGTTTCGCTTGCATTTTTCTTTCCGCGAAGGCGGTCCTCGCTGTTCCATGACATACAGCACTAGCCTCCCGATCAACTTAGAGAGTGCGTGTTTCGCATTGCTGGAGACGCATTTTCTAATGCTTCACATATTAGGCAGATCCCGGCTTAAATTTGTACCGTGCATTGCGCCATCTTCTAACAATATTAGACCATGATCTCCGACTCTCACTGTAATGTTTTTTATCCTTGCAGCTTGCCAGTGTAGTCCCAGTTAGCGCCAAGTCAAAGTTCTTCCAGCGCCAAATAGTCTCACACTGGCACTGCCTCGTTGAGGCTGGCAGCTGCGCTTACAGAACGGTTACCCTACTCGCCCAAAGAGCGCTAGATCGACCGTCCCGATGGTTTGTCCTCCAGAAGTTGGTTTTAACACTGCTCCTGACAGTCACGTCAGGGAACAGTCTTCTGGCCCCTTTTCTATATATGGACATAGCGCTTCTGTTATAAGGCGCAGGTGAGGGAACTGGTCTCCTCATCTGTGTTCTGCCTATCTATCCCTCTTCACCTTTCCTATCCCCTCCCGTTCCTCGTTCGGTCCTTCACGACAGACCATGACAATCTCCGGCCCACCATCTGCCTACTTCTTCGAGGATCGCACTGGCGTCCTCACCGGATCCGACTTTGACGAAGTTTACGACCGTGCATTCCTGCGCGTCTCATCTACGCCCCAACGTACGCGCAACGCGGGTCTTATGATATACGACATGGGACAACGCTCGACGAGCATCGGCGACCGCGACGGCCGCCACTTCTACCGCGAGCCTGCGATCATCCTTGACTTTGGACCCAAAGGCGCGCTGGGAACCGTCCACTTCACACGGGGGTCTGTATCGATACCCATGTACCAGTACCTGCGCAAAGTTTCGTTGTTTGGGGGGTGCGTATTCTCTTCGGGCGCGTATAACGTTTGTATTCATTGACCATGACTGCGCAGGTCCCTGTTCCGAAAGTTCACGGCTTCAGATGGAAATGAATACAAGTGGAGTCATCACATGGTCGCAGAACATGAGTGGACGGTAAGATACTCACAGGGTTCGATGTCCACTAGGTACAATGCTCATCCCCGTTTCCTAGTGCTTGAACGCAGACGACTACGTCGTCGCGCACTACAATCTCAAGTTACCAGACCGCCCAGCATACGGTACATCGGGCAATGTACTCACTGTGTACGAATCTTTCGCGCATCTGTCCGTCGGTGGGTCACTTTCTAGAACCTCTGTTCGCTATTTCGCGGCTAAATTCACTCGTGTCATCATCAGAACTTCTAGCATCATTAACCATCATGCGCCACATAGCCCAAAACAACCTGTGATGCTTGGCATCTTGTTATTTATACCCCACTCAAAAAAGTCTACTGTATCGACACGCGATTCGCAATCGTGTATAATCCGTGTATATCCTCATCGTACCCATGCATAGTTTTCCATTCGGGACACTAGCTTTCGTTCTAGTGTAGCGTCTATTCACTCCTCCCCCAAGCACAGAAGTATTACAGGACCCTTTTCCCATGTTTCATGATATTTTCCAGAAACTTGTCTGTTTGATTGGTCGAATGGTTCTCGGAAACTGCTCGCAGCCGTCTTGTATGAAACTAACCATCAATTATCAATTGCGTTCCCCCAAAAAAAATTTTACGCCCTGGATGCCGGCCTGCCGGCCTGGAAGCGCTCGTATTGATATTGAATCCAGCTATACTGCATCCAGTTCTTCGTTCAGAAACCAGAAGGATACAGTCCTAGTACCAAATAGTATGTGGACAGGTGACACGCTTGGGGCCACCAAGGCCCGACTCCGACTTCAGTCACCCCAAAGCAACTTTCCCAGTCCACGTGCTCGTACACGTACACGTGAGCAGTTGGGGCGGCAATTAGCGGTACGCTGGAGCGCGACCAGAAGACCTGACTATTGTAAGCAGATCGAGCTGCGGGTCAATTGTTACACCCGGATGTTGAGAGGACGAGAAGTGTTCCGACGGTTCGATCGAGGGGGTACGAGCAACGGTACGGGTGACAAGACGAGTGACTTATTGAACAAAAGGATAAGGGGTAAATTACGATCTGATCTGGTAAATAAATAAATTAAAAAAGGCAGGTGGCAGCAGCCAACCACAGTTCACGATCCTCAGTGACAATGACCAAGCCATACGTCCAATCAGGAGAGCCCCTTCATGAGTTCCTTCACTCCTTCTGGCAGAGACAGGTCGATGCTGCAGAACAAGAGATTCCCGACTATCGACACCCGCCATTACCCTTGGCCAGGATAAAGAAGGTTATGAAGAGCGACCCGGACGTGAAGGTACCCCCACTTTACTTTTCTCCTTTATACCCTACTTGACCGGTCTATCCTTTGCAGATGATTGCGGCAGATGGTTTGTCTGTCCCCAGCTTTTGCCCTATTTCCTTGACCGTATTTCTACAGCGCCCATTCTGTTCTGCAAGGCATGCGAAAGTACGCTCACGGATTCCCCCGTTTCCCCCAATCCCTCCAGTCTACCTAGTTCGCTGACTTCACTACGTCGATAGTTTTCATTGCGGAGATCACTGCACGGGCGTTCATAGTCGCCGATTCCAACAAACGGCGCACACTGTCACGCGCAGACATCGCCAAGGCGCTTGGCAAGTCCGACCAGTTCGACTTTCTCATCGACATCGTCCCGCGTGACGAGCCCTTCGTCCCCGGCGTGTCTGGTCCAGGGAAAAACGCGGGCAAGAAACCCGTTCCTGGCGCAGTCAGCATGAGGAGAGACCCGGTACGTTATGGGTTGCTACGGCGTCGTTTTGCTTCACTCATCGCTCCACTCGGCTCCACCAAAAGAAGGCGGCACAAGATGCACAAGGTGAGGGACAGGGGGACCCCAGTCTCGAAGGCGGAGATAGCGCTAGCGTGGACGGCCTGCCACACTCCGGCGTGTTAGAACAGGTGAGCAACCCGGTTTTCTCAACGTAACTCCACAAGCGAGACTCATCGTGCCTTTTCTAGCTCCAAACGCTTCTCAACTCGCCCATGGAGCGTCCTCCGATCTAAAGATGAGGCGATTCGACGTGTGAATCCGTGCCCATTGGCTTGCTCTTTATTGCCCACTGTTGTGTTTGCTATCCTGTTTGACTACTACCCGCTCCTCTTCCGGATGTTAGAGAAGAATTCTGCCCTGCTGCTATTATGTCAGTGACATGCACAGCACCTCCAGCCCCATTATCCATAAAATATTCGCGGCAGTTGTTACCAGAGCTTCGATCAAGGGTGTTAGATGTCCTTTCTACTATCTAATCTTATCAGGTGCTTTGCCCTGTCTGGTGATGTCTGATTTGGGAGGGGTGCGATCACTCATTGGCAGCAGACGACGGTGTCGCTCCCACAGAAAGATATACCCACAGATCCAGAAGAAAAGGTGAAACCAGACAAACTAAAAAAAAGAACATAACACCATGACGACTTTTCACTCTTTACTTATCGCCTTTATCGGTCTCTTCTTGTTCACTTTTTCTGCGACACCGTCGGTCTTGGCATACCCTTCCCCGCCTTCATCTTCTCCTTTATGGGTCGTTCCACGCCAGACGCAGCAACCATACTTTCCCGATACCCCGGCATCGTGTCCGATCTGCGCCCAGGATTACCCGAGCATCAATTCCTGCGCCCAGGCCTCCACTGTATTGGCCAACTTCACTTCGGTATGAACTGATTGTGGCCCATTGCTTACTGTAACTGACTAAATCGTGGTACTTTGTTATCAAAACACAGGTCCTTTTCAACCCGGGCGCGTTCATCGATGTGATCAAGTGCTCCTGCACGGACACCTTCCAGTCCGCTTTCCCGCAGTGTGTTGACTGGTACGTTTCACCACCATCGTCTGACTTTATCATGTTCACTACCACCTGAGTAGCTTCGAGAAGACGAACCAGACGGATGTCCTAGACACCCCCGACCTTCCTTCGCTCGTGAACAGCATACGCCAAGTCTGCGCCTTTGCGAGCGCGCTCCTCGGGAACGTGTCCAACTCGAACGGCGAGACGACCCCGACCGCAGCCGGCTCCGCTACGACGCCAGCAGCCACCACCAGCGGCGCCGCTCCGACCTGGGATCGCTTCGGTGCAAGTTTATCGCCCCTCATCACAGGCGCCGCCGGGCTGATCGTCGTTGGCGCCTTGCTGTTGTGATATGCTCGCTACGATGTGGAGGACCGCCTGCGTTTGTTGTGAAGCCCACATCGGCGATCCGATGATCTACGAGGGGCCGCGAATAACGGGCGAACATTCTTTTTATCTCCGATTGTTTTTTTCTTCCTTCTTTTGGCTGACCGATGGTTCATGACATGACATGACATTTATTTCTACGACCTCTTCACGACTTTATCACGAACACGACCGTTGTAATGACCCCAATTTGTTGGTTTAATCATTGTGCTTCCATTCGGGTAGAAGCCCGACAATACATTATCAAGAAGACATTTTCATATTTTCCGTTCGTCAGAGGAGGTCGCTTCGCAGGCGGGGTCTCCGATCTCATTGACCAGACTCGGACCCGAACAAAGCACGAACGGGAATCACATCTGGATAATACGCTATACAGTAATAGGACAAATTATCATAACACCTTCGTAGGTCTATCGAAAGAATGTCTCCGAGTCTTGGTCTACATCTTGGTCTACATCTTCAACTCTTTGAGCTGCAAGTACGCCTCAACGATCTTACCATACACATCGCTACCTGCCTCAAATCCAGTATATTCCACGACCGCGCGCTCGATGCCCACCTCGTCAACCTTGCCAATTAGTTCGACACTCTGTGGGTCGTCCTTCAGATCGAACAAGAACGCAGCGGCGATCCCGCGCGCGAGATGGTCGACGGGCAGCCCGTATTCTCTCGCCATCGCCGTCGGCCCGAGGAGTCGGTCGCCCTTCGCAAGCTTGCGCAGCGGCTGGCGGCCGACGCGCACCACGTCGTCGTGCAGCTTCGGATTCACGAAGCGATGGAGCGCGCGTTCCACGTACTGCTCGTGCTCCCTCTCGTCGAACCCATGCTTCCGCACGAGCGCCGCGCCGCTTTCCCTCAGGGCGCCACGGACGTCCTGCAGAATCGCCGTGTTCGCGAGCGCCTGGTCGATCCGGTCCAGCCCATGGGCGAATCCGAGGTACGCCGCGATCGCGTGCCCGCAGTTGAGCGTGTAGAGCTTGCGCTCGATGTACGCCGGGAGCGCGTCCGTGAGCGTCATCCCGCGCACGGGCGGCTCGATCGGCGTGCGCAGCCCGCTCCTGTCCACCGCCCACTCGGAGAAGTCCTCGACACCGACGTCGAGCGGATTCTCCGTTTGTGCTGGCGCGGGCACGATGCGGTCCACGGAGCAGTTCGCAAAGCCGACTGCGTCCCCGAGCCATGCGTTCTCCTCGTCCGAGAGGTAGCGCCGGACGTACTTTCCAAGCGTCTCCGTCTGGCCCACCATGTTCTCGCAGGCTATGATGTTAAGTGGACCGTCACCCGCCGCGAGCCGTTCTTGGAGACCCTTGGCGATTATAGGCGCGATCCTCACAAGAACGTTTGGGCCAACAGCGGTCGTGATCAGCCGTGTATGTGGTTGTGCAATGGCGTGTAGAACGTCGTCAGTTTGGGAAAGTACGCCGGAGTAGGAGTGGATTTCTTCTGTGCGCTCTATTTCGTCCAGGACATGGACCTCGTACGAATCATGCGTATTTAGCTCCTTGATAAGCTTCGTGTCGACATCCGCGAAAACGACGAAGTATCCTGATTCTACGAGGAGTGCACCAATAAAACCCCGTCCAATATTGCCGGCACCAAAGTGGACGGCCTGTGGCTGATTCGCTTGTCGTTCATGCATGACACGGAATTGTGGCGTCGGTTCGCGATGGTAGGGGTATTATGATTTAAAAGATGAAGAGTGAAGGCAAGAAACGGAAGAGAGCTCGAAGCGAGACGAAACAAACAAACAATCGGGACACAGAAGAAATATAAAGTAGCGCGGCGTTGCAACGCCAATGACGAAGGTGGTGGTAGTAGGGAGCAGGGAGGAGAACTGAATGAGTGACGTCATTCGTGTAAACAGTTGGATCTAGATGGTACTGGACAGTACTGTTCCGACCAAGGCTCCGACTGTGACCAGAACGCACTAGAATTGAGAATTCTATGCAGTCCTTCAAATCGACACCGGGAGTTTCATGACCTGTTCAATTCAATGCATGCTTCAGGTTGGTGCACAAACAACTCCAAATAAGTCTGAGGTTGTCACTGACTTCCCGGTATGATAAATGGCAGCTTAGTGAAAACACAGGGCAGTCGCGCGAGAGAAAAAGGAGAGTTCCTAAAAGGGAATATGAAGAGTTCTGCTGCCAAGAATTCTGCGCACAAGTCCAATTCCTGTCACAAAATACAAGTCAAATCATGCGTCCCTTTACATAACACCCCCTTCAAAACACGCAGCCCTTTCATCCTTGTACTTCTCGGGGAATGGAGTACTGTAGTGACGTGTCGAATGTTGGGAATTCTGAGGCACCTGGGCCCGTAGACTGGAGCGAGGAGACGCACAATATGACGTCACGCAGCGCCGCGATGAGGACCGAGTTTCGTCGTGACTCGGAGTATGTTCCTATGTTGTCTCTTGAGGTGTCCCATTCCGACGTCCAGCAAATTGAGGGGTTGAACTGATGTTTGTACGTATGCTTCGCGTGGGTTGTGAAACGTTTTCTTTAGCATCTAGAATTGGCTCGTGGCGCGTATGTAGTTTCCAGGTAGGATTGTTATTTAGAAGTTCTGAAAAGGTCGGTCTTCCCTTGTTATACGCCGCCTGCTACTCGATTATCAGACGTGATATGGTTGAGGCCTTAGAGACCAACCAGGGGTCAACCATCGAAAGTAAGAAGTCATTGGGAAGTAAGATTATGCTCATCACAATCTGTACGTTGGCAGTCAGCTAGGTGCCCGGAGATGGACCATGCAGAGCAGCGTGAGGAGAAAAGGACTCACAACAAGTCGGTCGTTGAACGCCCGTGTGTCGCTGTCGCAGATGCCGCAGCTAGCTGCGCTGCATGAGCTAACACTAACAAATTACAAAATAAGAATAGGTCGGATCAGGTCACGGCAAAAAATAACTTAAGAACCGTCATACCCGTCACCAAAGTCCTAGAGGTAGGAGGGTACAGATCTTTCCGATAGTTAGGACACAGAAAGTGGGACGAAGAGGACAGTCGTGTCTCCAACACTAGTGACACAGGGACCTGTGAAACCATAGCAGCCTGGTGAAAGGCTTATGCACGCGCATGCACGGGCTTTGCGGTATCTGCACAATGTAGCCTTGTCACGGTTACGAACCGAGCTGGCAAGGAGTGATACAACGCAACATGCACATGATGAACTGGACTCGTCCAGAGTCCTCCATTGCGGTCTACAACACCCATGCCATCGTCGGCTCGCGACGAGGAGGCCAACGCCATGCGCACCGAGCTGTGCAAACCGCATCTGGCCGCCAGTGCTGTAGTAATATGTACGGCGTTGGATACGCCATAGCCTGTGTGTAGATCTACCCTAATGCAGGGGTGGGTCGGGTTGTACCCACCGCCATTGGCTCGTACGGCAGTCGCGGCTTTGGCGTCTGCGCGCTATCTGGTCATGAACGCCGTCAGATAGCTGATCTACCTGGCTCAGGTGCTTATTCATAAAGCTCAAGCCATGAAGGAGCCTCGGCTGGACCCGTCACCATCTGCTGTAAAGGGTAAACCTGGAATAGTTGCACAAGGTGTGGCACTGGCACTGACGGACCTGTGTGGCCTTAAGTCGCGTCATACTCACCTACTCTTGAATGCGCCACAATGGTGCAGACAATAGCCAAAAGTTAAAAAAGGAAAGATAAGAAATGAGGCAACAAAATATATTATTTTTTCAACAGAAGTGTATGCTGTACTGGACATTCCATCGCCTTCTCTTGTCGTGGTTGTTGGCGCGTAGTTGTTGTAACACTGCTGTGTTGTTCGTGGGCTTGCGTTGCCGTGGTTGGGGCATGGCTTCGTTGCGGATACGCATGTCGTTCCGTCATGGTCGCGGTCATTGCCGCGTTGTTGTCATCACCGTATTGCTGCGGTTGCCAGTGGCCTCCTTTGTTGTCGTTTGCGGCTTGCATCGTGGCGGAATTTGCGCGCCGTGTTGAGTTGCACGCTATCGTGGTGTTATGGGGTTTGAAGTGGTGCTTGCGCCCCGTGTTGTGATGACGTTGTGACGGGTCGTGCGCGCCGTTCGCAAGAGGTCGCGCAGGCCTCCGCGGGGCGCCAGCTGTCGTATGTAGGTTTGCGGTGGTAGCGATTGCGTCAGTGTAGAAGGGCTAGTGCCGCGCGCGAGTGCGGCGAGGTCGGGAAGGGAGATAGGGTCGGTCGGTCGGTCGCAAGTGGTCGGAAACGGTCGCGCACGCTTCGGCGTGGTGCGAAACTTCGTATAGTTGGCCGCTGTGGTCGGGAACACGTCGGGTTCGAGTTACTAAGGCCGCGCGCAAGTGCGGCAGGCAGGGAACGCGAGGGAGTGAGCTACACTAAGCTCAAAAGTCCGAAATCTGTGAGGGAAAGTCTCTGCTATAACCTGAGGTGTAAAGTTGTAATTAGATGGCGTATATACTAAAGAGAGTAGGCTAAGGAAAGAGGGTGATTTAGATAAACAGGGGAAAGCTAAAACGCGAAGGGGAGAGTCCGGGACAAGTGGGAGACCGAGCGCGCATAGAGCGCGGGAAAGCGGTGAAGCGGTGGAAGCGCGGGAACGCGGCGCTTAGAAAGCGTACAGAAAGCGCATGGAAAGCGTATGGTAAGTGCAAGAAGGTATCTTATGCAGTCTTCGTCCGAGATCGTGGGAACAGAAACCCTAATATAGTGCTTACAGTAAAGGTAACGTGTCAAGTTCAACTTTTGGTGTGGTGGCGCGGTCATCCACAGACTCCCTCGCCTTTCATTTCCTTCCCTGCCATGCCCTCACCTTTACTCTTCTATGGGCTATCGGTCCTCCTCACTGCGTTTTCCGCTGCAGCGGATCCAAGTTCAGGATCTGCCTTATACCCACCTGGTCTTCAACCCCTCATTAACCGTGCTAATGCATTGTTGTCTGCCGGCACATTTCACGACGCTGCAAGGGCTTATTCGGAAGCTATAGGTGCGTTTAATTGCGAATCAAGTTTCAATGCGGCGCACGGGTGTATGCCGGTGTCTCTCATGAAGAGTACCACGCAGCCTACCCGTTGCATTGTCCACCTCTTATTATCTACCTGGCATTTGTGCCACTACATGCGATACATTTCTCACATTCTCCACAGAGCAGTCCCCAGTAGATCCTACACTTTATTATAAACGCGCCACCGCGTATTTCTCTCTCGGAAGACATGCAAACGCGATTACAGACTTTGACCAAGTCCTGGCACTAACCTCGGATTCGTTCGACAAGGCGCACTTAATGAAAGCGAAGATTCACGCTAAAGAAGGTCGTTGGACAGACGCGCGGGAAGCGTTGAAGCATTATCAGGCGAAGAACGACCCCATTGCCCGTGAACTATTGCTCGATGTGGCGGACGGGGAGGCGGCAGCGCGCAAAGCGGCGCTGGCACAGAAGGCAAAACTATGGACAGCATGCGAGGAGAGTGCTACTCAGGGTCTCCGTGTCGCTTCACATTCCGTGGCTTTGCGGCAACAGCGGGCGAACTGTGCACTTGCAGCTGGTGACTTTGAGGAGGCGGTTGGTGACCTGAGGTACGCTTTCGTAGTTTGTTTTTTCTTGAGACGTGACTGATTTGGGTACAGCCGACTCACCCAGATCACTGCACCGTCAACAGACGCGTACATGAACATATTTCGTATATCATACTTTTACATGGGATCTACTGCGTCGAACACCGCAATGGCAAACCTCAAGCAATGTTTGCACTACGACCCTGACTCAAGGCCATGTCTCTCGGCACATCGTCTGGTCAAGTCTCTCGAGAAACAATTCAAGAAACTCGATGAGCTGATGGCCGCAGAGGACTGGCGTGGGATCATCAACTTCATACTTGGGTCCGCGCCAAAGGACGCGTCTCTCAGCGCGCCAGGAAACGGCTTATTTAGCACATTCGAAGGCGCTCTCGAGCCGGACGCGGTGCCAATCGCATCTGTAGCTGTCCCTCCTCCGAGGAAAGCGAGTCCACGGAGAGCCGCGATCCTGCGTGCACTGTGCCGTGCGCATGTTCAACTCCGTCAGGCGCGCTCCGGCGAACAATGGTGCGACGAGCTCTTGCGGATGGTAGGGAATGAGAAGGACATCGATGCGCTGCTGGGCAAGGGAGAAGCGTTACTTGCGCGTGAGGAGTGGGAAGAGGCCGTGCGTACATTCGAGCGTGCGTGGGAGGCGAGCGGAGGTGGAAACAGAGAGGTATTCTTTCTTTTTTCCCCCGCTTTCTACGAACAAGAAGGTTGACATCCGGGAAATGCTTAGATTCATGCCCGGCTGTCCAAGGCCCAGCGCCTGTTGAAGCAGTCGAGGACTAAGGACTACTACAAGGTGCTCGGCGTCGCACGGGACGCTGACGAGAAGACGATCAAGAAGGCATAGTGCGTGACTACTTTACCATACCATATTTGCTTCATGACTCACTCCCTTCTTCCCCTTTCAGTCGCAAGGCCGCGCTCGGTGCACACCCGGATAAAGGCGGTAGCGAAGCCAAGATGGCTGTTGTGAACGAAGCATACGAAGTATTGTCTAACCCAGAGCTGCGGCAACGGTTCGACAACGGTGACGACCCTAACGACCCGATGCAAGGCCAAGGCGGACCGTCCCCTGGCGGTTCAGGAGGACACCCATTTGCGCAGTTCTTCCAGCAAGCAGCAGGCAGTGGGTTCCAGTTCCGCACAGGCGGCGGTGGCGGCGGCGGCGGGCCTGGTGGCTTCTCGTTCCATTTCCCAGGTGGCCGCCGATGAGTGGGTCCAACCATGCCGTTATAACATGGCCGTCGTCGTCGCTGTATTCTACGTATCCCCCTGCATTTATTACATACTGTATGTTTGGAGAGTTTGTTCCCTGCTTCTTGCCTTCGAACACGACCATCGAGAAGGAATGCATTTCACTATAGCCCGTTCTATTTAAATCGGTGGAGTTGCGCGCGGTACGAGGTCGCTTCGTTGCTAATTCGCATCTTCATCAGTTACTCAGCTGTCCGAGTCCTGCTCTGACCATTCCGGATTAATTGCCTCTGGAGGGCACAAGACGATGCCGCCATTGAGGAAGTTCTCACCAGAATGACGGCCTGAATCAGACAAGAAGTCATATTTCGGGGTTGGCTTGTCCTTTTTTGTATCCATTAACGTGCGCCTGAGAGTATACACCCTATATAGTACGCTTTTAAATTGAACGCGTTCCTCTGCCTGCTCCGTCGTTCTAATTTCGCCTTCGAAGCTGCACCCCAAGCCCCCCTCGGCCCGTGAATGGCCGACGTCGTGGGGTGCCAAGTGTCATCATGAGGCCTGAGGAGAACTACATTTGATCCCGGAAGTGGGGATGACGGAGTTGGGTGTGTTGGAGGCGTGTTCGGCAGTGTTGTTGCGCTCAGGCTTGGGTTGGGTGATATCAGTTTGTGACGGTGACCCGTGTTTACTGCGGATCGCGGTGGTCTTGCCTTCAGCCTACCTCGTTCCGTCGTCCATGCTCCCCTCCGCCATCCTCTCTACTCCTTCGCAAGGACTTGGGATATATATACTCCCACTGAACGAGTCATTTTCCATAGTAGTCCATGTGTCGTGGTTAACTTCGCAGTTGCTCAGATGCTCAAGCTCAAGCGCCAAAGTGCAGCGCCCATATGCGTGCGAAGTGCCAGTGGGCATTGGTCCTTGTCTACTTCTTCACTGTATGCGCCACTCCCAAACTCGGAACAACGCCGCATATCGATGATTCAGCGGTGCTACGAGTAGTACAGCCTCGCCGGTACTAAGTTAGCATAATGTGTTCCCCCTCCCGGCCGGCGCCCGAGAGCGTCACCGTGGCCGTGGCCGCGGAAGTCTGATAATCGATTGCACGCACAGTTAATTGGACACTTGTGGGGTTGGTTCCATCTTAGGTAGCGAAACGTGTCCCTGATGATCATGATACCGTTGCGGCGCCGTCCTTCTCGCGCCATCAACGGCCTCAACGGCGTCTACGAGATGGGCTCCGCATCCGACCATCGCTCGCCTCTATTCTGTGGCGGCTGCAGGAACTACGCATGTGGGTTCAGGTCCCCAGAAATGAGCGCGCAGGTCGGGAGGACTAGAAGCTCAGCCACTGGCACCCGCACCCTGTGCCGGATGGTTCTTTGTCCCGGAGCCTGTGCATCTGCTCGGAGCCTCCCCTACTCGCCGTAGTACCTGGACCACTGACACAGAAACTACACGATTTATTTGATGGGATCTTGATGAGGGCTGTATTGCTGGCTCCAACGGTTAGAAGCATATACAGAACCGACAACAACCAAGAAAAAAAGTTTCGCTGTAATGATAGTACCCCATTCAGCCGGAAGCCTCTGCAAACAATAACCTGTTAGCCTCCAAGATGGTCTGTGCTTCTCCCTCGCTTGCGCCTTCCAAAATGTCGAACTTCTCTAACCCAAGTGCGCGAACGCCCGCTTCTCCATGCGCATGCTCACGACCGCCTCGGTTGAGGAAATACGACTCCCCTTCCCCACCTGGGAAGTCACTGACAAAAATAAAATACGAGGTATCATGAGCGCTGCTAAAACGCCAGGAGAAGACAGAAGAAATATGGGGCTCACGGCGCAGGAAGGCCTTGACTGAAATGCTCTCGCTGATCTCGGAGATATTCGGCGCTGTGAGGGGGACTCATGTCAATTCACGTAGAACGTAGGACGGGAACGAACGACTTGCTTTCGAACGGTCAAGGGTACCGCCGGAATGTACAACACAGAGGAATCGCTTTGCCCTTCGTGATTTCCTTCCACCGCATGTATGAGGTCGCAATGCCCTGAAGCCCCATCGGTATACACCCTTCAACGGTTATAGAGCAAGGACGGGTACCCACAGTAAATCTGGTCCCCAGGCTCGACATGCGGAACGGACACCACGGTGCGTGCGAGCTGCAGGTGCGGGTGGGTCGTCTCGTTCAGCTCCTGCGTCTTGCCCATCTGCGAGCCAGGGAATGCGGCGCTCTCGACGTCGACCACCCAGTCGTCGAGCCCCGACGACGGCGTCCGCGGCTTGAAGAACGGCCGCAGCATCAGGTAGGCAGTCGCCAGCTTGAGCATCGGCGCGACGCGGAGGGTCCCCTGGCCGGGGCCGGTGGTCGACATCGAGGTCCAACCCTGCCAGGGGCGAAAAATGGAGCACTGATTCCTGCTCGGGGTGGCAGTCAGTACACAGACATGGGTATGAAGGGGGGGGAGGGAGAGGGGGGGGAGGGGAGGGAGCAGCAGGCGGCTCACGCAGCGTGGTAAAGGTCCTGGCATGCGTGCAGTCGTGGCGCCGCGTCGAACGGATCATGGTCGCGCCAGCGCCCGCTGAGGATGGCCCCAAAGCACGCGCGGAAGCCGGGATCCTCCCAGCGCTCCAGAGAACCACCGTCTATGTGCGGACCCAGCACGAACGAACGGTCCCCGGGCAGGCGAATCCTAAAACGATCGTAGTAGCTGATTGGCGTTCCGAGGCTGAGCTTGGCCTGGGGGTCTGAGGCGTGCCACAGCTGCAGGAGGGCACGCTGTGTCTGCAGAAGCGCAGGGTGCGTCCGCGCGCGGGTCTGGGCTTCAGAGTTGTAAATCTCAAACGCTTGAATATTCCCCTCTGGGAAGCCTATACGCCAGTTAAGGCCTCTGTACCCAAGAAGGACAGCAACAGACCTTTAACTTTATCTTTATTCAGTGAAATGTAATCCCTCAGCGACTGTTTCCACCCCAGGGCTTCCTAGAAAAATAATTTAAGTAAACGATAGCAGAGGATAAGGAATGGCAGGTGCAATCTGACCTCTCTTGGAACCCCGCCGCGGACAATCACGACACCTGATTCCCGAATTTGCGAGATCTGCTGTTCAGATAGTCCTTTCCGTAAGTCCGAGAATTGTATGGATGGGATGATCTGCAATGCATCATGTCAGCACAGGGACGGTCATGAATGCGAATGCCAGCACATCAGCGCCCCTCTCGGCGACTTGCTCAACCACACCATGCAGCTCATCGCAAACCTCCCGCCAGCTCTGCGCAAGTGCATCCGTCCATATTTCTTTCTTTAGGTCTGAAAAACGTGGGGGTAAAGCAGGGGCGCCTCCTGAGAGGGAGGAGAAGACAGTCGCAATTGATCCCTCCTCCTTTTGCCTAGTAGTACGCGTGGAGGCGGAGGTGGCGGTTATCATGCACCTCCTAGATGCAACCAGCCGATATGTGCATGGCAGCGACGCTGCGCGGATGTGAAGACACGAGGTATAATGATGCATTCAAGGCGCCTCGAAAATTTAGAGCGTCGTTAGGTCTTTAACTTGAGGAGGCGCTGGTAGGATATAATGAAATCAGTGATGAGAGCTAGATAAGCGCCAAAATACCGAGGGCTGGCCGCAAAGTTCATCAGAATCGGACATACAACTACACAGTGTCACATTACACATTGCTGCAGTGTGTTTCGTGCCCAAGCATGATAATGTCCGTAACGCGGCGCTTCTCACATGGCTTCGCATGGTTGCAACAGCCTTACGGCTGTGGTGCTCGGGGCGTTAATATCGAAGAGCTAATGCCTAGCGGATTGTAAATGTGATCGGCGTGGTCAGCACGTGTACTGTATTTATGGCCTGCTCCCAAGACATTTCGTCACGGTCGCGCCACACGACAGGCGATGGTTACGACACTGGGTCATCAATACTCCCAGGCCATCACAGGACAAGGTTAGTCCGTTGCAGTGGCCATGAGACGACGCGCCCCGCATTGTTCTTTCTTGGCAGCTTTGAAGGGCGTGCCAGTGTGGGAACTCCAGTCAGCCGAAATCTCATGAGCAGCGGGGATAACCAGGCAACGAGCAATATGCCGAGATAGATGTAACGAGAAGTTTTCCGGGGAGCACATGCTGCATGCCATACTGGTGCTGGTGTACGGAAGGATCCAGTGCGGACCCGGAATGAGAATCACCGACGGCAGCTCTCGGAGATGCAGCTTGGCGTTGAACGTTGAGCGTTGAGCCTCTTGATTTCAATCAGACCCGCTCCACATACCACGCCCGTGTCTCCGACGACGACGACGGTTGTTAGCCACCAGCCCGTCCGCCCGCCGGAGTCACAAGGAATCCCTAGGCTACGGCCCCACGGGACATGCACGTAAGGCTGGGAGGGAATCACCTCTGATATTATCTTTGTTTGGGCTTATTGCAGTGCAAAGCTAAAATATTTTTGAGCTCCTCTCCCATTCTTCTCCCTCTCCTGGGGCCGACTTCTCTCGGGTCGCCCGTCTAGCGAAAGATGGGTAGACGCAGGGATGAATGGCTTGGCCTGCAGGGAAAAAAGGGAAGAGGTGACCGTGTTACGTTTTAGCGCCAAAAAGTCGGGCGCGGGTCTCATCTGAGACTGAGTACTGCGCCTCCGAACGTCGGTGTCTGTCAGGGCCGGTGTACGTCGTGATGGCATAAGACGATACGTACGGTACGAGCATGGCGGGGTTTAATTTCTGATTGTGTTCTGACCGCGGTGCCCCCGCATCGGCAACATGCGGTCTCCGAATGGTGTTTCGTATCCGGGGCTGATCAACGCTGAGGCATTGTCTCGATGGGCTGCGGGTACACGCCGCCCAGTGGCATTTGCAGGTCGTCCCCCATAATCATAGCTTACAGGTTTGGCATGCCTTTTACCTAAGTTGATCCGGGCCTATGCTTTGCTCCTCCACACCAGCGGCGAGACTGCTGCGGTACAGGGGGCGCCATTGGTGAAATCCGATGTTCACAATCTCGTTCGCCTCCTTGCGCTCGCCAAAGTCCATCAGTTCATCAGATCGGTGGTTGGCACAGATTGCACAACACTCAGATCACCAACTAAAAAAGAAATGCCGTGTATCATTTTTTTTCTCCCCCGACGTGAACGTACATGTGTAGGGCAACGCAAATGAAATTACGATTAAAAAAAAGCTCCTGAGCTTGGTTGATGCTAAGTCGTCTCAATCCCTTTTTGTAGGGCCGCGCACGCACATAGGTAGAGACAATAAATCTACAGAGAACACTAGAATACACGCGAACGGAAGCGGAGCACCACATGCCTGCAAAACGAAATAGCCATGATAACGCAACGAGGGTAAGCAGCAAAGAGGAACAAGAAACCCTGTCCTCAAACGGCCTCAATTTCACGCTTTATCCATGGCGCTATTGCGGCCTTGCCGCCGCTGGCTTCTGCCGCGTCGACGGCCGCTAGTAAATCTGCATCGGGGTCCTCTGCCTCCGCTTCTGCCTCTGCATCGCTCTCTCCTCCGCTGGAGATGTGCAGCTTAGACGACGGGGGTTGTGCCTGCGACCCATTCCGCTGGGGGGGAGGGGGAGGGGGAAGCGGGGAGCGGCTGCGTGAGCGAGAGGATGGCACAGAGTGAGCGACGTCTCCCTTGGGCCTCGGAACGGTAAGGGAAGATGCGTTGCTACGGGGGGAACCGGCCTCCCGTTCGCGGGACTCGGGGGGCCCACTGAAGGATTGTAGGTGTTGCGGGGGTGGGGGGTGGGTGACAATCACCGTGTCCGTGCGGCCGATTGAGCGGTCTGACCCCTGCGAAGCAGCGGCTGCATGCACGTGGTCGCGTTCTTGAACGGGTGCGTGTACGCGGGGATGCACAAACGACGCAGTGTTCTGGGAATGAGGGTCCAGCGTGCCGCGCCGCTCGACTCGCTTCATCTTCTTGCGGCAACGGTCACAAACAGTCCCTGGACCCTCAGGCCCGGGACCCCACTTCTCGACGCACTTGCCATCTTTGTAACGCCCAGGCAAACCGCATTGCCTGCATATCCGTTGGCCCTTCTCAGTTCGAAGCTGGAAAGCCGCCGGGAGGTAGCGTCGGGAGACTAGCCGCTCCCACAATCGAGCGTGCCGAAGGTGTAGCCGTAACAGAGGGATTGTCTTTGGGATGCGATTTTGAGCCTTAAAGAAAGCAAAATAGGGAATGATCCTTACCACCAGCCTTGGACCTTTTCCCAGGTGGGCCCGTAACGGGGGGAGCAAAAATGTGGGTTTGTAGGGTCTGGTACTGGCCTTGGGGCTTGTGGCGGGGGTTGGGCCTGGGCAGGGGATGCAATAGCAGGACTAGCAGGACTGGGTTGCGGCACAGTCTCTCGACGATGGGGGTGAGGCACACGATAATCAGGAGAACGCGACGGTCGAATGGAGGGCACACGATAATAAGAAGGGGGTATGCCATACGCATGGCCGGGTTGAGGAGACGACGGCGATGCACGATTATTGTCCGTAGCCTCAAGAAGTAGTTCGTCCAACGACATGGATGAGCTTCGGCTGCGTGCAGGAGAGAGGGAGAGGGACGGGGACTGGTCATGGCGTTCGGGACGACGGCCACGTGGGTGAGGTTGTTGTGCGGGGTAAGCAGGGTGGAGGTGATGGTTCATTTCGGGGGTGTTGTACGAGGGTGGGACGTGTGGGTGTAAACGCGAGGACTGGAACTCGGGAATCTGCACGCTGTACGCGATGTATGCATGGCAGGTACGTACCTCGACGGGATGGCGGGTGCCACGGTCTCTGCGGATGCGTTTGGCGGGGGGGGCGTCTTCGATACTGTCATCGCGATGACGCACACGAGCGGGAAGACTGGCGGCAGGAGCCGTACTGGGGAAGGTTTGTGATGCGGCAACTGAAGCGCGGGGAACTGGTGGGTGAGAGCGCCGAGGTTGGTACGCAGGGAGGGGGTTGAAAGATGGCTTGGTGGAAGAGTCACGGAGCAGCTGGGAGAAGTGGGAGCGAGCGTCCTGTAGGTGGACCTCAGAGGCTTGGAGATAGCGGTCGAGGTCTAGCCAAGCCTCGGATATGGTACGCAAACGAGAATCGGCGGCTTCTCGCGCTGCCTTCTCAGTTTCCAAGCGTGATTGGAGGTCTAGTATGGCCTTAACGGCAGCTTCTGGATAGGGAGGGGGTGGAGGAGAATAACCATCTGCCGCAGCAGCCAGGGAAGCACCTGAAGGTTTGAGAAGGGCGAGAGTCTGCTCTGCGCGCTCGTAGCGGGCTCTGGCGATGGTAAGATCTTTGGATAGGGTCTCATTGTCAGCGAGGACGGTGGAGAGGATGTGTGCTAGTTGAGAGGGGGAGCTGTTGGAATGTGAATTACTATTATTGTGAGTATTATTAGTAAGCTGGGGAGGGGGAGCTGGTGAATGGGACATGGGAGCGAAGGAGGGGGCAAAGCGTAAGTGCATGACGGATAGGTCGTCTGAAGGATATAAGTATTCGAGGTTCCGGTGGCGGGCGGCGGCTGTTGCGGCGCGGCGATGCAAAAACTGCACGCGCGCGCGTGTTTGGCCCCCCGAGGAGCGCTAGCTCTTTCCTTTTTCGTTATTTCCTCATCGTCTCCGGCACCGGACCCCCGGACTTTCCTGGCGGCGCATTACGACTGGCCTCGTTCTCCCCTCCCTGACGCAATTCGTTGCCGACCTCGCCGAGGCCACAACTGACCAATCTACCCGCGCCAGACACGTCCAAATTACATACACGCATTCAGAAAATATTATTATTATTTTATATTTTTTTCGGTGGTGTTCCTCGGATCTTTCTCTAATGGTGTTCGCACATCGCGAAAACAAGAGCAACTTCCCAGCAACGCGCCCGCAATAGTCAGTTTCGCATCGTATCCCCACACAAGGACTCCATCAGCCGCTGTCACACCAAATCGCGCTCAGGGCGCCCTATCCTCTTTTCTATCTGGCTTGTATCTGGCGCTCCCCTCAATCTCCCGCGCCCGCGTGTACCGCCCTCTGATGCATTTGTTCTCTCCGGCCGGCCTTCTCTCCCCACCACTCATTCGCTCCACCTTCGCCGAGATCACCAACCAGCCGATGCGATCTTCTCACGTCCATCCTTCCACAATACTACATACAATAAACACTGGCATGACTTACAGTCCGTGCACACATCCACCGCTTTGATCTTCCAATCTCCCGCACACCGGCTGCATCATACTCTGCAATCCGAGCCTTCTTTTACAACAGCTTACCCTTTTCAATCTGGAACCCTCAACTCGACCCACTCTCATCGCGAGCGCCTCAGTCCAATGCGATTCTCGTTCCCACTGTATGCCACCAGGCGTCCATGTGCTCGTGCCACCTGCCGCCAAGTCTGCCACTACAGTATCCAACGTTTAAAGAACACCCGCAATCTCTAATTTCGTTAAACATTCGGCGTTTTCCCCGTTTTTTTTTTCTTTTTTTGAAAACGTGCCCACTTCCGATTTTGTCAATATATCAAGAATTCGGCCTCTCAGCAACCCGCAGCATGTTCTTTGCGGCAGTGCAGCGGAGTTTGGGGTCCTTCCAACTCCACTGCGCACGCGATTTCCAGGCGGGGATGTTCGCATGGGCGCCGCGGCACCATTCCAAATTCTGATGTGGCCTACTACTACCCTCGGGGGGGCGGCTCACAGTCCGAGGAACCCGGCACCTTGTGTTTTCGCGACTGCGCGTCTGCAGGGCATCGGCATAACGCATGTCCTGTCGAGCCGAAACGGTGGCGTTACCACGCCGCATCCGCAAGGCGCACCGTGCGCCATCCACGCGTGGCGCTTTTCCTTCTACGTCTGCGACACTCTTCCTCTTCTTTTCCTTTTTTGGCTACTGCGGCCGCGGCCCGCCCCGCCGCAACGGCAGACCGCTCATCCCCGCGGTAGCGCGCCGCATCACCTGATCATCTGATACCCTCGCGACCGCCACAGCACCTCGGGCAGCCACCACCCGGCGTCACGTCACCCCGCACACCTCATCGCGCCGCGAGCATCGCTTCCCTACAGACACATTGCCGCCTCCTTTCCCATAGCCCAATTCGGCATCCTCCTCTCTCACGGCGAATGCACCGCTCCTGCGTGTCAATCGCCCGACCTCGTCCATGCCCCAATCGGCCAGACCAGCTGCGTGTCTTCCCTCAGGCACGCGTACGTGGCTTGCCCGTGCCACGTCACAAGGGGGGGCGCCGCATCACCGCACCCTCAGCGCACCCGACCTGACAACGTTGTCGTGATCCATGCCTCACGAATCGGAAGTCCCTCGTTCCTTATTCTCTCAAATTGGCTGGGGCAAAGCCACTGATCGGGAACTGCTTTGCCTCGCGTCCGCGGTGCGGACTGTACAAGTAACCGTGCCTATCGATAGCGATGTGCAGTGCATCACCCGCGCACGCGGCCTTCCCGCCATCCACACCTCGATGATGACAAATAGCGGCGCGTCGATGCCTATCTGAATAACTGGTTGCCAGCCAGACACCTGGTGGTTGTACCCGCAGCATGCCTGCGTCATCTCCGCTCCCTTCTCAGACCGCGTGCGCGCCACGTCTACGCTGCGCGTTCGAGGCAAACGTGCGTCTGCGGAGCTTTACGCAACACCAAACCTTAGTTGAAGACGGTGCTTGGTGCGGGGCTATGCGCATCTCGCACACCGCGTGTGGGTGCGCGCTCGTCACGACTAATGATAGGTCGGTCCAGGATCGTGCACGTCGGTTTTCTGGTGCGTGTCGAAGGCGCCGCCACCGCCGGCTTTTGACCCTAAACATGCTTTTGCAGCTTTATAGCCATTGCCCTTCGCAACGTCTTGAAGATTCACCGGAACCTTGTAGAGAGTGGAAAAGAAACGCGGAACAAACTCCGTGTTGAATTGAACAGTTTTGGGAGGGGCTAAGGAGAGGGGATTTTAATGAATGTGAAACTCACACATACATTTCTCGGGGGTTTCCGACCATGAGTCCATGTTCAGAACAACGTTTGGCAAGGGGCTGAGTGAATTCGTCTGCTACTGCACCCAGAGGATATGTTAAGGGGCGAGCGGAAGGTAGGGGGAGGAGGTTAGGTGAGGCTGTTGCGGCGTGCAAAGACTACAGGGTGGTTGGCTTCCTGACGGCCAATGCAGGAGCGATTGAATGGGGATGAACAGAGTTCTAAGTTGAGGACTGAGGTCAGCTGCCCTAGAAGCAAGGCCCTGGCGTTGAAGACTTGAGGCAGACGCGTTGCTCATGCCGGCCCCGAAAAGCCAGGATTCGACAAAAACCCGATATTCCCGCATCGGACCATGACAGCCCCCTGCGCGACCATGGTCACACACTGATACAAAACGCCGCGCTTTAGCGTGGTTCGAAGTTCATTTAAAAGGATACAAAAGGTGACTATTGAAGTAGTACACAGCGTTCACACGGCACGAAAGGATGTCCCCCGTCCAATAATTAGTGTCCATTGGATGACCGTCGTCATGAAAAAAAAGAAGTCCGACGGCGCAAGTTAATCCGGGAGCTATAGTGGGGCAGCGGCTCATTGGTTTAGCGTGATTAGCGTGTTGTTGGCGTTAAAAGGGAAACTGAAGAACGCGGGGCCAGCGACGGTTACCGAGTCGTTTGCAGCACCAGAGCTGTTCGTGACGACCACATATGCAAAGCCGCGTAGAGTGGGTGGAATCGTCACGGTAAAGTTGTTGTCGAGGGGGGCGAAGGTGAATGGGAAGCCGTTGAGGAAAGCAGCGAAGAGCCCGGAACTGTTCGATGGCTGCCCGGAATAGGAAAGCGTCACATTCTGGCCTGGCTGGGCATTCGGAGGGTTCGTAGTTAATTGTGGGTTCGCCTGGAAAGGAAGAACAGTGTTGTTACTAGGGCACTGGGCGATGTAAGTCGAGATGAGGGTGAAAGTTTGATTGAGGTCCAAGGGTGTCTACATAGCCTGACGTCAGACTATGACACGGAAATTTTTAACAGGCGTCACCTCATAGGCCGTGGACCAGGGGTTCCCTCCGCGAACAGCGTTATTTACCCAAGTCGACTGATGGGCCGTTGTGGCGAGGATACTCGCAAAGGTTACGCGGAGCCCCTGTAGAGCGACATAAGTACTCTGTGAGGGTATAGCATGAAATGAACGTGCTGCATCCTGAGTGTATGCACTTGACCCGATGTAGGCTGAGGTTGAAATTGCCTCCAGAGTATCGCTCGTGGCAACAAATTCCGTTACGTTCTGCGTTATGTTCTGCGTCGGGCTGATGGGTCCGAGTTAGCAAACACGCCATACGACTCAACTCGATTGCCACCCACAAGTCGTATGTGCACGCTTGCACGGACTGATTTCCGACTTGACTTGTGATATTGGTGACATAGGTCTGCGAGTGTTGAGACACCTGTTCGTAGAATCCGCGAACGCCCGGCGCGTAGCCGGCATCGAGGAAATTTTTGGTGGTAAAATTCGCTAAACCACCCTGATAAAAGGCGCTCTTGAGTAGTTCCAACGTTAGCGCAAAGTTGAGTAGATCAGTGTCTAGACGGTTCTATCATCGGAATATGACGTATCGGCAATACAAATAGCCCACGCACCAGTTACATTAGCCTGGGTAGGAATGGGAAGCGTTTGACGTTTGGAAGGGACAGCCAGCGCTTGAAGGGCGACAGTGACGAGGGGCAGAAGAAGAGGTTTGAAAAAAAACATGGCGGATAGGTCAGGGGCGAAGAATAGCTCGTCACCCGGCAAGTTCTCTTATAGCGGAATGGAAGATAGGGATTGACTGCGCGCAAGTATACGAGTGCGTCAGCCAAGTCTTGTACTCCATCGCTGGGTGGAGCGAATGTCCATTTGATCAGCAATGGACGCAATGGACCGTCGGCACAGGTATAGGGGGTGGCACTGGCTCTTTCTGTTCCGCCCCTGTCCTAATTGGGCTCGAGGGAGCGCATCTGTCGCTTGGAAATCGCACACGGTAACGACAAAAGGACCCCAAGTGAAATAGAATGACCGTCATGAAACCTCTCCGGTATCGTCTCGCACGCGCGCCTTTTCACTCACACGACAGGAAAGGTTGAATAGGCGGAAACCCCAAATATCGACAGGGGCGATGTCAGCATTCCTGCGGAACTCGGCGCGCAAACAGGCTAAGCACATCGACGGGCCGAAGAAATAGCCGGTTCTATACTATACAGCACCCGTCAATGCCCACGATTGGGGAAGATGGTGAAACGAGGCGAGGACACGGCGAGCAGAACTTCCGGTCTCAACAGCAAAGAATAACATTTTTTCTCCGTGGGCAGCACAAAGTCGCGACTCGGACCACATAGCAATAGAGGCCAAAGACGATCTGTAGAAAGCTACCACCAAGCTCAGACTCGGAGGGCGCCATGGTATGAGCCAGGCGCAACCATGCGCGCAACTTGAATACGCAGATCGGGGCAGCCATTCCATCACGCAGATTAGCTTTGATTGCCAAGAGAGGTCACCAGTGAGAGGTCGTTGGCGGAACCCAGGCAAAGTCCGTTCGATTGACGTATCGTGGCAGTCAAGACGCGGGATGCGATTGCGGGACGTCTTGTCTCGGGACCTTCCGAACTGCCACAGTTGTCTCCCGCCAACCGATAGGTCGTTCGACTCCCCAAGTTCTCATCGCAATTCGCTTTCCATTGGTGATTTTGCAAGTTCCGGTAGACGCATCAGCTCGATATGCAGTTCGAGGTGCTCGCCACCTGTAACACCACGCGCGCTCGTGTCTCTAGGATGAAACTTCCTCGTGAGTTGAAAGGCGCTAAATATCAGCCCTACTCAGGCTGTTAGTGCAGACGGCGTGACGCTTCTACCTACTTTCATGCCCGTCGCTACACAAGCAGCTATCAAGGGCTTGACGCCGCAGCAGATGGAAGGACTCGGCGTCACGTTGATCCTTAACAACACGTATCACCTGAATCTGCGGCCAGGGATAGAGGTACTGCGTGAAGCCGGGGGCGCGCATAGACTTCAGGGCTGGAATCATAACCTCCTCACGGTGCGCGTCGTGCCTGCCAAATGCATACCCTCATTCACGGTGCGTAGGACAGCGGGGGCTTCCAGCTTGTGTCCCTTAACAAGTTCACGAAGATAACCGAAGAGGGTGCACTCTTTGCGAGTCCATTTACGGGAGAGCCGACTATGCTGACAGTACGTACGTGCCATATTTCCAAGCTTCCCGTTTTTTTTTACGTGTACTCAGCCTGAGGAGAGTATATCAATACAACACGCTATCGGCGCTGACATTATCATGCAACTCGACGATGTTGGTTCGTCTACCTATTTCCTTTTGTCGCGTGTCGGCGTTCCCGCTGATTTTCGAAGTATCAAGTTTGACTGTCGGCCCAAGGGTCGGCGAAGCGATGAAGCGGTCTGTTCGCTGGCTTGATAGGTGTATCGAGTTCCATGAAAAGTCGGGTAGAAATGCCGTTCAAAACCTATTCGCCATCGTTCAGGGTGGCCTCGACCCCGTCCTGCGAGACGAATGCTTGGATGAAATGGTCAGGCGGCGGGAGAGTGTTGCTGGGTATGCAATTGGGGGGCTCAGTGGAGGAGAGGAAAAGGGCATGTCACTGACCCCACCGCATCGCCCATTTCTCTGCGTTGACGAACGACATCTGTACCAGATATATTTTGGCGAATGTGGGCCCCTTATGTTTTTCGCGGCTTCATATACTCATCTTGAAGCAGAATCCGTCAATGCGCAGAAAAGCTCCCTGCAGATAGTGAGGTCTACGTTTTGCGCAAGGCGACGATTCTCACTCAGAGTAGAACCGAGGTATTCAATGGGCATAGGGTTCGCAGAAGGTGATTTTACAGCTTGTATATGTGAGATCAATCGATTCTCAGTCCCATTCTTCAGATCTACTCGTATGTGTCGCATTGGGTGTCGATATGGTAAAATTCCACAAAATTTCGGGTTTGCGGGAGTCTGAAGCAATGTTTAGGCGGACTGTGTTTTTCCGACAAGAACAGCTCGCTTTGGTGTAGCGCTTACTTTCAATGGGCCGCTTAATTTAAGTGAGTCGTCGGTCATTCGAGTGTAAACGCTCCTTTGATCATTCTTGATAGAGCTGGGGAAACACGCAAAGGATTTCAATCCTATCGACAGCACCTGCCCATGTCCAACTTGCAGCGATGGAATGTCGAGGGCCATGTTACATCACACAGTCACGCACGAGACGGCAGCGGCACACGGTGCGTCGTCCTGCCCGAAGTTATATGACACGCTCACCTTTCAATTAGCTGTGACGTTGCACAATCTCGCGTTCCAAGCCCGGGTCTTGGGCCAAGCGCGCAATGCCATAATGAACGGCACATTCCCCACGTACCTCCGGAGGTTCTTCGCTGGCTACTTTGGCGATGTGGGCTATCCGGAGTGGTGCGTTAACGCACTGCGGAGCGTCGGGGTTGACCTGCTGGAAGGGGATCCGAACGCCAAGGTCGTCAAAGGCGACGGAGCGAAGTGGGAGTATTCTGATGCAATGTGACGCAATACACTGGCATTCGATAGGGCAAGTTGAGAACTTTAATGATATGTTTGCTGCTGTGTTACAGTAGAAGTTCCTTGAGCGTCTAAGTTAACACAACAATTCGATTGTGTGCAAAACGACTTGTTTGATTTTCTCGACATTCTGCCCCGTCTCATTGAAAGGAGGGAACCAATGCACTAAAGGCACAATTGCCCAAATATGGAAGGCTCTTGCGAGCTGACCTGGATTTAGAACAGTCAGGGCGCCTGGCTCGCTCAGAAAGAAACCAACAAGCAAAGAGCCAACTCGCCACTCGCCCCCGCGACACATACAGCACCCACTTAACACTGACGACCTCTTACTCCTTCCTTCTTCCTGTCCGAACGCTCTTAGTTATTTATTTCAACGTTTCATTGTCCTCTGCTTTCGCCCTCACGCGTCGCTCTTATCATCGCCTTTCTGTCAATCGTGTTTAATGCCAGGCAAGAGCCCTAATGCATCACCCGACACCCCTTACCATACTTTCGATTCGCATTCTATTCTCTCTCAGTTCGAATCTCCCTCTTATCTCCAGGGGGCCCTCATTGCACCCCCTCGAGATCCAGAACTCCGCCCCGCCCGCCATTTTCAACATGGTGTAGTATCAAGTCCCCAAGTTTCAGGCAACGAGCTAGGTATTTATGAGGCTCCTCCAAATCCCGAACCAAGTTTGTCTCCTTTGGATGCTTTCGACGAAACCACCGAGCCACTTGCCACACACGTACCAGAGGAGCCTTTACATGAGGAGCCGTCGAGGCACGTTCGTTCCCCTATACTTTCCAAGTGAGCCCTCTTCCTTTCAACTTGTCTCAGCGCGTGAAGTCCCCTTCATCGTGATCCGTAACGTTTTTATCGTACATCCTACTCTTCTCCACAATTAGTGCTAGGCACCTCGGGCATCCTTCAAACCCCGGTTGGTCACCACGCCTTTCATCATCGCGCTACTTGGCCCATCTCTTTACGTCTCCGCCCCACTGAACGATGTCGGATTGACAGCGTACTTTTCATCTTTGCCGTGCGGTGACATCCGTTGGAAGTTATCAGGGGCTATACTCTGGCTTCATTCTTCACTCTTACGCCCCACGTTTTGCGGTGCCTATGAAAGCGTTAGATGGGTTTTTTCGGATTAGGGCAGTCATTTACGCCTGACTCACTTGCTTCTCCTCTATTTGGGTCCGAGAGCTGTCCCCCATCCTCCTAGTCAGTCCCCCACGTGCCCGAAATCGACTCTGACTCGGTGTTTCTTACGCACCCTACTTCTTGTCCTTCCCCTTGATTTGTCTTCGCAAACCGGATTGACACCTCTTTAACTAGGCAGCCCACCCGGCTCGAAGGCCTTTCAAGGACCGTGCGGAATTACGTCCCAACCCCCATGTCCATCGCTGTACCTTCCGCGTCTCCATCACCCCCGCGGGTCGCGCTTCCCGTTTCCTTTGGTCGCTTCATGTCACCCGTCCGTCCATCTGCTCTACCTGACCACGCCACAGGGACCGACCATCGCCGAAGTTGGGGTACAGAGGCGGGCGGAAAGACGTTGGATGAGGTGCTTGCGCTCGATCAGAACCAAACTAATCAAGGCGGCGCCCAGCGCTCGGACCTTCCACGTTATCCTGGAAGCGATGACTCAGAGCACATCACTTGGGCGAGGTGGGACACGCTCCGCCTTGCAGGCGCTGGATCACCCAAGTAATAATCGATTCACTTCCTCTAGACTATATTCTCACAGCTTCCTGCAGGCGGCTGCTAGTCCTTGGATATCTATCAGGGTTGCAAATCTGGGATTGCACCAATTTGGATTCCATCACGGAGATGTTGAATGTTTCTGGCCCAGAGTGGGGTAGCGTCTGGAATGCGCAGGTCCTGCCCGGCCCTCTCCCAACAACCGGTGATCAATTCCTAAGTTCACGGCCATTGCTTGGTTTAATGTGCGGATCCGTCTCTTTGTTTGCGTCTTGCGTTCTTACCAAGCCTCTGCAGTGCCAAACGTCCGCATCAAGGACCCGACTTTCTTGTGTATTCCCTATTAACTCACAAAATTATAAAGAAGTTTTCTATTCCTGGCATTTTATCATTTTCAGCGAATTCGAATGTTATAATTATCGTAAGCTTCATCCCGTCTGTTAGGTATCGCCTCATAATCCCCGTCGTAGAGCACGTCAAATCCAAGTTCACTTCGTGTCCTTTCATCTTGCACATTTACATCCCTATCTATCATCTCATCGGGCCTTTCAACCTTTACGCATCCTCAATCATCTTCAACGACACCCACGAATCCCGATACCACTGTATTACCATCCAATGATATAGACATCAACACCGTCTCCACTGTACCCCGTCCCGTATTTGCCTTATCCCACCGATTCCTTGCCTACGCTTCTAGGTCGCCCTCAGTGGGTTCAGGACGGCCATATGCTCAAACACCTGTTCGCGCGGATGGTGCCGGCATGCAGCCGGACCTAGGTGTCATGGCGCTACGAGTTGGCGGGTCCGTGCTGAGCGGAATGCGCGCCCTCGGTGGTCGCGCGCTTACCGCTGCCCGTGCGCGCATCTCGGATACCCCATCTGCGCCACCATCCAAACCCCTCTCGCGCAGCGCCCCGGAGCAGGAGAGTATCCCGAATGAGTCAAACTCTCAACCCGCGCAAACTGGACATCACGTAACGATTCTCGATTTGGCACCACTCGCCGCGCCGTCTCCTCGCGCACCAGAACTTATTTCGGAGTTCTTGGCCTCCAAGCGTCAGCCCATCTCGGCGCTGCACTTTTCTGCCGATGGTAGCGCGCTCATGGTTGTCCCAAGCGATGGACAAACCATCAGGGTTTTCCAGGTGCGGCCTGCGCCGCATGCATTACGATCTGCAATCAGTGAGGCGGGGCAGTTTGATGGGGCAGAGAGTGCTCCCACTGTCCCGGTAGGTTCTGTTGGTTCGCTTCTGGACGCTCTGATCCCCACTCCCAAGAAGGATAGCGCACCTTGGCATATGTATGATTTACGTAGGGGAAGGACGTCTGCCGTCGTCGAGAACCTTGATTGGGCCTCGGATGGTCGTTGGATTGCCGTGGCAACGAGGAAGCGTACCGTGCATGTTTTTGCCGCAAACCCGTACGGGGGCCTGCCAGATGGACATAGTCATATCAAGGGGAGGGTATGTAACTCACCCAGCCTGGTAAGCCATCATTTGCGAACAACGAAGCTTAGCTCATTGTTCTTGTCAGTCGCTGTCCACGAGTCTCCCTCCCCTTGTTCGTCTGCGCGCCACCCAGCCTGCAGCTGGTCGCCCCACTGCACCACTTGCCTTCATTTTTATCCACTCCAACGCTCATTCGCTCCCCAAGCGCTTACTGCCGTCTCCCGGCATCGTTTCCCCGCCATGTTCTACACCCAGTTCTTCGCACTCGTCGCCGCCACAAGAACCTCTTTCACCACCACACCGGTGCAGACGATCTAATTTCCAGGATATCCTCATGTTCGACCCTGCAGATGGCTCTCTCTCTCTTCGGCGATGTGAGATCACTCTCCGCCCATACGAACAGAACCTTTCTGTTCCAAGTGCGGTGCCTGGCATCGGAGGTACCAGCATATCTTTGCCCTCTCGCCCTTCGTTCGGTCGTGTCAGTGCGCCGTTACCTGCGCCTGCAACCACCTCGCGCAATAAACCTACCGTTGCGCAGGCGCAAGACAAACCAACGGAGATGGTGGGGCATGAGAGCGAGGTGGCGACATGGAACCTTAGGAGGGGTCGAGATTGGCCTATGGTGAGGGCTCCCGTACGAGTAGAAGGGCACGTCTCGGAGACGTTCAGTTCGGCCTCTGCGCCCAAGTACGGCCTCACCTTTGTTCTCTACGTCACTCCCTAACGCTTCCCTTTAGCTGGCTATCGTTTGCGGAACTGCGAACCAGTTCCCAATCCCCACTCGTTCTGCCACAGTCACTTTATCTTTCCCACCAGTTCTCTTTTCATGCCCTTGGCGACGATTATCATGGTCGGCTTCGTCGATTCCAGCTCGACGCGCTTGGACCGAAGATCGAGGTGCGGAAGGAGGTTGAAATTAGTGCATATGCAGCTGGCGCGGGTGAAGCCTTCATCCATGGATCGCATGACACCGGGCGCGCGTCATCATCTTTCGACGAGCCACTGTCATCGGCAATGGCCAGCGGCCTTGAATACCCATCCTCGCCGCCGGTGATCCCCATGTTTCCGAATGGGACGCCGGGGTCGTTCAAGAACTCGGTTCCGATCCAACGTGTTGCGGCTGGGCTCAGTGACGGCATGAGCGAAGGCTTTGCACGTGTCCGTCGTGGGGTCAGCCGAGTCCGTAGTCCTCGCCTCGTTGCTCATAACGACATGGCTACTGGAGTACCGCTGGAGTTCGGAGAGGAGGACGAGGACTTCATGTTATCTGCATATGAGGGCACGTCAAATTCGCGTGATGACGGCGGGTCCGTCTCTGTGTCGACACCATCGTCAGGCCCCATGGATGCCGGTGAACACAAGGACGACGAGAACACATGGTCGTTGTGGGACGCTGAGACTTCGAAGGTGGACGAAGAGCTGGAGCTTTCCGTGGTCGGGCTCATGGACGAAGAGCAGGCGCTGACGAAGCGCAGGAGCCGGTCGCTTGCGCGCTGAAATGGTGGGTTCCGAGTTGATAGCTGTATTTGGTCGCGAAAGACGATGGGTCATTACCGTATAGCTCGTTGTGTTGTGTACGATACGCTACGAATTAGGAATTTTTGCAGTCGCCGTGCCACGTTTCAGTGCCGTGAATACTTACGTTAGTGGCGAAGTGGTTCGACTGGACGACCACCGTGACGCCGTGGCTCTGTTCCGACTCGTTTTCATTTGGTCTTGCAACGATGTTGTCCTTCCTCTTGAATTTAAATTCGATGTATATGCGATGGCGACTGCTGGGACCATATATCTGCCTGCTTCTCCTGTCTGCTCTCGCGGCCTATTCACCACCCTCTGGATTCAATGACCCCAAAAGTAAGTCTGTCGACCTTGTCAACACGTGCGTACAATCACACTTTCCCCATCCTGCACTTTCTGTAACACGTACAACACAGGCTCATTGGGAACGGTGGGGACTCGCCCAACGGCTCTGGCGGGATGATCCCGTCGACTGCTCCCCCGTTTGCTATGACCCGTTGGGTTGCTCAGACGCGCGAGAACTACGTGTCGGTCACGCCGTACAACTACACCGATACCAAGATACACGGTTTCCAGGGGACCCATCAACCCGCTATCTGGATGGGCGAGAGCGCGCAGGTCGTCGTCGTTCCCGGCGCAGGCACCGTCCAGAGTGACTTTGCACGCCGCGGGATGCGCTTCAGCCACGACGACGAGTTCACGACGCCGAGCTATTACCGCGCGCGCTTGGATGCGATCGAAGGAGGTTCCATCCTTGCAGAGCAGAGTGCCAGTGCGTAGCGCCCTACTTTTTTCTTGCCTGCCTGCCTCCCCCCCGTTGCCTGACACTCGCAGTGCAGCCTCCCGCGTCGGTCACCTCCGCTTCACCTTCTCGGGTACACATGCGCCCTATGTTTTCCTCGAGGCCACGCGCGCGTCTGTGATGGGCTCATCCGATCCTTCCAACGTCACGTACCCGTCCGGTACCATCGCGATCGACCCTGCCGCGCGCGAGATTACTGGCTCAAATTCCGAGCGACAGGATTTCATCATCGGCCCCAACCGTGCGGAGGGCTTCAGCGGATACTTCGTCGCGCGCTTCGATACGCCATTCGTCGCGTTTGGGACTGCACAGAACAGCACGGTGCGAGCGAGCGAGACCGCCCGCGATGGCACCATGCTAGGCGGCTATGCTGTCTTCCCTCAGGATATACGCACCGTGGACGTGCGTATCGGCGTGTCCTTCATTTCTGTCGAACAGGCCCGGAGGAACCTCGAGAAGGAGATACCGGATGGTACTACACTCGAGCAGACCGCCAAGACGACACGCACCTCGTGGGCAGAGAAGCTTGACCGGGTGCAGGTCCAAGGCGGGTCTCGGGAGCAACTCGTGACATTTTACACTGCACTGTTCCATACCCTGCAGGTTTTTGGTTTTTCGGTTTTGCCAGTTTGGCGCTTCATTGACGTGTTCGACCATAATTCAGTACCCGTATGAACAAGACGAGGACGGTCAGTATTACTCTGGATACGATGATCAGGTTCACGAAGGCGTCTCATATACTGGCTATTCGATCTGGGTAGTCATTAATCATCCCCTCGTCGGCTGTATTTGACCGTTACACATGCAGGACACCTTTCGTGCAGTTTGGGGTTGGCAAATACTCTTCGCTCCTGAGCGTATACCTGGTATGGTGCAAAGTATGTTGCAAGATTACAAGGAGGTACTCTTGTAGTGTTTCTGTCGGTAGGATTAACGCTGAACGTGGCTACAGGGAGGATGGCTCCCTATGTGGAAGAATATTGTCGGTTCGTAGCGTCTGCATTTGGCTGGAATCACCTTTGAACACTGGGGGTATCATAGAAACAAACATCATGATCGGCACTCATGCAGACTCGTTAATTGCGGAAGCTGCGCTGAAGGGGATCACTGGATTCGACATGGAATTAGCCTATGAAGCTGTTTATAAGGATGCCATGGTTCCTCCTGCCGATGACAGCACTACTCCGTAAGTCCTATGGATTATTTCGTCCTGATTTTACCTCACATCCAACGCAGATATTCTGACAGGCAAGAAAATGTAGGTTACGAAGTTCGCGCTGGTTTAAGTAGCGTCTATGCAACAAGGGGGTGGGTCGCCGACGACACTCACTCTGAATCTGCTTCACGGACCCTCGATTACGCTTGTTTGTTCGGTCCCACGAACGCTGCTCCGCTCTTGCTGACCAAGGTCTCATCAGATGACGATTATGCGATCTCCGTATTCGCTGACCTGTTGGGAAGGACGCAAGACTTCCACTTCTTCCGGAATCGCTCCACATTTTCTCCCGGCACCATATTTAACGGCATAACTGGCTTCATGGAAGCGCGCAATGCAAGTGGTGCCTGGGCCGGACCAGACAACGGGTGGACGGAGGGCGACAAGTGGGCCTACTCATTCGACGTTGTACATGCTGTCCAAGAACTCATCGCACTGCGCGGGGGTAAAGCCAGTTTTGTGCGGAGCCTGGATGAACACTTTGATGGCGGTAAGTTCCTCAACTTGCTTTGAATCCACCCAATTCAATGGTCACAGGGCACAACGACCACACGAACGAGGTAAGTGCTGTCGTCGCCTGTTGGGACGTCGGACTGACATCTTCTGACCAAAGCCTTCACATCACATCCCATACCTCTATGCGCTGGCCGATGCGGCCTCGAGGGGCCAGATGCGCATCCGCCAGGTTGCCCGGACCAATTACAACAAGACTGTGAATGGTCTCTCAGGGGTATGTATACAATTGTGCTCTGGTTGTGACTCTTTACCGCGACATGTGCAGAATGAAGACTGTGGCCAGATGAGTGCATGGTTCATCTACAGTGCCCTTGGCTTCTATCCTGTTAATCCGGTGTCGGATGAATACATCGTTGGAAGGTGTGTACTGATAGAATATTATTCAAAGGTGGCTAATATAGTTCCTATATGGATAGCCCATTTTTTGATGCAGTTACTATTAACTTGCCTATTACAAGCCAGCCACTACATGTCATTGCACCAGGTGCAAGTACAAAGCTATATGTCAAGTCATTGAAGATTAATGGTAAAGAGGTAAATGAACCCATTATCAAGCACTCTCAGATTGCATATGGGGGTGTAATTGAGTTTGAGATGAGTGATTGGCCACAGGCATGGGCATCTTCAACAATATAATTTTACTGTGATTTAATTTAGGGCCTAAAGTTTAGGCAGGTGTGGATAGCAGAGAGATGGAGTTGGAGGCTTTAAGTTGTTACAGCTATTTTCATGTTGATAGGCCTACTATATGTGAAAAAATTACTAGTGAGTTAAATGAGTTGTAATGCCACCACAGGGGCATTAAGTGTGATGTGCACTTTGTAAGTCAGTGGGATTGGAAAAGTGCAAGTTGGTTAGGACTCAGTATGGTGATGAACAAGTATCACTTGATCTCCCAGGGATGCAAGGACAATAGAGGAAGGCAAGGCTCAAGTGTAGATGTGAGCAAACAAGGGACTCAAGTGTAGATGTGAGCAAACAAGGGACTCAAGTGCAATGGTGAGTCAAAGGACATGGGAGAGACAGAGGCAGGCCTGCTTACTGGACAGAGCTTTCTAAGAGGACTATTAGGTTCCACTCCAGGGAGAACCTGAAGCACCTAATGTCGAAGCTGAGAAGTCACAACACTTCGGACTGGTCTCATGTGACTGATAGTATATACATGTCCTGGTATTTGACTGTTTGTTTCCCCTCAGTTACCTCCACTCTATGAGGTTCTGGGTAAGTCTCCTGTATCCTTATTGTCCTCCTGCCACTGTTAACACTGTGTAGATAGTATTGGTCTATGTGATTATACATTTCAGTTACCTCCACTCTATGAGGTTCTGAGGATAGTTTTTTTTTTTTTTTTTTTTTGGAATCCATTTGAGTGCGCCTTGGGGTACATGGCCCTATGTGGCACTATTACAATGCGTTTCCTCTCCTATCTCCTTGCTCTACCTCTGTCCCAATGTAGTAGCCTCTTTACAATATGACACCTCCCTGCTCGTGGATGAGCGGCTTTGCGATTCGTCAAGTGTTGAGTTTATCGGGGCGTGTGTTGCACCAGGGCGAAGGGTCAGACTTGAAGGTGGGGGGTTTTGCGGTGCATGCGGTTGTGCAGTGCGTTTCCATTTGTGCCTCATAACTGTTCCTTCACGTCCGGGTGTGCTTCGTCGTCCGTTAACTCTTCATGTCTTGAAGCGGCCTATTTAGGGCCTGGTGGATCGTGGGGTGTTTTTCGGGGGTTCTGGGAAGCGTTTGTCTGCCCTGATTGTAACGCTCCACCAGGTGTTCTTCTTGTAATTCTGGTACAAGGCGCGACACAAGTCCTAACGGTCACAGTGGATGTTGAAGTCACTCACACGATCGCTTACTAGCTTGCTTGAGAGACATAGTAAGGAGGCCCAAAGAATGCACAAGGCGATATAGGCGCAAAGATGATGATGGTCGTCAGTAGTCATGGTGTCCCGTGGTCAACAGACGGACAGAGAGAGAGAAGTGATGATAAGAATAGTATTGATGCCCTGTGGTCAGCAGACAGGTGGTACTAAGAGTGGGTGGATAGGCCAAGAAGTCAAGCTTAGGTCTCTTGCGACCATAAGCCTGAGTATAAGTACACAACTGAGGAGCTTTGAAGCTCAGCTCAGAACTCCGAAACACTAATACACAGATCCTAGGAATGAGTCACATCGAGTCATATGGAGTCAGAGATAACAGTCAGCCAATGGCATAAGGCCCTCATGGCATGAGTCAGAGATAAGCAATCACGAGTCATATAGTCCATCAAGATCAAGGCACCATCACGTACGAGTCACAAACATTGAGTTAATCTAGGCTGGTCCAGGTGCAAGCTCATCTGGACTCTTCTGGTGCGGTTCTAGCCAGGTCACATGCCAGGGTCATGTGATGGGCGGCGCTAAGGTCACGTGCGCTATTCCCAAAACTCTTGTGGTTTCTTAGTGTAATTGGGATGATGGTAGTAGTCAGGTGACTTAGCTCGTTCTTCTCGGGCATGCTTGGCCATGAGTCTTCTTACTTCTTCCTCTCCTTGCATCATTTCTGCATGCGCATGTTTCTTGGTGGTGTCAAGGGGTCGTTCAGGGTGCGCTGAGGGTTGGATTGTAACACTGATGATGGCTTGGCTTAGGGGTTGCGGGTTTTGTGAGATTGAGGGGCTTTGATCGTCTTCTGGTGGCTTGTATGTATCCTGCGAGTGCCATTGCTCCATTCTCCTTCAACAATAGTGATTTGCTGGCCCGGCTCAAAAGCTGGATGCCGGCCAAAGCCAGCTGTGGAAAGCTGTTCCCACGGATGCTGCTGGCCCAGCTTTTGACAGCCCATGGCTTGGGCTTCAGATTTGGCAGGACAGCGGCCCAGCCCACAGCTTTGGCTCTGTGATGTGTGGTCCAGCCTAATTGCCACAGGTTGATTTTGTCTCACAGCACTCATTCCGGACATTTTCCTACACATTTTCGCATTCCCCTTAGGGGATCCCCTGGTTATCTGATGAACCTTCTGTCCTTAACACATATATAGCATGTAATGCAACCTTACACCAAGCAGGAGAATAGACATCTCCCCTCACTGCCCCTCACTGGCAGATTGCAGGCTATTAAGCTCAGTGCAGTGCATTCCTTGCATTTCCCAGGGTGCTGCATTTGCGTGCGGCCTTAGTGACTCGACCACGACCTGTTTCCGACTCAGGCTGCCACACTTATGAAGTTTCGCGTTGCGCGCAAGCGTGCGCGACCGCTTTTGACCACCTGTGACCAACCAACACCACTTTCATTCCTGACCTTTCCGCACTTGCGTGCGGCCTTAGCGACTCGAACCCGACGTGTTTCCGACCCAGATGGCTGATGAACAGTACACATAAGAGACTATACTCACAGTGACAAGTGGAGACTGTGGTGAGATATAGAGGGTGACTGGAAGCAGCAACAGAGTAAGTCTTTGCAAGTGAAGCAGATGGTGGTCTGGCACACAACAGATGAGAACTGGTGTTTATACAATTTAGAGGGAGACATACCTGGCACACAACAGATGAGAACTGGTGTGGTGCCAGAGCGTACATGGTACTCTACTTATACTGCTACAGGAGGTGACGGTGGTAACACAGGTCACAGTAAATACAAGGCGCATTGTTCTACAAGGAGACAAAAGGAATGTGCTGTTCTTGGAGAACAAGGCGTAAGAACAATAAGAGTCCAGACTATGATATCATAGTGACATCACAATAAAGATAAGGAAACAAAGGGAAGTACAAAGACAATAGTACAAGGACGGTCTAGAGAAGTCCATGATGTCATGTACATGTGATGTCATAGATAAGAGAATACAATAAGTCCGAGATTGTAATGATCATAATGATCTAATCTACATGTCCTGTATATCTAATCTAAAGCAGTCCGTTATCTGCGTGTCCATACGAGCCGCTAAGTGCGCGCGGGTCACTTATCAACATCTCCCCGTGATCAGCAATCTAGGATTAGCACAAGCCCATGTCAACATTGTGTTGTTGGAGCAGGGTGCGTGCGAGCGACTTGGTAAAGCCGTCTGCAACCATTTCCAGAGTAGTGTTACGAACTCGGACTACTTCTTATCTTTCTTCTGATGTGTTGCCTCGCGTTCGCATGTACTTTTACCCATGACCCGCTTCTTTCCCCTCTTCGGCTTCTATCTCGCACACGCCATCTGACTTCCGCGTGCCTCCGCGGGATTCGCTTGTTCTATTTACGGATTTCCCTTTCACGTTACTCGATTAGCTCGCTAGGGCCCGTACCCTAGGATCGCGCCATGTGTTTGTAGTATACAAACACCCTGTACTAGTATATAAGTCATGCCCTACCTAGCTTGTACGGTAGACTTGACTTCTTGTGTAAATACCACATTGTCTTTGCCTCACGAATCTTGCTTGACTCGCCCTTGCGCTTGAGTCCCCGTCTTTGCTCGCTTCTACGCTTGAGCCCTACTTCCTGCTATTACTCTAGTGCCCCAGGGAGGCCTAGTAGTACTTGTTCATCACCGAACTGAGTCTTAATCGACTCACGCCCTTCCGATCCCGATTGACTTGCGAAGTACACGTCGTACTTAACGCCCCTGTGGTGGCGTTACAAGTAGGGGTTCTAATAAGAGTGATGGTCCTCTTTTCGATGTATTCCCTAATGACGTGATGCCTAATGGCAATGTGCTTTGATCGCCTCCCAGTGACAGGGTTCAAGGCCAAATCAATGGCACCCTTGTTGTCACCATGCAATGGGATGGGGTCGTCGACCTCGTACCCGAGTTCCAAAAGGAAGCTCTGATACCAAGCGGCTTGGTTGGCCGCATCGGTCATGGCCATGTATTCCACCTCTGTAGTGTTTTGGGCCACTGTCTTTTGCTTTCGCGAGGACCAGCTTATTGCACCATTGGTTAAGAGGAACACATAACCCGAAGTGGAGTGTCTGTCGTCAACCTGGTCACCCAGGGAAGAGTCAGAGTAGCCAACAAGGCCGTCTCCACTGGCGCCATCATAGACTATCCGCATATCCACAGTGCCTACTAAGTAAGCCAGGACATATTGCGCAAGCCGCAGATGTTGGGGGGAAGGATTCGCTGCATACTGCGCCAGACGTGACACAGCGAAGGAAATGTCCGGTCTAGTACCAATCTGAACGTACAGCAGACTACCAATGAGTGACTGATAGTGCGTAATGTCAGAGGCAGTAGCCTGACCCGTATATTTATGAAGGTGCTCGTCAGCACCAGCGGGCAAGGGTGTGGAGTGTGGTGTGGCATCGGACATGCCAAAGCGTTCAAGGACATCCTTGACATAGCCAGACTGGTCTATTTCGATGCGTCTAAGGGAGCGGTCGCGCACAATGCGCATACCAAGATATGACTCTATCTCCCCGAGATCTGTCATCTCATAGCGCTCAGAAAGATCTGACTTAAGACACTTGATTTTCTCCAGAGAAGCACCCAGAATAGTGATGTCGTCAACGTAAACAATAACGAAGAGTGGTCCATCCCCCTCTCGTTGAGGCAACACATATACGCCGGCATCGGCAAACGTCCGCTTAAAGCCGAGTGCTAGTAGCACTCCATGGAATTGTAAGTTCCATGCACGGGAGGCTTGTTTGAGACCATATATCGCCTTGACTAGGCGACACACCTTCGTCTCTGCACCAGTGGTGATGAACCCTTGTGGTTGCTCCATGTAAATCTCCTCGTCAAGCACGCCATTGAGGAACGCAGACTTGACATCCATCTGATGGATGTGCCAGTCCTCCAGCGCGGCCAACGCCAGAAGTAATCTCAGCGACTCGAATCGTGCGACGGGAGAGAAGGTTTCATCAAAATCAATGCCAGGGATTTGCGTAAACCCCTTAGCCACCAAGCGAGCTCTGTAGCGGCCATCCGCTTTGAGCTTGAAGACCCATTTGGATTTTACTGCCTTGCGATTAGGCGGGAGATCTACTAACTCCCATGTGCCATTCTTGGCGAGCGCATCCATCTCATATTGACACGCTGTTGTCCACTCACTTGCATCCACAGACCGCATGGCCTCTGCATAGGATGCAGGATCTCTTCCCACATAAGCTGCAGCTAACAGCTCTGCGAACCCTAGCCGTCTACCTTGTGTGGCCACATTATCCGCTGTGAAGTAGCGGGGATTGGGCACTGGTGCACGGGTAGAGCGTCTTGGTGCATTGTCCATTTCACGCAACAGCTGACTACGCTGTGCGCGGTCCTCAAAGCCACTAGGCATGTCTGGTGAGGGAGGTGGGACATTGCGCATAATGCGCGTTGCACTTTGACGCGGTGGTGGGGAGGTCAGAGGGGGCTGTTCACGCTTAGGTGTGACAGGAAGAGTGGGTGGGGCAGGTGGTGGTGGCGTGTGTGGGCGCTCTTGTTTAGGGTCTAGAATGTCTTCGACATCCTCCTCACTGCTTTCAGAGTGTGCAGGGGAGGGTGCTCGCTGTGGTGGTAACGCCGACGTGCTAGGTACGGCAATTACTGGTGTGGGTAGTGGTGGTGAGGCCACTTGAGAAGGTGGTGGGTGTGTCTCAGCACCCTGGAGGGACGGGAAGCTACTCTCATCGAATGTCACATCCCTTGACAAACGGACAGAGCGGGTTTGGTGGTCCCAGAGCTTATAGCCCTTAGATTCGGGCTCAAACCCAATAAGCGTGACCTCAATGGCCTTCGCATCCAATTTACGACGCTTATCAGCGGGTACGTGCATGTACCCCTTGCATCCAAAGATGCGCAAGTGTGAGACATCTGGTACCTTGCCAGAGTACCAGAGCTCATAGGGTGTGCGCCACTTAAGCGTACGGGTGGGAGAGCGGTTATAGATGTGTACCGCAGTGCTCATAGCATGTTCCCAGAAGCCTTTAGACATGCCTGCTGTGTGTAGCATGGCCATTGCCTTATCCGTAATGGTGCGGTTAAACCGCTCGGCTTTCCTGTTCGACTGTGGTGAACCTGGCATCGTAAGGTGATGCTCTATCCCTCTCTGCTTGAGAATGTCCTGTACTTGGCTCGCCATGTACTCGCCTCCGCGGTCAGAGTGGAGTGCGCGCAGTTTATGGGACGTTTGGGTTTCACCCCAGGCCAAATACATCTGCAGCGCCTTCACAAACTGATCCTTCGACTTAATGAAGTACACCACTGCATGCTTGGAGTGGTCGTCTATGAAGGTGGCGGTGTACGCGGAGCCTTGTAGGGACTGAGTTTGCATTGGACCGGCGAGGTCACTGTGTACAATCTCAAAGATACGGGTTGTCCTTTTGGTGGAGGACGCAGAGAAAGGTTGGCGAGTGGATTTACCCAACTCGCACCCACGACACACAGCAGTATGCGTGGTAGAGCTGTCAATGTCCATGCCAGTAGTGGCAGAGGGACCGTACGACTTGAGAGTGGCAGAGGAGATGTGTCCCATGCGCTGATGCCAGATATCAAGAGTGGTGGCAGCACTTTTGACGTGAGCATTGAGGCCAATGCTTGAAGCGTCCAACCAGTAGAGGTTGTCCTCCAAGTAGCCAACAGCTACACATTGCTTTTTGACAGATATTTTAAACGAGCCACTGTCAAAGGCTACTTCCGCACCCTTTTGTGCTAAGGCACGCGTCGATAAGAAGCGTGTTTTCACCTGTGGAAGGTGTAGCACATTGCTGAGGGTGATTGGAAGGCCCTGGCTCGTAGTGAAGACGACGGAGCCTACACCAACTTGGTCGATTGTGGACTTGTCCCCAAGGCACATGGCACCTTTGCATGGGGTATAGTCCTTGAAGTCGGACCGATGTGGTGTGATGTGGTGTGTAGCACCACTGTCCATCATCCAACACACACGCGAGGCAGCATACAAGGCAACTCCAACTGCATTGTCCGCCCAGTTAATGGCGGGCTCATCATCAACCTCCTTAATGGAGGCGGTGGTAGGTACTAGTACATGAGAGTTGGCAGCCTTGTTGCCAGTGTCCTTTAGTTTCCCCGCAGCTTCATCCTTCTTCCTCTGCCTGCAGTCAGGCTTAATATGCCCCTTTTTGTTACAGTAGTGGCAGGTAAGTTGAGAGTGGTCTCTCTTCTTACGTAGGCCACTGTTGGTGGGCCTAATGGGGGCAGCTTTGTTGAGGGAGGAGCCAGAGGGGCCAGTACGACGCGCCTCCTCAGAAACAATGCGCGCAATTATTTCAGCGTGCTTCAGTTTGGAGGGGGCGCCACTGGCGAGGATGGTGGATGCCAGAACCTCATAGGAGGCTGGCAGGGCGTGTAGGAGAATGAGACAGAACTGGGTGTCAGTGATACCCATCTGCGCGTTGGAAAGGCCGACTCGCAGCTCATTGAGCTTGGCCAGTTGAGAGGCCATAGGTGCGGAGTCGTCGAGGCGGGCTTGGGTTAATTGGATCCACAAATTAAAAATGGTGGTGCTGCCGCTAGCACCAGCATAGACGTCCTTCAGCTTGTCCCACTTTGATTTGAAGGTGGGATAGACTAGGGGGTCGGCAACGAGGGAGTAGACGTCGGGTTTAAGGTATAGGCGGAGGTACGCCTTTGCCCGACGTTGGACAGAGTCCCACTCATCAGCAGTGACTCCTGAGGGGGGGACTTGGAGGGTGAACACATCCTCAGCTTCATGCAGTGTGAGGATGGCCTCCAGGGTCCCAGACCACTCGTTCCAGTTGGACCTGTCAAAACGGCTGAGGTGGATGCCAGATGGCATGCCAAATGAGTTGCCATACGCGGCACCCAGACGTGTGGAGGGTGAGGACCCAGTGGGAAAAGGGGGGAGTGAGCCCCCTGCTGTGCCTGCAGCCGCACCGGTGGCACCAGTGGGTGAGGCAGCACGAGAAGAGTGTGTGGAAGACATGGGGATGATTTATCTATCGCCGAGGAGCAGTCAGCGACAGTGCTTCATTAATAGTTGCAAGATATGGGGGTAGACACTCCTGTCTGTGAATCTGTAAGGCCAGAACGCTAACGTGTCCTGCCTCCTGTGGTATGCCAGTGATACAAGGGCTAGGCCCAGGTTGGAAGATCCCTTTGCCATACTAGGAGCCAGCTGCCAGCCAGGATGTGTCTAAGACACGGCTCACTAGTTTGCGTCAGGGGAATATGGAATGATGTCTTTCAGAGCCCAAGGCTGTCTACCTCAGCCTTCTCGGCCTGTTGGTTGCCTCATCGCCACAAGTGGCTTCACTGAATCCTTTCCCATTGCCGCTACAAGGCAGGAGTCTGGTTGCAGAACACCATAAGGTGAACACCCCCCAGAGTCTGAACCAGGTTTTACACTCCCATGGTGAGGAGATCCTGCGCCCAGTGTGGAGCACCAGAGACAGCTGGCGCTAAGCTCCACAATACACAGCCCAGTGGGCCATGCACACCTGGATATGGATTAAGGGGCTACCAGATCCAGTCTCCTTGCGCATAGTGCAGGGGCTAGGAAAACAGTGGGGGTGAAAGTAGGACTACTGGGCAGTACATGTGCAGGAGGTTCCTTAGCAGTGACAACTGACGCCTCAGTGTCCACTGCCTTGGGCAAGGCTGGTGAGGCCCCAGACAGACCTTGACCTGGTGTGTGATCCTAGGAACACAGTGACCAGCCAAGTGGAGTGGCTTGGGCACCAGGGCCCATAACCTGATGAACAGTACACATAAGAGACTATACTCACAGTGACAAGTGGAGACTGTGGTGAGATATAGAGGGTGACTGGAAGCAGCAACAGAGTAAGTCTTTGCAAGTGAAGCAGATGGTGGTCTGGCACACAACAGATGAGAACTGGTGTTTATACAATTTAGAGGGAGACATACCTGGCACACAACAGATGAGAACTGGTGTGGTGCCAGAGCGTACATGGTACTCTACTTATACTGCTACAGGAGGTGACGGTGGTAACACAGGTCACAGTAAATACAAGGCGCATTGTTCTACAAGGAGACAAAAGGAATGTGCTGTTCTTGGAGAACAAGGCGTAAGAACAATAAGAGTCCAGACTATGATATCATAGTGACATCACAATAAAGATAAGGAAACAAAGGGAAGTACAAAGACAATAGTACAAGGACGGTCTAGAGAAGTCCATGATGTCATGTACATGTGATGTCATAGATAAGAGAATACAATAAGTCCGAGATTGTAATGATCATAATGATCTAATCTACATGTCCTGTATATCTAATCTAAAGCAGTCCGTTATCTGCGTGTCCATACGAGCCGCTAAGTGCGCGCGGGTCACTTATCAACAATGGCCACACCCACAAGGTTTCGCATCGTACACAAGCGTGCGCGACCGTTTCCAACTACCTGCGACCAACTGACTTCATTTTCATTCCTGACCTTGCTAGGGTTGTGTTACGAACTTGGCCTGTTTCTTATCTTTCCTCTGATATGTTGTCTCGTGTTCACGTGTACTTTTACCCATGACCCGCTTCTTTTCCTTCTTCGGCTTCTATCTCGCACCCACCGCCTGACCATTACGATGGCCAATTTTACGACTTTTAGAGTCCACAGGCGCCATCTGACTTCCGCGTACCCCCGCGGGATTCGCTTGTTCTATTTACAGGTTTCCCTTTCGCATTACTCGATTAGCTCGCTAGGGCCCGTACCCTAGGATCGCGCCATGTGTTTGTAGCATACAAACACCCTGTACTAGTATATAAGTCACGCCCTACCTAGCTTGTACGGTAGACTTGACTTCTTGTGTAATACCACATCGTCTTTGCCTCACGATTCTTGCTTGACTCGCCCTTGCGCTTGAGTCCCTGTCTTTTGCTCGCCTCTACGCTTGAGCCTTACGTCCTGCTATTACCCTAGTGTCCCTGGGAGACCTAGTGGTACTTGTTCATCACCGTACTGAGTCCTAACCGACTCGCGCCTTTCCGATCCCGTTGACTTACGAAGTACACGTCGTACTTAACGCCCCTGTGGTGGCGTTACATTAAGTCAAGTCTCTCACAGTGGCGACATCCAGTCGCAGCCAGTCTCGGTTTCAGGCCGAATACATTGAACAATACAGCACCGACGAACTCTCCGATAAGATCAAAGGAACCGTAGTCTGGGCAGAACACGACGGAGCTGAAGGGTACTTCCTTTTCCACCCCAACACACAGAAATACCGACAGGTTCATTACCTCGAAGACATCCATCAGTGGGCATACATCGATTACTCATTAAAGCAAGGGAGCTGGTACACCATCAGTATCGTACCCCCGGCACTCGGAGTAGGACCCTTTAGAACCAGCACTACCAGTGGCATCGACGTCGATAGCCCAGACCCCACTTCCCCGAGCGTACCCATTCCCACGACAAACCTACCAACTACCTCATTTCCATCTCACGCAATGTCACAAACCCAGCAGCAAGCTTCAGCTAGCACGACGCTCACTAGCGGAGGAAGTGGAGGAGGAGGAGGACCCACGGGAGCCTCGAGCTCCGGAGGAGGGGCCCCAGTACCACCCAGTGGAGCCCCGACCGGAGGAGGCGGCGGTGGCGGTGGCGGTGGCGGTGGCGGTGGCGGTGGCGGTGGCGGTGGCGGTGGCGGTGGCGGTGGCGGTGGCGCCGGTGGCGCCGCGCCAGGAGGAGCCGCGCCGATAATCGCACCTGGAGGTCACGGAAGATTGGGAGGAAACCCACCCCCGGAGTTCACAGGGGTGAGGGACAAGAGCAAAGCATTCCTGCTCGCGTTCGACCTCTATATCGGAATGAATCCGGAAGTCGATCAACTTAGGATCCCCTCCTCACGTGCCATGACCCTCCTCTCCTACATTAGAGGACCTCTTGTCGACGACTGGGTAGCAGAACAAGTGCGATGGCTCAACGAGCAAGTGGCCAATGGGGTGGACCGAGGAAACATGGTCCTGTGGAACACCGTCCGAGACAGATTTGTAGCCGCTTACTTCGATACGGCGGAACGTACCAACGCCCGTAAATCGCTCCAGACCCTCACCATGAAAGGGGAAGACATCGACACGTATATCGCCACATTCGAAAACCTTGTCATCAAGGCCGGGTATAACCCCGATGAAGCTACAACCCTCGACATTTTCCAAGACGGACTGCCCAATCAGTTAGTCATTAACGCTATCCGCTTCCAGCATCCCGTCAACTGGGAGCAGTGGAAGGCGGCCGCACGGCTTCAGCAGGCTGAATACCTTATTTTAAAGGATCGCCTGGGCAAAAACAAACCATCGCGCAGTCGAAAGGGAGGACACAGCCGAGAACAGTGGGTCCAAGCCCTTAATAGAACACGCGACCCGAACGCCATGGATGTTGGACGCGCCAGAGCCTCAGTGGCCCTTACCGACACTGACAAAGCTCAACTTCAAAAGGAGGGACGATGTTTTAGATGTCGTGCTCAGGGGCACATCTCGCGTAACTGCCCACAAAAAGGCGTGCGCGTGGCTGCAGCCAGCGCTACCATGGCGCTACCCGCCACTTCCTCAAGAGCTACGCTCTCCCCTCCCCCGCCTGCAAACGTACCAACTCCCACCCTCAGTACTGTCGCCATATCAGCTAATCGCGTCCTTTCGAATGAGGAGCAGGCAGACGTACAGATCGCAGCGATGAAGGCACAATCTCAGGAAGTGCGCGACCTTATGGTCGAAAAGTTATTCGGGAGGGAGGATTTTCTCGACGCTTGAACCCGGCGGCCTGGGCTAGAGCTTTAAACTTAAACGTGTACACTAGCAGATATCGATCCATGCGAATCCCAGTTCTGTTTAAATCTGCACACGCAACGGCCGAACGACAAGTCCTTATCGACTCAGGAGCAACAGACAATTTCATATGCTCCACGCTTCTTAAACGACTCCAGATCGGGACAAGGGACGTCACCCACCCTATCCGCATCTGGAATGTAGACGGCACCCATAACCAGGACGGCGCCATTACTCAATATACGGACCTCACCGTGCGAACAGGAAAGGAGGAAAGGACGCTTCGCTTCCTAGTCACGAACCTGGGAAGAGACGAAGTCATCCTAGGATACCCTTGGTTTACGGCCTTTGAACCGCAGATCAAGTGGGGAGACGCGACGTTGAACGAAGAGTTTCAACCGGTCGTGATCTCGAGCCTTCACTTGTCAGACGAAGCCACGCCCATGGAAGCATCCATCCGGGCGTTGGAGACGTATGAACTTGACGAGGAAGCGTGGGAGCAGCTCATGGACGACGAGCGCGAACCCCAGATCGCATTTCTGCGAAAAACGACGACTGCGTCAGAGCTAGCGCAACGAGAAGCGGCGAAGAAAGAACAACGGACGTTCGAAGAAATGGTCCCAAAGGAGTATCACCGGCATCGTAAAATATTTGACGAAGAAGCGTCCCACCGTTTTCCTCCTTCGCGCATTTGGGATCACGCTATCGACCTATTGCCTAACGCCCCTGCCGCGCTCGATTGTAAAGTCTACCCCCTCGCACAGAATGAACAAGAGGCGCTCACCACATTCCTCACGGAACAACTAGAGAAGGGGTATATACGTCCGTCAAAGTCACCCTACGCGTCGCCGTTCTTCTTTATCAAGAAGAAGGATGGCAGACTACGCCCCGTACAAGATTATCGACGGCTGAATGAAATCACCGTGCGAAACCATTATCCCCTTCCCCTCATCCCCGAGCTAGTAGACCGAATACGCGGAGCACGCCTATACTCGAAGCTTGATATCAAGTGGGGTTACAACAACGTACGAATCAACGTTGGGGATGAGTGGAAGGCCGCATTTAAAACCAACCAGGGACTCTATGAACCCCTAGTTATGTACTTCGGCCTCACGAACTCGCCCTCGACATTCCAAGAAATGATGGACACTATCTTCCGACCCCTCGTCCTTACCAACGAAGTAATTGTCTACATGGATGATATCTTGATAGCAACCGCCATCGATTACCCTCACCACCGCGCCGTGCTCCACGAAGTCCTCCGCCTGTGCGAAGAGCATGATCTGTATATCAAGCCAGAGAAATGTGAATTTGAAGTCCTCGAAGTGGAATACCTAGGGTTGATCATAGGCCACGGGAACCTGCGCATGGACCCCGTTAAGGTACGGGGCATCCAGGAGTGGCAAGCCCCGAAAACCCTCCGAGAAGTACGCGCGTTCCTCGGATTTTGCAACTTCTACCGCCGGTTCATCCGAGGATTCTCCTCACTGGCACGACCACTCCACAACCTCACGCGTAAAGACACACCATGGCGTTGGGGACAGGATGAACAGGACGCGTTCACGAACATCAAGCGATGTATCGGACGCGAACCTACGCTGTTATTCCCTGACCTTTTGAAACCATTTGAGCTAGAAGTGGACGCCTCAAACGTAGCCATTGGGGCTGTGCTAAACCAACTAGGCCCGGATCAGAGACTACATCCTGTTGCATTTCATTCCGAGTCGCTAAGCTCAGCGGAGCGTAACTACGACATCTACGACCGAGAGCTACTAGCGGTCGTAAAAGCGCTAAGAGCTTGGCGAACATACCTTGTCGGCTCACCACACAAAATTATCATCCACACCGACCATGCTAACCTTCAGTACTGGAAGGAACCACGGAAGATCAGTCGCCGAGTAGCACGCGAGTTCTTAGAGCTGTCGGAGTACGACTTTGTACTGAAGCATATCTCTGGGACAAAGAACGGTCGCGCAGACGCCCTATCGAGGCGAGCGGATTATACAGTTGACGAGGAAGACAACAACAACGTAACCGTCCTCCCCGCTGAACGATTCATCCGTGCCACGGAGATGTCAATGCACGACATGGACATCTGGACCCAAATCTCGCAGAACCTCGATGAGAAAGACGTACTACGCTGGGTTGAGCCCCATAACCTGAAGAAGGTGGGGGGGCTGTGGTGGAAAGGCGACGCCTTGGTTGTCGTGGGCGACGCCTTGGTTGTCGTGGGCGACAACGATCTTAAACGGGGGGTAATCACCTTTTTCCACGATACTCCAGCCATGGGACACCCCGGAATCGCAAACACCTTCGAACTCCTCCGTCGCGACTACTGGTGGCCCAACATGCGCAAGGACGTAGAAGACTATGTCAAAGGCTGCGCAACATGTCAGGCCAACAAGATTAACACGCACCGACAAAAACCACATCTCTTCCCCATCACCACAGACCCAGACGCCGAGCCATTCGAAGTTGTGGCCATGGACTTCATCACGAAACTCCCACTGTCCGACGGGTATGACTCCATCCTGACAATTACAGACCACGACTGCTCGAAAGCAGCCATCTTCATCCCCTGTCATGAGTCGATAACCGCAGAGGGAGTAGCGCGACTTTATCTGCGTCACGTGTACCCGCATTACGGCATCCCCCGGAAGATTATCACGGACCGAGACCCCCGATTTACCTCCGCTTTCATGAAAAACCTCTGCAAAGTCCTCGGTATCCGTCAAAACATCTCCTCTGCCTATCACCCACAAACAGACGGACAATCAGAACGCACAAACCAGTGGCTGGAGCAATACTTGCGACACTGGAGCAACGTGCAGCAAGATAATTGGGCCGAAGCACTGCCAGTCGTGCAATTCGCGCATAACTCCTGGCCAAACGCAACTACAAAAGAATCCCCCTTCTCCCTTATCATGGGTTGGGAACCACGCACCATGTGGACGCCAAAGCCTACAACATCCCCATCAGTCGAACAGCGCCTAGAAGAAATGATCATCAGACGGCAGCACGCGCAGGACTGCATCAAGCACGCGCAAGACTTGATGACAAAACGAGGGAAGACGCGTTTCGTTCCATACCAGGAAGGAGCCCAGGTCTGGCTAGAAGGGACGAATCTGCGAACTTTCTACCCTACCGCCAAACTCGGTCCGAAGCGCCACGGACCTTTCCGTATTAAGAAGGTCCTATCGGACGTCTCTTACGAGTTAGAACTCCCCTCCACGTGGAAGATTCACCCCGTATTCCACACCAACCTCCTCACTCCATATAAGGAGACGGAACTACACGGCGCAAACTTCACACGCCCGCCACCTGACCTCGTCGATGGAGAAGAAGAATTCGAAGTGGAGCGCATCCTGCAGTCGAGACTGCATGGAAGAGGGCGCAAGCTGCAATTCCTAGTCCAATGGAAGGGATTCCCCATAAGTGATAGCTCGTGGGAGCCACTCGAAAATGTACGACACGCCTCAGAACTTATCGCCGACTTCTATCACCTAAATCCTACCGCCGATGGGGCTGGACGAAAGATATAAATGACACCACTTCGACGCCCATCACTGCCCGTCCCCACCTCTATCTCTATCATGTCTTCCACTCCCATCATCTCCACCATCCCAACCCGCCGACCAGTCGAAGTGATCCTCGAAAATCTAACCGTACCATCACAGGACTTAGGTGTCCCGTCTGAAGTAGACGGTCGCACGCCATACTCTGTATGTCCTAGCTCGCCCCCACTCCCAGTACTTGCTCTCGCTACAGCAGCGCTCTCGAAACTGGAGGAGCCACTTACTCCCCTATCCCCATCCGCGTCACCCGAACCCACGCTCTCCTTACCACCACCAAAAGTCGACACACCCGTCGAAGCGCATGACGCCCCCGTTCCATACTCCCTTACGCCACCTCCCCCTCTCGAAACCCCAGTAGTCCCAGCCGCCCACGTCCCCTTCCCCCCATTCCCAGCAGGAATGGGCCACGTTTTCACACCCCGACCCCAGACCCGCCAAGTCGAGCCAGATCCCAGGCTCGCCCTGCTCGACGATGAAGAAGAAGAAGAGGAGGACGCTACTGACCCGGGTCTCCCCTTCTTCGCCAACGACCCCGCCTCCCCCTTCTTCTTCCCGCTATTAATCGGCAACCCAGGCTACCCACAGACCACCGCCAAGTACATCTATTACCGGCGGAACTATCAAGAGGTCATTGGTACGATGGGCAAAGGGGAGCCCTGTTACATCTCACAAGTCTACCTGATTGCGGTTCATGGGGAGCAGCTGCCCCAACACGTCACCGACAATCAAATCAACATGTTCCATCCCCACGACCCTCGCGCGATGGTCCTGGACGAGGTGCTCGCAGAGTTACGAGCCCCACGAGTCCACGCGGACATCTCGCGACTGCGAGAGTGTCTCACGCGACGGGATGCAATCATTACGCGCCGCGCGGACGTCAGACGGTTGGAGGTGGAGCTCACTCGGGACGAGTTCCATCTCGATATGGATATGTCCAGTGTACGAAAGCGCCTCCAGTACTCGCGCGTTATCCCCCTCATTGCCGACAAATACGCCAACCTCCACGCAAAACCGGTACGCCCACGAACGTCGCCAGAGCCCACTCCTCTGGCGCCTCGTGCTGGAGGACCGTGCGAGATGCCACGTCTTCAGGGGGAAGGACGCCAGCGGCAGCGCAAGTGCTTCCAGTGCAAGTCGACGGAACATCTCGTGGCTCAGTGCCCGGACCGAAGGGAGCGCGAGCCCTGTAGGTGGTGCGGTAGCCGTGTCCACAGGTCCAATACCTGTCTCATCCGCAGACTCTCTCCCATGTCCCCTGCATACGTCGATCCTGACGACCGCCCAAGGTGGTGCGGTAAGTGTCTGAGGTATGACGCGAAGCATGACGAGATCAAATGCCCGTTGTACGAGCGCTGTAGGGAGTGTGGTGAGTCCGGGCGTTACATGTTTCTACGCCGTCACACCTGCCCCCATACCCCGTCTCCCACACCTCCCAACGTCGCACCTGAGGAGGACTACTACTACACCAGTGACTAGTTGAAGTCGTGGCGACTTCAAGTCTGACGGGGGGGTAATGTTACGAACTTGGCCTGTTTCTTATCTTTCCTCTGATATGTTGTCTCGTGTTCACGTGTACTTTTACCCATGACCCGCTTCTTTTCCTTCTTCGGCTTCTATCTCGCACCCACCGCCTGACCATTACGATGGCCAATTTTACGACTTTTAGAGTCCGCAGGCGCCATCTGACTTCCGCGTACCCCCGCGGGATTCGCTTGTTCTATTTACAGGTTTCCCTTTCGCATTACTCGATTAGCTCGCTAGGGCCCGTACCCTAGGATCGCGCCATGTGTTTGTAGCATACAAACACCCTGTACTAGTATATAAGTCACGCCCTACCTAGCTTGTACGGTAGACTTGACTTCTTGTGTAATACCACATCGTCTTTGCCTCACGATTCTTGCTTGACTCGCCCTTGCGCTTGAGTCCCTGTCTTTTGCTCGCCTCTACGCTTGAGCCTTACGTCCTGCTATTACCCTAGTGTCCCTGGGAGACCTAGTGGTACTTGTTCATCACCGTACTGAGTCCTAACCGACTCGCGCCTTTCCGATCCCGTTGACTTACGAAGTACACGTCGTACTTAACGCCCCTGTGGTGGCGTTACAGGTTGCCACAGTCCGGTGCAGTCCGGTTTGGGCTCTCAGGCCAAACCTTGAACCTCTGAGAGGTCCGGTCCGGTTCGGGTCCGGTTCAGGCTCAGAAGGGGCCGAACCCTGAACCGAACCCCGAATGTGCACAGAAAATCCAAAAAAATCTCTAAAAATCTAAAAAACTTTACAGGAGTCCTACAGCTACTCTACCTGCACCTGCACCCACGCGAAACCCGTCCTTGTGCTCACCATCATGGATACCTGTTCCACCATGAGGCCGCCTTTCCCTTTTCCTTCCCACTTTGCAGCCCTGAGCCAATATTCCATTCCGATCTCGGCAACTGACTCAGCTGTGGGGGTGAGGCTGACCCTGCTCTTGCATGTGCGTGTGCCCGATGTGGTGCTCAATGAGGGCGGTTAGCCGCCATGTGGCAGTAGAGATGAACAGACTTGGAATCTAGCTGGACGCGTGTACACGTGAATGCAAATACGAAGGGAAAAAAAAAACCATCGTGCGACATGCACCACCTTTTGAGGTCGCAATGGATAGTCCGCAAAGATGGACAAGTGGAAGAAGCTGTGACGGGCCATGGTCCATCAAGATGGATGCCTGTCTTGTCTGCACATGTGTAGTTGGTGCCACAGTTCGTTGTCCTTGTGAAGCAGCTTAGGGTTTTCTTGATTGAGCTCGCGGATAAGCAGAGTCGGTGGTGGCAGCGCAGCGAGCTGTTATGGAGAGAGGGTGAGCACAGTTTGGGGCTGGGTCACAGCACGCTCGAGCTGCACAAAGAGACATGAGTTGGAGATTGAGTTTGCGTGAGTCAAAGGTCGCTTACTTGTTTGATGTAGGCCTTTCATTTTGCGCGGTGTCTCACTTGTGCCTTTGCGTTATGACTCCACTCAGGACGGTCGGCAGAGGTGGTTGTCAACTGGGTGGTAACGTCAAAAGACATAGTCGTCAGCTGCTGTTGTGGGGCGTATTGCCATGGTGGCTTAAAAGGACATGCTATCGAGGTCAGTACGTCGTAGCGCTATGATACAAAGCAGATATACGATGTGCTGCATCACCGGTGGCCTTGGTTTTGGTGCAATGTTGGGCTCACGTGGTGGCGGTGTCGCTCGGGTTGCCAACGGTATTGGTGGTATCCAGAGATAGGAAAAAGGAAGAGGTGTCGAAGGCAAGCGACTGGCAGTTTGTGGCGCTGGTGTTAAAAGTGCAGGTGGATGGGGAAACTGGGCATGGTAGACTTGAGTCCAGGCAATTTGAGGTTCATACTTGCAAGCTTAGCTCCCATCTAGATTAGTGTTGGGGAAGTTTGGTTTGGTTCAGTTTGGGCCAGTTTTGGCCAAACCGGAAACCGAACCATTTAATTTTCACCAAACCGAACCCAAACTGGCCCAAACTGCTTCAAACCATTCTAAACTGTTCCAAACCATTCCAAACCAATTAAAAAAAGGTGTTTTAAATTGCTTCTTACAGCCGTTTTCAGATGTGGAAAACCATTTTTTTGTTTTCACCCATCAAGGCACACTGACAGGTCCATGGACCTTAGGTAATGTGGCATGGCATTTTTAGTACCAACTAGTGCTTGGGCTAGTGGCTGGTGGCGGAAACATAGGCTACGGAAATGCACTAGTGACTAGTACAAGTAAAATTTCAACAGTGTAGTAGGGTGTAGTCCCTTCTTGTGGTAGCTATCCATTGTGCATGCCATCTACCCACATCATGTCGGACTCAGAGGCCCCTGATACTGGCACTCCTGATCCTGAATCACTTTCTATCCATTTCTCTGTGAAGCTTGTTCTCATTGTGGAGGTACCTGGCTCCAAAAACAAGAAGGGAAAACCAAAGACTACAAAAGAGACCAGAATGAAGGTTTTTACGCTGCCGATCGATAACAGCACTTCAAGTTATGAGAGACTGCTTCAAACTATTATTGACAAGCACAACCAACCCTACAAGATCTCAGCCCAGAGGCCATATATATTTCAATGTGTCGTTGGTGGTAATAGGTATGATTACTCTGCTCGTGGCAAAAAATAGTATGTACTTATTTTCCAAAGTTCAAGATCTGGCCAGACAATGGACATCGAAACCTATACCGAATTCCAGGAGATGGTTGAGCTACTCCAAGATGAAGAACGTGCAAAAAAGGCCAAGCTCACTGTCGAGCTTGAGAAGATCAAAAAGGCTGCTCAACGGGTGTGTCTTCTGTTGTGCCCCTTCTGCTTTGTATAACTTGTCTAACAATTCGTAAATAGACCCCAGAAGATGATGACGATGACGACGATGACGATGAGACTGCTGGGACTACATATGGTGTACGTTTTCAGGACCCCCCACTCCCACTTGTTTTTGGAACCTAATACTACTACAGAGGCTTTCAGAGGGAACCCTCACAGAGCTTGAGAAGAGCATTGCAAAGCGCCGCTGTAAGCTTGAAAAGAAGTATGCTACTGGACCAGGTGGAACTGGCCCATACATATACACCTATCAAGACGGGCATACCTTGACCCTTACCCCATTTATGTTGCGTGAATGGGCAATCGCTTTGGTACTTGAGCTCGAACTGCTGTCCTCTTTCTCGACTGCTACTAATCGTGTTGTAATAGGAAGAAAATGTTGTGACTCTCGACGAGCCACCCAGTACATCAACTTTTGACATTGCAAATAAGCAGCCAGAGCTCCATGACCGCACAAAATCAGGTGGTGCGACCACTAACACCCCTGGCCCAGCGACAGACAGTCTTGTTGTTGTTGCCCAACTCGCAACTACAGTGCTTGACTTCGCAAAGCAACTTGCACAGCCGCCCCACTCTGCTACGATGCCAAATACACCCAAACGCCAACAGACAGAGCTCAGACCAGATACTGAGAGCCCTTCCAGTCTCCCACCTCCTAGTCCATCAGACATCCCCCAGTTCCTCAAGTATGCCAAAGACAACCTCAGGATCAAGGATGCAGCCTGCTATGTCGATGGGTTGCGTGATAAACATCTTGGGCCCAATGTCCTTGATCAGGCTGACATACAGGAGCTCACCAGATTTGACATCAGCATGCCATACGGAGACGCTCTTTGCCTTCGGGCCGCTGCTCCATCCTGGTGGAAGAGTCGTATGAAGTGAGCACAAGAGGATTTTGAAGGTGATCCCGCTTTCACACCCGTTCCTGTTCCCGTGAACCCCACATTGCATATCTGAGTCAACTACCCTGATGGTGGGGAGGCCTCATACTGGGTTCCCTCTCTTATTTGAGGCGATCAACGCAAACACGACCACTACACTCAGTACTATGATGGAGGATCAAAGATGTGGCTTCCCATTCTGGAGGGTTGGACAGCTCCAAAGCTTAGTGAATAGTGTGGAGATAGTTCAGTTCAATTGAAACTATGTGTCTAATAAGTACATAGGGACAGAGAGGGGAGGAGACCGAGATGGTGCCAATGTCGTAGCACCTGATATATAGGCCTGATATTCCAACACGTGTCAGTTGTGGGGCATGCCTTGTGTGTGCCAGATGGGGCTTGGCCCATGCCGAGTAGGTGGTACAGTGCCTGGCCTGGCAATGTGTTGACATAGAGCTCGGTCTCTGTTGTTGTGAGAGGTATTCGTTAGGCAGGTGGTATTGGGATATGCACGGCAATAGAGTGGAGCCCATACGACACGTGGCACGAGTTGAGTCAACAAACACACAACAAAGCCAAACATAGGACACCGCTGCCGTCGCTGCTGTTTTTCCTTTCAAGATATATATATACAAATTCTCGACTGTATAGAACAGGTAAAATACATTAGATTTGTTCAGATAATATAACCCAAGTCCGTAAACCAGCCAAGAGCCATCTCTGGTGTAATTCGGCCAAGCGCGTGAACCAATGACATAAGTGACGTGTCCTCCCATTTACGACGAAGATATGCCTTCATAGATGAAAAGGCCTCTTCAATTGGATTGAAATCAGGTGAATAGGGTGGAAGATAGAGAAGGTGGCACCCTAGACACTGTAAATTCTGAGAAATAGGTAGAAGATAAACAGAAACATACCTGCTTCTTCTTCAACAAGTTTGCAAACTTCTCTGGAATGGTGGATGTTACAGTTATCGAGGACAAGAATGCTATGTGGTCCAGGGTAAGGGTTTGTAAGCGGTATCTAGTGACAGTTAGCAGGCAGTCTGGTTATCAGTTTGATAGAAAAAAATGTACAACTTGTTCCCGAATAAAGCGAACAAAGTGTGCCGATGACACAGCACCCTTAATAAGATCATATGCGACAATTCCATCAAGTGTCAGAAGTGGAAGGACACTGATACAATGACCATGGATCCAGACAGAACGCTCGGCACATTGAGTCCCAACATCAGAGTAACCATGGGTGCGACAGTGTGTGCGGTCATCCTTCGCAGCCTCATCCGTGAACATGAGTTGGTTCAGATCAGTTACGAGCTCTGCAACACGGTTCCAAAAGGCTGCCCGAAGAGTCTCGTTGCGTTCTAGTAGGTGATTAGTCAGACATTGGTGAGACGCTACAAAGTCAAGACAAACCAATTGCTTGCTTCCAGAGTCGTTTACGAGACAGGGAAGTCCAACGAAGAGTTTGAGAAAGAGTGGGAAGGGAAATGTGGATGTTGAATGTGTGAAAAAGCTCAGTTTGGAGCTCGTCAAGGTAGTGGCTATGGTGGGCTGAAAGCAGTTGGCAGATAAAGTTGACATGGGCATGCTTGACAATGCGACGACGTCCCTGAGGCAAGGAATGGGGTCTGTTAGCAGGGTGGTGTTGCGCATGGTTCCGGATACAATCATAAACTAATGTTTTACCCAACCCAAGGATCCTACATATATCCTTCACCCTGTATCCCTCCCTAAAGTAGAGGAAGGGGACACAAGCCTTGAGATCGTCGGATTTTTTGCGAGCCATGAAGTATGAAGGGGACAATAGGCAATGGAGACCAGAGACAAGTCAACGACGCAGTGGCAACCAAGAGGCAACACCATGTGCCACATTACCTAAGGTCCATGGACCTTTCAGTGTGCCTTGATGGGCGAAAACGAAAAAATGGTTTTCCGCATCTTTATGAAAACGGCTGTAATCAGTGTGGTTTGGTTCAAACTGAGTTCAAACTGAGTTTAAACCAGTTAAGACCTGGATTAAACTTAATTTGACACCAAAAACATGAAATATTTTTAATAATAATAAATTTAACCATTTATTTTGGTTCAAACTTGGTTTGAACTCAGTTTGAACCAAACCAAACCATTTAAGGACAAAGTTTGGGGGTCCCAAACTGCAAACCAAACCATTCGGTTTATTTTCAGAGTTTTCCAAACCCAAACCAATTAAACGGTTTGGGTTTGGTTCAAACCGAGTTTGGATCGGTCTGAGACCAAACTTCCCCAACACTAATCTAGATCTGCATAGAGCCCCTGACAGCTGGGCTCAGAAGAGCAGTCATGGGGTCGGTCATGGCCATTTGTTGCAGGACGGTGATGAAGAAGTGGATCTGTACTTGAGTGAAATGTTGTAAAAGACTGTAAAAGCGGCTGTGCGCTCTGCTTTGGAGAGAACCTTGAACGCTGGGGAAAGGGACCGGGTGAGATCGTCAGGATGAAAGGAAGGGGTATCGAACTTACATCACTTGACGAAACCAAGTTCCTCCTTTAAATTGATGTCAAGAGAGGCAGCAGCCATCCGCTGCGAAAAGAGTCAAGTCAAGAAAGGGAGAAAAAACTGATAGGGACAGGTGGGAATCGGACGAAAAGCCCACCTTCTAGGGTTTGAAAGATGGTGCTACCAAGGAGCTCACTGGTAGTGGGGTTGTGTAAGGGCAGGGAAAAGCTTCCCACAATCGGACCAATAACAAACAAATCATGCAACTTCCTTTTTTCCGCCTCTGCCACTGGCAAGTTACTGCTTCCCTACTATTGGTGTGACAAGTTCGTGAAGTCTAAATCTGTACGGCGCTGGTGTTCATGGTGTTCACTAGCACTACACCTACACGCAGGCTGAAGCCGACTAGCTACGCCAGGTGCCTTCTTTGGCGCCGTCGTGCTCATCGTCTTCTCCCGTTGTGTAGCATGTAATGATGATCTATTCATGGTCAATCCTACCATTTCAACGATGACGATGGAGACGATGTACTCACGTAAGTCACGGGCGACATCAGCCTAGGTCCTTAACCTCAACAACAGTGTGGTCGGGTGTGACCCCAACCCTGATACCACTCAGGGGTTCTTTACATGGGTTCCTGATGCTGCCAGCACACCCCTCCTACTCATGTCATGTCCAACCCCAACCACGATGACGACGCAGCCACATACTACTCTGACCCTGACCACTGCCACTATGCCCCCATCACTGGGGCGCTCTGCGACGAAAGATGGAACCCGTACAGGCCCCGACGATGAGGAAGACATGAGCGGTAATGGTGGGCATGACAAGGCAACAAGATGGCGACAGCAAGCACAACCGACAAGGCAAGCACAACAGCGACGGCAATGGTGAGCATGACAAAGTGATGGCAACAACATCAGCAAGTATGACAAGGCAAGTGCAATGGAAACGGAAACGGCAACAGCGAACACAACAAGGTGAGCACAGCGATGACAGTGAGCATGACAAGGTGAGCACGACAACAACAGCAGCGGCTGCAACAATGACAAGGACTACAAAGTGACAACCATAACCGTACTAGTGGAAACGACGACAACTGCAATTCGGACCACGTCAACAGTGGACCACATCAACAGCAATGACAAAGCAACGAACAACTATGGCCACAACCGCAATGATGACCCAACCATAATATCAACTACAACAAAGTGATGAAGACAATCATGACAACGACTACGCGATGACAATGGCCGGTGGCAACAGCAGTTGGGCGACGGCGGGGATGTGAGGACACTGCTCCATAATGTATATACACTCGATGATATTTTCATTCCCTAATAAAATGTGGTCTGAATCTGCCAACTGGTCTGGTACTTCAGCACTTCAGCGGTCCAGGTGCAGTCCGGTCCGGACCGGGTTCACAGCAACCTCGGTCAATGGCAAACCCCAAACCGGACCCTCAAGCTGGGCTCGGAACCACACCCCGGACCAGACCAAACCTGGGGTGCGGTCTGGTGTGGTTCGGGTCTGAACCCCGGCATCCCTAGACCTTGCTGCACTCGCGCACAGCTTTACCCCTTCAACGAAGACACGTCCACAATCGTCGTGGACTTGTATATGTAGTGATGTGCATGGCCCGGCTTCAAGCCAGAAGCCAGGCCAGGCCAAGCCCTTTTAGGCCAGGCCAAGCTGGGCCGTGGTGAGGGCTTAGAAATGGCTTTGGCCCAGCTCAAGAGAGTGAAAAGCCAAAGCCAACAGCTCGAGCCAGGGCTTTTGTTACATAAGCGATCACATGATTCTGTTTGTTCATCAACGCATGTTGGTTCTGCCTGCAATGCATTCTCGTGCACCCAAATGGCTTGTCTGGTCTTTCTGTTGCGTTAGGCTCGTCCTAACGGTGCTCGACTTGAGCGGGGACAGGGTGGCGAGTTATACAGGGAGCGACTTAGCGAATATAAGTACACGACCTTAGAAGGAACGTGACCGCTACTAGCACTGGGGCAAAGTCCACCAGGCGCACGTGTTGCTGGGCGATCTGCCTGATCAAGGCCAGACGCGATAGGAGACAGAGTACGAGGAGGATGCAGACGAGGAGAGAGGGAGACAGGATCAGATAAGGATTCAAGAAGACCAAGCTAAGGAGCTCGGTCTTCGTACTGCCTACTAGTTATACAGTTGTCGAGGAGCTTTGAAGCTCCTCCTGAACGTAAGGTACCCAGTAGTGATAGTAGCTCGAACCCTACTACGACTATCCTAGGTATGAGTCAAGTCCGTACCATGTGATATCCGAAACACCGCTGACTGAGACGACTGTCCCTGACTAATACTAGGGTAGTCAGAACCCCGTGAGACTGTAGTCCGTACCAATGAGTCCGATCGCAACATCACCCCCTTTTCAGGTGCGACGCCCCGACGCTCCAAACCCCTCCTCCTCGTAACGAATCCGCGTACGCTGCGGCTGCTGGGCGTTCCTCCTGCCCCTACGGGTCTTCTTCTTCGTCAGCTCGTAATCCACCATGGTGCCCGCCTCGTCCTCGATACGCTCCAACGCGTTGGCCATCTCCAGCCGGCGCCGACTGCCCGCCACCTTACCTTGGACCTCCCCCAGGGCGGCGATGAGGTCGTCGATGCGCTGGTTGAGGCGCTGCTGCTCCCGGTCACCGAGGCGGTAGCGGTGGATCTCCGCCGTGAGGGAGAGGTCGTGGATGGAGTCGAGGCAGCGGTCGACGCGCGCCCAATCTTCGAAAGCCTCTGTGAAGAGGACCATGTCCGCGGCGGGGTACATGGGCTTGCCGCCATACATGTAGTGGGGGGCGGCGTAGAGGGGGCGAGCGTAGACCTTATCTGACTCGTCGATGATGCCCACCACCAGAGGGTCCGGCCCCATGATCACCTGATGGTATCGGGCCTCGCGCTCAACCCCGTCGGGGGAGACGATGCGAAAGGGAAGGTAGTCCGCGCCAGTGTTGGCCTTGAAGCCACTGGGGACTCGTGTGTTGATGACGGCTAGGGGCTGATGGGTGGGGGCACCCAACACCCCGAGGTCCCGTTTGTACATGGGAGTTCCGTCGGTGTTGAGCGAGTAGGGGGTTTCACGTGGGTCGTCAGTGTCTGTGGTGGAGCGAATGAGGGGGTGCGTAGCTGGGTAGTCGCTGGGGGCGTCCTCGTCCAGACCCCAGTCTGCTGTATCAGGCGCCGATGCCTCAGCTGCTGCTGCTTCAGCTGCGCCCTCCGCAGCTGCTCGTCCCTCCACTCCTTCACTACTTCCTTCCATGGCCGCACGGGCCCGAACTCGGTGTGGTACTTGGACAGGTTCACTGTCACCGTGTCCGTCAAGGTGTGGAACGAGGCTATCTGCGGCCTGGCCCTCGAGTAGGGCACGCTCTTCTTCTTCGGGGGCCGCCTCGTAGGTAAGAGGCTGCGCACCGGGGGAATCGGCGTCTCCCCCATCGGTGGGGTCTGGGAAGGCTCGGAGGACGGTGAGGGCGTCCTCGCGGGTAGCGGGCCCATGGGTGGTGGACAGGGCCTTGGTGACGGTGTCGATGGTGGACTGCGACGGGAGGGAGCAGGAGGACATGATGCGATGGTAGACAGGATGGGAAGAGGTAGCAGGAGTTGCTGGAGGACTTAGCTCGTAGTAGGCCCCTCTTATATGCGTTTCTCGGGCGGGGTTCAATGCTTTGAAGTCCCGGATAGCCTGGTCGGCGAATACTTCGCTCCGGTCGACCCACTGATTCTCCGAGTCGGGGTACCCCTTCCATTTCACAAGGTACTGCAGTTTTCGCGTTCTCCCGAATCTCCGCGAGTCTAGAATCTTCTCGACTTCGTATTCTTCCTCCCCTTCTACTAGATCCGGCGGTGGGCGTTGATAGTTAGGCCCATGCGTTGCGGTCTCGTGGTATCTGGTGAGAAGATCGGTGTGGAACACCGGGTGGATACTCCACTGTGTGGGAAGTTCGAGGCGATAGTTGACAGAGGACATCACCTGTGCGACCTTAAAGGGGCCATGTCTTTTGGGCGCAAGCTTTGTGGTTGGCTGGTTGGTGCGCAGGTGGCGTCCTTCCAGCCACACGAGGTCTCCTTCCTTGTACTTGGGCGTATCTTTGTGTTTGACCCATGACTTCTGTGCCTTGATAAGGAGGGCCTTGGCCTGCGCTCTGGCCTCCTGGAATTGGTCGATTCTCAGCGCCACTTGGGGTATGGGTGATGGTCTATCGATCCAATCAGCGCGTGGGTTGTACCCCATTAGGAGATAGAAAGGGGACTTCCTGGTGGTCTCATGGGGCCAGTTGTTGTGCGTGAATTCCGCTATAGGGAGATAGGTCGCCCAATTGTCTTGCCTCTCATTAGTCCAGAAGCGGAGATATTGCTCGAGCCACTGGTTAGTCCGTTCTGACTGTCCGTCTGTTCGAGGGTGGTAGGCAGTGGAGACGTTCTGCGAGATCCCTAGGATTTTGCACAGTTCTCGCGTGAACTTGGATGCGAAACGTGGGTCTCTGTCACTAATGACTTTGGTGGGGAGCCCGAATCGCAGGAAGACGTGCTTAGCGTATAGAGCAGCGGTTCCCTCTGCGGTGATTTCCTCTTGGCAAGGGATGAAGACGGCTGCCTTGGTGCAGTCGTGATCGGTGATGGTGAGGATCGAGTCAAACCCCTGCGACTGGGGTAACTTGGTGATGAAGTCGAGGGCGATAGTTTCGAAGGGGAGTGCCTCAGGGTTCGGGTAGATCGGGGATAGTGGTGCTCGGGTTGGTCGGTTGTTGGCTTTGTGCCTTTGGCACTCGGCGCATCCTTTGACGTAGTCCAGGACGTCTTGGGCGATGTTTGGCCACCAGTAGGAGCGTCCTACCAGTTGCGAGGTTTTGTTGATGCCTGGGTGTCCATAAACCGGTGGTGTATGGTGAGCGGAGATGATACTTCTCTTGTCATATAATCCGCCAGTCACCACCCGTCTTCCATCTTTGTACCAAGTGCCTTCGATCTTCTTTAGTCGATGTGCGTCGATCCATGGGCGAAGGTAGTCCTCGTCTTGATGGTATGTCGCGTCTGGCCGCTCCATCTCTCCAGGTTCTATCGTCAGGGTGTTCGGCATGACGGTTTCTACTTGTGTGGCTCGCACGAAGAGCGCGTCAGGGAGGACCACTACGTCCTTGTTGTCGTTATCCCCCTGGTCATAGTCCGGCCTTCGGGAGAGTGCATCTGCCCTTCCGTTGGCTGTGCCTTTGATGTGGTGAATCTCAAAGTCGTATTCGGATAGTTCAAGTACTTCCCTGGCGATGCGTCTGCTTATCCTTTGTGGCGACCTCCAGTACTGCAGGTTGAGGTGGTCGGAGAATACCTTGGTTTTGTGTGGAGAGCCTGCGAGTAGGGGTCTCCAGTGGCAGAAGGCTTTGACGATGGCTAGCAGTTCCAGGTCGTAGATGTCATAGTTGCGTTCTGCTTCGTTGAGCGTCGCAGAGTAATAGCCTATGGGGTGTCGTTTACCGTCCTCTTTGCGTTGCAGGAGTACCGCACCCACCGCGAAGCCTGATGCGTCCACCTCCATCTCGAATTGTTTTGTGAGATCCGGGTGTGCCAGTACTGGTTCGCTTGTGACTAGCGTCTTGAGCTTTACGAAGGCGTCTTCCTCTGCTCGTCCCCATTGCCACTCCGTGTCTTTCCGAGTTAATCGGTTCAGCGGTCGTGCGTATGTGGCAAATCCTTTGATGAAGAGGCGATAAAAGTTGCAGAATCCGAGAAAAGATCGGACCTGTTTGACCGTGGTTGGTGTTGGCCAGTTGCGGATGCCAGCGACTTTGACAGGGTCCATGCGTGTCACCCCCTTTTCAAGGATTACCCCCAGGTAATCGATCGCCGGTGCATGGAAGACACATTTTTCTGGTTTGAAGTACAAGTCATTGTCCTTTGCGATCTGGAGTATGTCACAGTACAGCTGCGATATGGCCTGCGCGGCCGTTTCGGGAGGCGATGCCGATGTCGTCCATGTAGACGCGGATGGTGGTGCCCAGCAGCTCGTGTTTGCTGATGGTGGGTCCGCAGAGGGAGTCCATCATGTCCTGGAAGGTGGCCGGCGAGTTGGTGAGGCCGAAGTACATGACAAGTGGTTCGAAGAATCCATGGCGCGTTTTGAAGGCAGCTTTTTCTTCGTCGCCTTGCTTGATGCGGACATTGTTGTATCCCCAGCGGACGTCGAGTTTAGTGTAGATGTCCGCATTACCCAGGTCCGTGATGAGCTCCTGTATGAGCGGTAGGGGGTACTGATTACGCACGGTGAATGAGTTGATCTTTCGATAGTCCTGGACTGGTCGCTAGTTTCCCATCCTTCTTCTTGACGAAGAAGAAGGACGACGCATAAGGGGATTTCGATGGTCGGATGTACCCCTTCTCCAGTTGCTCGTCAAGGAACTTGCGGAGGGCAATGTCTTCGTCGCGTGACATGGGGTAGATCTTGCAGTCGATGGCGGTTGGGGCGTCCTTCCTGAACTCGATGGCATGGTCCCAGGGTCGCGAGGGTGGGAAGCGATGTGATTCCTCTTCGCTGAACACCTTGGCGAAGTCCGCGTACTCTTCTGGGATCTCTGTTGCGTCAGTGTATTGTTGTGCTTCGATGGCCAGCTCCGTGGCCGTGGTGCGCGCCCTGACTGTCTCCCATTCGTCGTAGAGTTGTCGCACGGCGTGGCGCTTCTCTTCTTCAGTGAACTCGGTAGGGGCGAATGCGATTGTTACCCCTCGCTCTTCTGGGTGCGTGGTTCGAAGGACCACTGGGTAGGCGTCTTCTTTGATGACGGCGTGTTGCCAGCTGATCTGTGGTTCGTAGGCGGCCAGCCATGGGTAGCCGAGGACGATGTCCTCGTTCCCTGTATCTGTGAGTAGGAACCGCATTGTTTTGTGGGTTCCTTTAGTCTGTACGTCGAGATCTGCGCAGTGCGTGATTAGTCCTGCCTTGTTCTCGGAGTTATCGATGTTCCATATCTTTTTGGGTGTCTCTAGCTTTTTGAGACCAATCCCCATTCGCTTCGCGAACGCGGGTTTAATGAAGCTGTCTGTGGCTCCCGAGTCCACCAGTGCTTTTACTTCGGCCATGTTGTAACTTGTTCGAACGGAAACTGGAATTCTCAACGATCGGTAGCGTGTGATTATTACAGAATTACAACGGAGCGCCCTCACCCAGGCCGACGGGTTCAGGCGTTTGGAAAACCCTCTTTTCCCCATAGTTCTTGGAGGACTAGGTCCTTTACTTCGTCTGGTGCTCCGGCTACTCCCTGGAGCCACTCCTGGGCTTGCTGTTGCGGGGTTACTGCCGCGCGGGCCTGCACTCTTGGTTCTTGGGTGTAGAAGTCTGTTTCCGACCTCCTACTACCACTGCTCTGCGCGTTGTTGCGATGCTGTGGGCAGTCGCGGCTGAAGTGTCCCTTCTGGTTACAGGTGTAGCAGATCACTTCCCTTGCGTCTCGGGGTGGCCCCCTTCCTCTGCCTCGTCCCCTTGGTCCTCCTCTGGGCGGATAGGGTGGTCTTTGTCGGTCGAGTATGAACTCTGCTCCGGCGAGCCTTCCCTGGGTGTCTTCTGCTTCTGCACCTCGTGCTCGCGTCCTGTCTGCGGAGGTGTCCATTGCGTTGGGGTTCTGGTGATGGGGGAGGTTCCTTGGTGTCCACCCGCTCTGGGAGTTTCCCCACGGGCTAGGGCGCGGAGTAGTTCTCGGAGTGGGTGTTTTTAGCGAGTTGAGACGTGCCTGTAGATGCATGTACTGCTGTTGCTTCTTCATCGCCGCTTGCTTCCATGCTTCGAACGTGGCGGGTTCGTACTGTTCGTAAACCTTGGCAAATAATGCCCTCGGTAGTCCTGCCGTGAATAGGTCCAGCGTTTGAGGGGCGTCGAGGTTGTAGTCAGCTTGTCGGGCTAGGCGTTCAAAGGTAGCCACATAGCTGTCAATGTCCCCGTCCTTCATGTGAACGCCCTTGCGCAGCTCCGCCTGCGCTTGCTCTTTCTCCATAGTGTTGGCGAATCGTCTGGTGAAGGCGCGAAGGGTCTCTTCCCAGAGGCGTCGGGTGTGTTCGGGGAATCCTGCCTCTGTCTGGCGCATCAGCCAGTCGGTCATGTACATCACCCATTCGTTAACTGTCTCCCCCTGGATGTAGCCGAGGAAGAGGAGTGATCGGCGGTAGTAGTTGCGCATGATGTCGCTCGTACTGTTGACTCCTTGATAGAGGTTCCACTGTGCTCTGAACTGCAGGGCCTTGGTGCGGTCTCCTGTTGAAGACCATGGGCGGGTTGCCTTGGAGTCTGTCTGACGATCGAGGTGGGTTACCTATGGGAGCCATCCCCAGGGAATCCGCCTCCCCCGGGTGGTCCTCCTCCGCCTCCGTGTCCTCCGCCCCCTCCGTGTGGGTGGCCTCCGCCTGGGCCTCTTCTAGGTGGTCCTCCTCCTTCGGGAGGGTCTGGTTCGTCGGGTCCAATGGCCCTCATGAGAGCTGCGTCGTCTGCGGTCATCCGATGTCCTGTGCCGGGGTCGATGGGGAGTAGATCTTCTGGGACTCCGTCTTGTGGTAGTTGTACCGGGTCCACTTGAAGTGCGTATGTTGGTTCTAGCTGGGTGGTTGTCATCTCGTCTGGTGGGTGAACGATGATCTGCTCAGCTTGGGGTGCTTCGTTAAGCGTAATCCCTCCTGCTAGGTTTGCTAGCTCTTCTTCTTCTTCCGCGTTTACTTGGGAGAGGTGATCTTCTTCTGACTCTTCGCTGCTTCGGTCTGATCCGGAGCCTTCTTCTTCTGTGGTGCTTGTGGTAGCTGCGCCGTCGATGGGTCCCACTCTTGCTTGGGGAACTACTTCGCTCTCTAGGATGTCGCACCGATAATCTCGTGTGGTTGGTCTGACCACTGTTTGTATTCCTGCGTCGTTTGTTGCGAGTATACACCAACAGGTATGCTCGAAGTTGAACTCAACTGGGTAGAATCGACTTGGTCGGGTAGGGAAATCAACGAAGTACCCGGTTTCTCCTCTGTGTGTCCTCCACCTAGCAGCTCTTAGATAGCGCGTGGGGACGTTCCGTTCTCCTCTGCTGGGGATGGTATACGATTGGGCTCGGTTTCGGTCCCACCGATCTCTTGTTGTAGGACGCCACTGTGTCGTTGGTGAGGGTTAGCTTGGTCTTAATGTTGCGTTAGGCTCGTCCTAACGGTGCTCGACTTGAGCGGGGACAGGGTGGCGAGTTATACAGGGAGCGACTTAGCGAATATAAGTACACGACCTTAGAAGGAACGTGACCGCTACTAGCACTGGGGCAAAGTCCACCAGGCGCACGTGTTGCTGGGCGATCTGCCTGATCAAGGCCAGACGCGATAGGAGACAGAGTACGAGGAGGATGCAGACGAGGAGAGAGGGAGACAGGATCAGATAAGGATTCAAGAAGACCAAGCTAAGGAGCTCGGTCTTCGTACTGCCTACTAGTTATACAGTTGTCGAGGAGCTTTGAAGCTCCTCCTGAACGTAAGGTACCCAGTAGCGATAGTAGCTCGAACCCTACTACGACTATCCTAGGTATGAGTCAAGTCCGTACCATGTGATATCCGAAACACCGCTGACTGAGACGACTGTCCCTGACTAATACTAGGGTAGTCAGAACCCCGTGAGACTGTAGTCCGTACCAATGAGTCCGATCGCAACACTTTCTTTGTGGTGGCTCTGCTGTATTGTCACTGTATATTTGTCTTGTTCCTCCCCAGTAACCCCAGCGCCTGCCCCTTGCGTTCCCCAGCATACTGCACTCGCACACGGCCTTAGCAACCTGAACCCAACACATTTCCGACACAGGCAGTCATCTATACAAAGTTTTGCACTACGCAAAAGTGTGCAACCATTTCCGACAACCTTTAACCACCTGACCCACCAGGTTTCATATTTCCTCTCCCGACTTCGCCACTCTCGGGCGCGGCCTTAGCAGCTTAAACCTGACGCGCTTTCAATAGAGGCGGTTACCTATGCAAAGTTCTGCACGGTGCAGAAGCATGCGCACCTGTTTCCGAAGACCTTTGACGACCTGACCCAGCAGGTTCTGTGTTGCCTTCCTGACCTCGCTGCACTTGCACGCGGCCTTAGCTACTCAAACCCAACGCATTTCTGATTCAGGTGGATGCTTGGACAGAGTTTTGTGCCGTGCAGAAGCATGCGCAACTGTTTCCGACAATCTTTGACGACCTGACCCAGCAGGTTCTGTGTTGCCTTCCCGACCTCACTGCACTTACGCACGGCCTCAGCTACTCGAACCCAATGCGTTTCCGATTCAGGTGGATGCTTGGACGGAGTTTTGTGCCATGCAGAGGCATGCGTGACTGTTTCCAACAATCTTCGACAACCTGACCCAGCAGGCTCTGTGTTGCCTTTCCCTGTTGAGCGCAGAACTAACGAGCAAGTGAAGTGATAGCAAAAAGCTAGTAGACAAGTTAACTTCAGAGGGGAAGTAAACTCTGTATATATACACACCTAGTAGACAAGTTACTATAGACTGTCTGTGAGTAAAGGTAGTGTAAAGAGAAAGGTAAAGGGACTTACACTTCAGAGGGGAAGTAAACTCTGAAGTGTGAAGGCGTAAACAGCAGTCCTTATATACAGGATGCTTAGCTAAGAATGGTCTGTGCGCACTGGTGACCCAAACACAATACATGTGGTCTGTGCGCCAGAGGGAGAAATGCCATTGGAGGGCAGAGAACAATAGCTGCCTAAAGCAGACAATACCGGTATCTTAACAATAGAGAACAATAAGAGCCATGTATGACTCTGACAATAAAGATAAACAAAAGCGGTCCGTACAAGTCCGGAGTGTCCAAAAGAGTCCGTAAGGGACAGATACCGAATATAGTATGTGGGCTGACACAATCAGGTCCCACGAGACATGTGACTTTTACAGTCGCGTCTCAACATCCCTCCATGATTGAGGCAGTCCATGATATGACAGAGGTGATAGATTTGGAGCGTGAAGGGTTATGCAGAAGTTTGGGATTGAGGTTGAAATCTTGGTAAGTCCTGATAAAGGACTATCTTCTCCAGAGGAGACAAGACGACGCTCAATCCGAAACGATGGTCATTTGCGCTTCATTTGTCCTTGCTGCAGGACAACTTTTTGAAGGGCAGGAGTTTGTGACCAAGGTCCAACTTCTTCAGGGTTCTAAGAAGGGTTTTTCTTAGCTCCAGAGATCAGAGAACATGTTGTGCTTTTTACAGGACAATGTGACGTCCCTGTTGATAAACTCAGGATCGACGACCACTGACTGGTTATCAACCCTTTGTTCTGAGTCTCTTCTTACACCATTCCTAGGTCAGCTACCATTTTGTCAAAGGGATCTTTGGGCAGGGACTTGGTGAGTCCATCTGCAACCATTTCTCCTGTGGGTGTACGTATCAGGTCTATGACCTTATTCTCTACGTATTCCCTGACTACATGGTGCTTGATTAGGATGTGTTTGGACCGCCTTCCGGTGACAGGGTTTAATGCTAAGTCTACAGCACCCTTGTTGTCACAGTGTAGGGGAATAGGGGAGGTAACCTCATACCCTAGTTCGCCTAGGAAGGTAGTGTACCACTGAGCTTGATTAGAGGCCTCAGAGAGGCTCATGTACTCGGCTTCTGTGGTAGACTGTGCAATGGTCTTCTGCTTTCTGGTACACCATGAAATGGCTCCATTGGCAAGCAGGAAGACGTAGCCAGAGGTGGAGTGTTTCTCTTCCTGATCTCCCCAGGAAGAGTCACAATAGCCGTGAAGGCCTTCTCCATCATTCCCTCCAGCATAGCGTAGCGCATAGTCCTTAGTACAGTTAAGGTATGCCAGGACATATTTCGCTAGGCGTAGATGCTGGGGTGAGGGATTGGAAGCAAATTGGCTAAGGCGCGCAACAGCGAAGGAAATATCGGGTCTGCTTCCAATCTGCGCGTAGAGCAGAGACCCAATTATCTGTTGATACTTCTTTATCTCAGAAGTAGAGGCCTGATCATCGTGTTTGACCAAGTGTGCCTCGGCGCCAGAGGGAAGAGGGGTATATACTGGGTTGGAATCTAACATCCCAAACCGCTCAACCACATCGCGGATGTAATCTGACTGGTTGATTTCCATAGTGCGATTTGCACGGTCTCTGGTGATGTTAACACCTAGGTAAGACTGGATTTCACCAAGATCAGTCATCTCATATCGACTTGATAGAGATGCTTTCAGATCATTGATCTTTGAGAGGGAGCTCCCAAGTATAGTAATGTCATCTACATATAAGATAACGAAAAGTGTATCACCCCCCTCTTGAAGATGATATACGTATACTCCTGCATCAGAGTACGTCCGTGTGAAGCCTAGGTCACAGAGGACCCCATGGAATTGCAAGTTCCATGCGCGGGAAGCTTGTTTGAGGCCATAAAGGGCCTTTTGTAGTCGACACACAAGGTGTTCTGAACCAGCTGTGACGAAACCGACAGGTTGCTCCATATAGATTTCTTCCTCCAGTTCCCCATGAAGAAACGCCGACTTGACGTCCATCTGGTGAATATGCCAGTCTTCAAGCGTAGCCAACGCAAGAAGTAGTCTCAAGGACTCAAAGCGGGCAACTGGGGAGAAAGTTTCGTCAAAGTCCACCCCCTCTAGTTGGGTGAACCCTTTTGCCACTAGCCTAGCACGAAAGCGACCATCCGCTTTCTTTTTGAACACCCATTTACACTTGACCACCTTCCTTCCTTCAGGGAGGGGTTCAAGTCTCCAGACATCAAGCTTGGTGAGAGCATCCAGTTCATACTGGCATGCTTCAAGCCAATCACCTGCTTGTTCAGACTCCATGGCCTGCTTGTATGTCTGTGGGTCCCTGTAACCGGGTACCTCAGCAGCATTTAGCAAGTCCATCATTCCCAGCCTGTTGCTACCCTGCACGAATTCGTCGTTGTCCTCTGTGAAGTAGCGAGGATTCGTGAATCGTACCCTTGTGCTCCGCCTTGGACGTGTAGGCGAGACTACCTGAGTGTTCCTGGGAGATCTAGGGGTTTCCCTAGGAGGAGACACTTCCCTGTTGAAATTAGGGGCAGGTATAGGCGCAGCGACTGCTGGCCTTGTGGAGCGGGTAGTGCGACGACGTGTGGGTGCAGGATTGGTAGGGGGTGGCGCTTGGGAAGGAGGAGTGTGATATATGGTCTGGTCTGCCGGAGCAGGTGTGGAATTGGGTGGGGTGCTAGGCTGTTGTACTACTACAGGTGCCGGAGGTGGTATGACAAAGACTGGTGTAGTCTGAGGCACTGTAGGGGCAACAGCTGGTGTAGGCGGGCTAGGCACTACAAAGATAACTTCACCGCTGGGAGCACTCAAGGGTTCACCAGGCGCGGGAGAGGTATGAGGTTGTAAGTGTTGAGCCACAACACTGCGGGATGGGAAGGTGTCTTCATCAAATGTAACATCTCGTGAAGAGATGAAGCACCGGCTATGTCTATCCCAGAGTTTATAGCCCTTTGAAAAGGGTTCATAGCCCACAAACACGGCTTCCTTTGATTTAGGATCTAGTTTGCGCCGTGTGTGTTCGGGTACATGATAGTAGGCTTTGCAGCCAAATACTCTAAAGTAGGAGACATCTGGGACTGTACCATCCCAGAGCTCTAGCGGAGTTTTCCACTGATTTGAACGAGTGGGAGTGCGGTTATATATTTGCACAGCAGTTTGAACTGCTTGTTCCCAAAAGCCAAGGCTAAGGCCTGCATGGTGGAGCATGCTAGTGCCTTTTTCCATAACTGTACAGTTAAAACGCTCGGCTCTCCCATTCTGTTGTGGAGAATAAGGCATAGTGAGCATATGCTCGATTCCTGCTTCCAGAAGGATGTGCTTTAAGTCATTGTTGACGTATTCGCCACCACGGTCCGAGTGTAAGGATTTAATGGGCTTATTTAGTTGTTTTTCAGCCCACGCCTTATAGTGTAGGAAGGCATCCTTAAACTGGTCCTTTGATTTCATAAAGATGACAACTGCAGCTTTGGAGAAGTCATCTATGAACGTGGCGAAGTACTTGTTGCCCTGGATAGAATTGCTCTGTAGTGGGCCAACAAGGTCACTGTGAATGACTTCAAGGGGTTCTGAAGCACGTTTCTTGGAAGGTGGGAAGGGTAGACGGGTGGATTTGCCTAGTTCACAGCCAAGGCAAAGTCCGTCTTCCACAGGGGAATCATTAATGTGGAGTCCTTTGACAGACTCCTGAGCATATCTTTTTAACGCATCTTTGGACATATGTCCCATGCGCCTATGCCAGACATCAAGGCTCGCAGATGCAGGTGCGCGAACAGCATTCATAGCATGTCCGTCGAGCCAATATAGCCCGAGAGCCTTGTGTCCTTCCGCAATGGTCTCTCCTTTGTGTCTGATTGTAAAGGAGGTGGCATCAAAACTAACTATGGCGCCCTTTGAAGTGAGGCAGGGCGTGGACAGAATACGCGAGTGCGTATTTGGGAGGTGGAGCACATCTGATATTTTGAGGTTAATACCTCTATTGGTGCGGATTGTGATAGAACCCGTTCCAACACTTCGTAGAAGAGTGTTGTCACCAAGGAGAACATCAATACCTTTGTGAGGTGTATAGGTGTCGTAGTCCTCAAGATATGGGGTAAAATGTGCTGACGCTCCACTGTCCATCATCCATTTTGATGCTGTCTGAGTGTGATGGACACTCATCATGTAAAGGGAGACCTGAGGTACTTCATGTACCTCCTCTATTTTGCCAGAGCCATTAACTATTGTAAATAGGCGGCTCTTTGGTACAGGTATGCTATTGGCAGCAGCAAACCTGTTCGCCTGGATTGAGTCCGGCGCCTCAGTAATGGTATTCTGATGAGCAGCTTTCCCTCGCTGCCCAGCCCTTCCCTTTTTAGCGTTCTCCTGATCCCGCTTGAGTTTGTAACACTCTGGCTTTTTATGGCCAGGTTTTTTGCAGTAGTTGCAGATTACGTCCGAGGACGCAGAGCTGCCCGATGCCTGGGGAGGCGAGTGCTGGGGCCTGACTGGGGCAATCTTTGTGAAAGATGCCGGAGGGCCAGCGATACGGGATTCCTCATTGATGAACCTATTAATTAGGTCCTGAGGAAGGAGATTGGCAGGGGGGCCAGATGCGAGGATGGTGCCTGCTATGGTGCTGTAGGAGGGGGGAAGTGCGTCTAAAAGTATGAAGGACATTTGCATGTCCGAGACGGGCATCCCTTGCTCCACGAGGGTGTTCCTCAAGTCCAACATTTTCTGGAGTTGAGGTAGGAAGGGGGTACCTTCCTGAAGCTTGGTATTTGCCAAGCCCACCCATAAATTAAAAGTGGCCATAGAGCCGACTTGACCATAGAGGTGTTCCAGCTGCTGGAACTTGTCATGGACAGTTGGGAAGACTGCCATGGATTGAATACCGGAGAGAACCTCCGACGTGACTGAAAGGAATAGGAGGCCAGTGATGACCTCCTCCTGCTTTGCCCATAGGGCCAGAATGGCCAGACCTTCATCCGTGGGGCCTGTTGGTCCTGCCACGCCTGCTGGTAGGACAGGGTGCTGGGGAACAGCCGCAGGAGCTGAGTGAGTGAGGTGCCTACTGCACCCATTCATCAGCATCAGGGACGTGAAGGTGGTGGTCCAGGTCTGCCAGTTGGTTCCATCCAACTTGGAAAGGACGACGGAGGGAGGGAAGGTAAGATGGAAAGACATTTGAGATGTTTGTAAATCTGGTTCCGAGGAGCAGTCAGAACCAGTCCAGATCTTGGTAGGAAAGGTAGGAGTCCAGCCAAAGGAGCGCTATAACTCCATAACACATAGAGTGTCATGCCTCAAGTTGTGCAACTTGGATGTATACTATAGTAGTGGAATCATTTTAATGATGGCTACCTTACTACTTAGTCTCCATGGCCCAAATGTTATTAAGGGCGGATAGTCATGCGCGACGCTGTAGGTTTCAAGCAAGAAGGATCATGGGAGCATTGTCCGGCGAAGGACGCTCCGAGTCGATCTCTAGCCTAGTAGCATGAAGGCTGGGGCTATCCAAGAACTATAGTAGAAGGGTAGTACCCTAGAGAGGAGCCAACAGCGAATTCCAGAAGCAATGAAAGGGATCAACTCCCATAACAATTGCGACTGTCGTCTGTGGAGTCTCTAGAACAGACCATTAAGGGTCTTGGTACTAAGTGGCTAGAATAGTGATACATGCCATGCAGCGAATCCTGCACAAGGGGAGCGAATACTTCTCCTGGCAGAGGTCTACTCATAGCTACTATGTATATATCATTATAGTATAGTAGCGTCTCCTAGTTGTATCAGAGGGAAGGACTTCTGGGTTTGACTATTAACCAGGCCTTCACACCCCTTAAAGTGACCCAGGTATTAACCGAGTATCACCCAACCATTAGAGAGGCTTATAGCCGCAGGGGTCTTCCCCCTTTGGCCTATGAAAGCACTTCCGGACGAAAACCGGGTAATGAAAATATAGTAGGAGTAGTGCGCACAGAGGAATTTAAGGTCATGTAGGACCTTTCATGAGAACCTCCTTAGGAGGCTAGCCAAATTGGCACATGACGGAGTCATGGTGGACGAGAAAGGATGTGTCGAGTGTAAATGAAAGAGGATGCTCACTGAAGGTAATGAAGACGACAAAGATGTGGTCGGCTGAGAGAGCAAGATGACACAAGTAGATCTGTGATAAAAATGGCAAGTTAGTTATTAGGCGTCAGGGCCCATAACCTGTTGAGCGCAGAACTAACGAGCAAGTGAAGTGATAGCAAAAAGCTAGTAGACAAGTTAACTTCAGAGGGGAAGTAAACTCTGTATATATACACACCTAGTAGACAAGTTACTATAGACTGTCTGTGAGTAAAGGTAGTGTAAAGAGAAAGGTAAAGGGACTTACACTTCAGAGGGGAAGTAAACTCTGAAGTGTGAAGGCGTAAACAGCAGTCCTTATATACAGGATGCTTAGCTAAGAATGGTCTGTGCGCACTGGTGACCCAAACACAATACATGTGGTCTGTGCGCCAGAGGGAGAAATGCCATTGGAGGGCAGAGAACAATAGCTGCCTAAAGCAGACAATACCGGTATCTTAACAATAGAGAACAATAAGAGCCATGTATGACTCTGACAATAAAGATAAACAAAAGCGGTCCGTACAAGTCCGGAGTGTCCAAAAGAGTCCGTAAGGGACAGATACCGAATATAGTATGTGGGCTGACACAATCAGGTCCCACGAGACATGTGACTTTTACAGTCGCGTCTCAACATTCCCGGCCTCGCTGCACTTGCACGCGGCCTTATCTACTCATACCTAACGCGTTTCCGATTTAGGTGAACACTTAGACGGAGTTTTGTGCTGCACAGAAGCATGCGCAGCCGTTTCCAATGACCTTTGACGACACGACCCAGTAGGTTCTGTGTTGCCTTCCCGACCTCGCTGCACTTGCGCACAGCCTCAGCTACTCGAACCCAATGCGTTTCCGATTCAGGTGGATGCTTGGATGGAGTTTTGCGCTGCGCAGAAGCGTGCGCAACCGTTTCCAATGACCTTTGACAACACAACCCAGTAGGTTCTGTGTTGCCTTTCCCGACCTCGCCACACTTGCACGCGGCCTTATCTACTCATACCCAATGTGTTTCTAATTTAGGTGGACACCTAGACGGAGTTTTGCGCCGCGCAGAAGCGTGCGCAACCGTTTCCAACGACCTTTGACAACCCGACCCAGCAGGTTGTGTGTAGTCACTCCCGACCTCACTGCACCCACATGCGGCCTTAGACATTCGGCACAGACACGTCCGCGATCGTCACGGACCTACATACAACATCTCGTACCCTGCGGAGGCCTGCGCGACCAGTGCAGTGCCAGAGGAACAGGAAAGCTAGTGTCTGAGGCCAGAGCAGTGACACAAGGGGAACAATGGAGCATGGCATTAGAGCATGATAGGTGTTGATTAGCTTTGGAATAGATGCTTGTACTATAAACACAAAATTTTTTTAATTGTCTATGCAAGCCGTGGCTTGGGCCAAGCCAGGCCGGAGCCAAGCCCTTAGTGGGGGCTTTGGCTTGGCCTGGCATTTTTGAAAGCCGGAGCCGCCTTGGGCCAGGCCAAAGCCGGGGCTTTCAGGCTAAGCCAGGCCGGAACATCACTATGTATACAATGGCTCATTCCACGCGGATGCCTGCGCGACACCATGCAACAGTTCACACCCCCCAAAACCTTGCAGATCATAGACATGTTCCCTACTAGCAATCTGTTTAGAAATGTCTTGAATATACTATCTGAATCTATGAAGCCACAGCCCTAAAGCCGAGGCCAGCCTAAGCCGTTGAAAGCCAAGGGGTCAGCCTTGGCTTGACTTTTGGAAAGCCTGGGCCCTGGAAAGACGGGCCAAAGCCACGGCTATCAGGCCAAGCCAGGCTGGCAAATCACTATTCAACAACATCTCCACAAATTTCCTCTCTTTGCTTCCTCTTTTCGCCTTGAGTTTCCCTCTCTCATATGCATACACTGGGCATTCCAGGAGGAAGTGTTGCAGCATTTCTCTTTCTGCTCCGCAAGCTGGGCATTTTGCACTATCCTTTCTCTTGAATCTGTGTAGGTAAGCGTTGAGCAGGATGTGACCCATTCTGAGCTGGAACATTTTGCTCGCCATTGCCCTGGAAAGTTTTTTGTTGCTTATTAGTTCGATGAATTTGCGCGAAGGGAGTAAGGATCAATGTGCTTAGTCCTTTCGAATCTAGTCAATTTCTCCCAGTTTTTCTTCCATTCAGTCTTCTTCTTCATGTGTAGGGATTGCTTCGCTGCTGATCTACTTATTTTGATGCCTTTTTTCAGGAGCGCTGGGAGGAGGGAGGCGACGGAGGATGTTCCTTCTGCCGCCTTTTTTGCTTCTTCGTTGACTTCTTCGTTCCCTTCTATTCCGGAGTGCCCTGCAGTCCATCTGACTGTTAGTGCGTACTTCTTGTTGCGCAGCAATGCACGCAGCTAACAGGAATGGTGTTCTCACCTTTGAGTAGGTTGAGAGACTATAGCGTGGAGAGGGTGCACAAGTGAGAAAGAGAGTGAATGTCTATTTGCCTCCCTCCCCATAGGAGGGTTTTTATACTCTATGGTCCTACCCTGACCATTTGTGTAAAAGTGATGAGTACAGGCATCCACAATATCGCGTTTTTACATACGCCTGATGTAAACTACCACTTCGAGATAGTCATAGGACTTCTCTCGCATAGAGGGTGTATTGCGCCCATTGTAGTATGTATCCCAACTACCGTAATAGGCAAACATACTATTGTAATGTCATAACTGCTATAGATAAGGTCCTTACATACTTATCACGTTCCAACATTCCCCCTTGCTTAGTGCAGCTAATGAAAGCGCGTCTAAGCAAATAGCAGCGTCCTCACGAGCTCTGGGTAAGAGCATCGAGTGAAAGTTGCCTGAGAGTCGATTAGTAGGGTGGTGTCCAACCTGTCACGATACGCGAAGTGGACGCTTACTATACGGTGATGACTCCCTTAGTAAGTCGTAATTAGTCATGGACTTGAGTATCGGTCAGCACAGTCGTACAGTATCACATGCCGGTGTGGCATGACTCATTCCTAGGACAGCTGTAGTAGGGTTCGAGCTACTTACGCTACTAGTCGCACGGATTCGGGAGGAGCTTTAAAGCGTCCTCGTACATGTATAAATAGTGGCTCGATAAGACCAAGATACGCCATCTTGGTCTTCTTCAATCACCACTCCTTTCTATTCTCTTTGACGCGTGCCTTCGCTTGTCTCCTTTGAGCAAGTCGTCTTCATCGCTCGCCTAGTGACTTGGACGTCCTAGTGCCGGAAGCTATCTACGTCACGTGCCATAATAAGCGCCGTGTACACGTGTTCAAGTCACGTGACTTGCACTCGAGATATTCGCTAAGTCGTGAACACCCTTTCGCAGTCCAAGTCGGACTAACGCCAGTGGTGGCGTTACATTAAGACCAAGATCCCTCACCGTGGCGTTCACAACTCGAGACCAGTGGAGAAACTTTCAAACATACTCCCTCGAACGAAGGGGAGATCGCAACGTACCATCACAATTCTTAGGAGCAGCTCGGTGGAGAGAATACCGAGGAGAAACCGGCTACTTTGTAGACTTCGCATCGGGACCCACTCGATACCGACCAGTTGAGTTCAACTTCGAGAACTTGTGCTGGGTGGAGATTACGTGGAACCCTATAGACAATCGGTTTGACGCAGTACGACCAGCCGGAAGAAACTACAATTGTGACATTGACGCAAGAGGACTACCTACGCGAGAACAGTGGGGACGTATTGACGGACAACCAGAGGAAGAACCCAGCACGTCTGAACCCAGAACCCCAGCCCCCTCCGAAACTAGCGGAGACGAAGAAACGTCAAACGCCGGCAACGAATCGGAGATTGACGACGTAGTCCAAACAGCTGAGTCCCTTCGCATAGACGAACCCGAAACCATCCACGTACACGCCCCCGCAGTTATGGCCACCGCAACCCTAACCCACGAAGAACTAGCCGCAGAAGAAGTACGACGCATTACGGAAGAAGCGGAAGCTCACCTGCAACCCATCAACCCCGCCACAGGACACCGCATGACGGCCGACGACGCGGCCATATTTCGCGCAGTAGGCCCAGACATACCAGACCCACCACCAGGAGCCGGAGAGCCCGCACCACCTAGAAGACCAGGTGGAAACTTCGGTCAAGGCCCGCCAGGAGGAGGCGGAGGAAGACATCCGCACTTTGGCGGAGGAGGAGGAGGTAACCCATTCGGAGGAGGACCACCACCCCCTCCGGGAGGAGCACCGCCAGGGGGATTGCCACCAGGGCCACCCCACGGAACAGAAAGACTAGTAGGAGAAGTGCCAACCGTCTTTGACGGCAATAGAAAAGAGTACGAGTCCTTTCTCACTCAGTGGCACATTTACTGGGGGCAAAACGCAGAAGCGCCAATTATGCTCAACGTCTATCGACGATGCCTGCTCTTCCTAGGACTCATCAAAGGACCCCAAGTAGCTAACTGGACTCTCGGATTCCTCCAGTGGCTTAACAACGAACTACGCCTCGGAAGGAGCAGATACGACGACTACCTGTGGAATACGCTAACCGCAGGATTCACAGACCGGTTCTCTAACGTCCTCGAACAAGAAGAGGCACAGGCCACATTGGCCAAAGGATTTAAAATGGTCGGAGACGACATTGATTCGTACGTCACCAACTTCGAACAGCTGGCGCGGAAGGCTGACTATCGCCTCAACGACCGCCAAACTCTGGACCGCTTTACGGCGGGACTACCCAAGGCCTTATTCACCAAAATCTACGAAATGGACGACCCACAAAACTTCAACGAGTGGAAGGAAGCAGCCATGCGTCGCCAAAAACAATACATCCACCTACGCGTGCGACTTAACCTCACCAGCACACCGTCCCGGGGACCCCCGCCCGCACGCCAAAACCAACAGCGCGGGTACGCCCCACCTTGGGCGCCACCCCGCTACCCACCTCCAAGATACGACCCAAACGCCATGGACACGTCGGCCGATCGGACGCGCGCAAGACTCGCAATGGTAGGAGACCCCAATCGAGCACCATTTCCACCGCGAGGAGGACCAGGACAGAACAGAGGAGGTGGACAACGCCGAGATATGAGGGAAGTTATATGCTACAACTGTAACAACCCGGGTCACTTCTCACGGGATTGCACACGCCCTAGGAAGCAGAGGCAGCAGTACCAACCACGCGCCAGTACGAGTCGTGGTGCAGAAACCGACTATTACAGCCAAGAGCCCGTAACCGTAAGACGCGCAGAAGCTACAGCCGAAGAACAGGCAAAAGGATGGATGGACACCATACGAGGGGCTAGTGACGAGGTCAAGGACCTCATATTCAAAGACCTATGGACCCAAGAGGGTTTTCAGGACGCCTAAACCCATCGGCCTGGGTGAGGGCAGTTAATTGTAACTCTGTAATCATGACTCGCTACCGTTCGCTTCGAATTCCAGTCTCGATTCGCACCAGTTACTCCATGGCCGACATAAAAGGGCTCGTTGACTCGGGAGCCACCGACAACTTCATAAGACCAGCATTCGCTAAACGCATGGGCCTTGGGCTCCAACCCCTTGAACGACCCAAGAAAATATGGAACATAGATAACACGGAGAATAAAGCTGGGTCCATCACTCACTTCGTCGACTTAGACGTCCAAACCAACGGAATTAACAAAGTTATGAGATTCCTAGTCACGGACATCGGAAACGAAGAGCTAGTCCTCGGATACCCCTGGCTAGCCACTTACGAACCGACGATCAGTTGGACTCACGCCACTATCCACGAAAACGCGCTCCCAGTGGTACTCCGATCAATCAACCCTACGGAGCCACAAACCACTATAGCAAGTGCGATCACCCAACAAGAAGGAGAAGACATCGTACAAGATCTTGAGGAGGAATGCCAGATACGTACCACAGCCACAGAACTAGCCATCGCCGCTAATCAGAATACGGTCGCGGCAGTCATACCGGAGCCGTACCGACGCTTTGCAAAGATATTCAGCGAAGAGGCGTCTCACCGATTCCCCCCTTCGCGACCATGGGACCACGCCATCGACTTCAAACCAGGCACTCCAGCAAGCATTGACTGCAAAGTCTACCCCATGTCGCAAGACGAAGATCAACAACTCCGCAAATGGCTCGACGAACAACTCAAAATGGGTTATATACGACCATCGAAATCACCATACGCGTCATCTTTCTTCTTTATCAAGAAAAAAGACGGCAAGTTGCGACCCGTGCAAGACTATCGAAAGATCAACGCGTGCACTGTGCGTAACCAATACCCGCTACCACTCATGGCCGAACTCATTAACGACTTGGGAAACGGGCATATCTACACCAAACTTGACGTGCGCTGGGGATATAACAACATACGAGTTAAAGAAGGAGACGAACCTAAAGCCGCGTTCAAGACCAAATACGGACTTTTCGAACCACTCGTCATGTACTTCGGACTCACCAACTCACCGGCAACCTTCCAGAATATGATGAACGACATCTTAGGCGACACCATCCTCTACTACCAATCGCGAGGAACCATCATCAGAGTCTACATGGATGACATCGGCATCGCTACGACTGAAGAAGCCGGATTACAAGCCCATATCGAAGCCGTCAGCGCCGTACTACAAGTGGCACTCGATCACGACCTCTACTTCAAACCGGAGAAGTGCCTCTTTCACCAACCGCGAATGGATTACCTGGGGGTAATCCTTGAAAAGGGGGTAACTCGCATGGACCCCGTAAAAATTTTAGGCATACGGGACTGGCCCCGCCCCACGAAGGTGCGTGACGTATGCTCCTTCTTAGGCTTTTGCAATTTTTACCGACTCTTCATTCGCGGTTTCGCATCACACGCCCGAGCCCTCAACAAACTCACGCGCAAAGACACCGAATGGACGTGGGGCAAAGACGAAGAGAAGGCCTTCCAAACCCTCAAAAACCTCGTTACTAGTGAACCGGTACTCGCACACCCCAACCTGACGGACCAATTCGAACTCGAAGTAGACGCGTCCGGATACGCGGTAGGAGCGGTCCTCTTACAAAAGAAGAAAGACGGGAAGCGACATCCCATCGGATACTTCTCCGCCACCCTGAACGAAGCGGAACGCAATTACGACATATACGACCTAGAACTCCTCGCCATCGTCAAAGCGCTACGACACTGGAGACCATTCTTAGCGGGGTCACCGCACAAAGTCAAAATCTTCTCGGACCACCTCAACCTTACACATTGGAAATCCCCCCAGAAGATAAGTCGCCGCGTAGCCCGAGAAGTCCTAGAGCTGATGGAGTACGACTTCGAGATCCACCACATCAAAGGGACAAACAACGGACGCGCGGACGCATTGTCCAGACGACCTGACTACGACCGGGGAGAGAACGATAACGAGGGAGTCACTGTGCTACCCGAGGAGGTTTTCATTCGAAACTTGACGACGCAGGCCCCAGAAGCACTAGATCAAGACGAAAACACCTTACGACCGTGGATCGACCCTCACCAACTTAAAAAGGTTAACGGGACCTGGTACCGACAAGGAGCTCGAGTAGTCACGGGAGGACAAGAAGCCATACGTATCATCATCGCCAACCACCACAATCCACCGGTATATGGCCACCCAGGAATCAAACGGACGACACGAATCATTGAGCGAAGTCACTGGTGGCCACACATGTTGAAACACGTAACCGAATACGTCCGAGGATGCGCAGAATGTCAACGCCACAAGGTCAACAACCGACCTACAAAAGCACCTCTGATTCCCATCACGCCCATAACCGACGCTAAGCCTTTCGAAGTCATAGCTCTCGATTTCATCACTAAGTTACCCGTATCCCAAGGACACGACTCAGTCCTCACGGTGACCGACCACGATTGCACCAAGGCATCCATCTTCATCCCATGCGTCGAGGAAATCACGGCGGAGGGAACCGCGGCCCTGTACGTCACTCACGTGTTTAAACGGTTCGGATTACCGGCAAAAATTATTAGCGATCGAGATCCGCGCTTCGCGTCAAAGTTCACCCGTGAACTATGTCGGATCTTAGGCATCCATCAGAACATCTCCACGGCTTATCACCCCCGAACGGACGGACAGTCAGAGCGCACCAATCAATGGCTAGAACAATATCTCAGGTTCTGGACTAACGAGCGTCAAGATAACTGGGCGCGATTTCTACCAATGGCAGAGTTCGCTCATAATAGCTGGCCGCACGAGGCAACAAGGAAGTCTCCCTTTTCACTTATGATGGGATATGACCCTCGCGCTGATTGGATCGATAAGCCATCTCCTATTCCCCAAGTGCTCACGAGGCTCCAACAATTCCGAGAAGCACGGAAAGAAGCCCACAACCTCATCAAGAAGGCCCAATCGTTGTGGGTCAAACACCGAGATACGCCCAAGTACCAGACAGGAGATCAAGTATGGTTGGAAGGACGTCACCTTCGAACCAATCAACCGACGGCGAAACTCGCGGCACGACGCCACGGACCCTTCAAAATCACACGAGTACTGTCACCTGTCAATTACCAGCTGGAGCTTCCCACGCAGTGGAGTATTCACCCCGTCTTCCACATCGATTTACTCACGCCCTATCGCGAAACGTCGCTGCACGGGGAAAACTTCCAGCGCCCACCGCCGGATCTAGTAGACGGCGAAGAGGAATACGAAATCGAGCGAGTTCTGGACTCTCGGCGTTTCGGCAGAAGCAAGAAACTCCAATACCTGGTGAAATGGAAGGGCTACCCAGACTCGGAGAATCAGTGGGTCAACAAGGATGACGTCTTTGCTGATGAAGCCATAGCGGAGTATGAGCGGAGTTCAACGGCTAACAAAGCCCATATAAGCGAAGTCAAAGACGCTAAGTTGCCCCCATCTCCTCACACTGGATTCCTATCTCAATCAAGAATGTCTCTTCCCACTTCCCCCGCTTCCACCATTGTCGCTCCCTTCCTCGGGGAGTCGCTCACCTATCAAGAGCTCAACGCCGCCCTCAACAACATTGCCCCAGTCGAAGACGTCGACAACCCCAACACCCCCGAGACCTATTGGCTCCTCACCGCCGACGGCCAGCGGCTCAACTCCGTCCCCTACACCGAGGCCCAAGTGCGTCGGCTTCGTGCAGCTCTCAGAGACAGTGAGTCTGCCTCTCCTCGACCTCTCCCAGTACGAGTCGAGTACCGGGTCGAGGCGGAAGAAGAACGCGGCGACGCGTCGATGGGAGGAGTGGAGGGTCGAGGCGGAGAGGTGGAAGCTCGAGCAGCTGTCGATGGCAGCGACAAGGAGAATGAGGATCCTCGAGAAGAGGAGACTCTTCGACTTGACGATGCGCGAGCGATTCAAGAACAGCCGGAGCGGGAGTTGAAGGCATGGTACCCAGCTGAGCACCCGTCCATCATCACCAGCACCGACTCTGACCACCCGAACGAAACTCCCTACACACTCGACACTGTGGGACGCCCCCTGTATCGGGGCGACATTGTACAGGACGACACCCCCACCTCACATTACCTTGCGGTACTCAATCGCCGCCTCACCGACTCCCGCTTCGCCCCGCACGGTTACGAGCACAACCGCGGGGAGAAGTTCGTCCACTTCCCCATCACCGACTCACAGGGGGTCGTCACGCAAGCCCCCTATATCCAGGTCATCATGAATCCCGACCCCCTCGTGCTCGCGCTCGCTGCGGACAGCGACAAGACCTTCTCGAAGCCTCTATACGCGGAACCCCAAGTCCGCGAGGCAGGCAAACCCCACTACACGACCGAGGAGACGTTCGCCCTCATCCGGGGGCACGCCAATCAACATCGGTTAGACACCGCCGTGAACGCCCTGCACGATGTGGGGCTTAAAGCTGAGTTGCACCGTTACCGCGCCTACCGACACGAAGCTGAGCGGCTCGAGCAGCGTCTCCACGCACTCGCCCAGGCGCTAGGCGGCGTCCAAGGCGAGCTCGCGCGCAGCAAGTTCCGACTGGAGATGGCGGACCTTCATAATCGAGTGGAGTCAGTTCAGGCGGGTTGGTTGGGGGGTATCGGACCTATTCGGCGCCGGGGTCGTCGCGGCTGAAAAGGGGGTGATGTCACGATACGCGAAGTGGACGCTTACTATACGGTGATGACTCCCTTAGTAAGTCGTAATTAGTCATGGACTTGAGTATCGGTCAGCACAGTCGTACAGTATCACATGCCGGTGTGGCATGACTCATTCCTAGGACAGCTGTAGTAGGGTTCGAGCTACTTACGCTACTAGTCGCACGGATTCGGGAGGAGCTTTAAAGCGTCCTCGTACATGTATAAATAGTGGCTCGATAAGACCAAGATACGCCATCTTGGTCTTCTTCAATCACCACTCCTTTCTATTCTCTTTGACGCGTGCCTTCGCTTGTCTCCTTTGAGCAAGTCGTCTTCATCGCTCGCCTAGTGACTTGGACGTCCTAGTGCCGGAAGCTATCTACGTCACGTGCCATAATAAGCGCCGTGTACACGTGTTCAAGTCACGTGACTTGCACTCGAGATATTCGCTAAGTCGTGAACACCCTTTCGCAGTCCAAGTCGGACTAACGCCAGTGGTGGCGTTACACAACCCGTCTCTAACACATCTCATCAAGTTGTGGATGTCAACGACATTTTCCAACTTGGATGTCCCATTATTATGTCCCCATTAGGGACAGGACATGTGAACTTCCCTCTGGTAGTTCAATGAAAGGCTTAGAGTCATTTGTCTGCTAATTAAAGCGACATCGTACCATGTCTTTTGAGAGAATAAGGTGACTCTGTCCTGTGAGGAGACGATTGCTCGTAATGCGGATGAACATAGAGAAATGTATGTTCCTCAAGAAGAAGCAGTGTACGCGAGAGTACAATAGCTCCTTCACGCTCTCCATCACAGATCTCCATCATCAGACATGGTGTGCGTGCGCGGCAGCGCACCAAACTCTAGCCCTAGCTGTTCCCTGAATTTAAGGAACTTAATACGACCCAGATTCTTAGTAAAGAGATCTGTGGGGTTCTCAGCTCCTTCAATGAAGAATAACTCTATCTTCTTTTCACGGATCACATCACGTATGTAATGGTGATGTAGATCAATATGTTTGATCCATTTCTCCTGAACAGGATTAGAAGATAAGAAATGGAGCCTTGATTATCTCCGCACAATGAAATCAGTCCAAGATTAATTCTGAGCTCACTAAAGAGTGAGCAAATCCAGACCAACTGTCTGCTTGTATCACACAGCGACATGTATTCTGCTTCAGTGGATGAGAGCGCGATTGATTTCTGGGCTCTGGAATTCCAGCAGAACACAGTTGGCGTAATTTCGCAGACACACGTGACGCAAAAAGTCACGTTTTTCGGCCACAACCGAAAGTCCGAATTAAACACAGACTTTTCCGAAAGTTCGGCCACTTAGAATACTTTCGATAATGTAATTCTTTATAAAATTTATCAACAAATACAAACATCCAAAATGAGTACAAGTCGATTGTGTAAGCGGGAACAGAGAAAGTTCCAAGTCGATTATTCAGTGAACACACCAAAAAAACTTCCAAGTCAATCTATTGAGTGGGAGGGGGACAACACATTGTGTGTATGGTTCAGGGTAAGAATACTGCATGTAAGGACAATAACTAAATGATGGCAGCGCAGGCTGGAAGAGAGAGAAAGTGGCAAGGATGCAATCTAAGGTGCGCGCAGGATTTCAGGGTTGCGCAGGCCTCTGCGGGGCGCGAAACCTCATATGGGAGTCCGTAGAAATCGCGAATGCACATACGTAGAATATTTAAGGCCACACAAAAGTGCAGCGAAGTTGGGAACGGAAATGGTACCCATACCAGTGGGCTACACCGAACCCTGCTGGATCAGGAGAGAACAGGTGGTCGGAAACGATCGCGCACTCTTCCGCGCGATGCAAAACTTCGCATTTGTGGCCGTCTGAGTCTGGAACGCGTCGGGTTTGAGTTTCTAAGGTCGCGCGCAAATGCTGCACGCTGGGGACCTTGCTTATGTTCCTCTTCACACTGGGATCTGCCCTTGAAGAAACCACATTGTGTTTCTCCACACACGCTGCCGCGGGACTTGCGATCACTGTTGTTGACTCATCACATAATTCTTGGTCTTTTGGTGAAGTGAGAAAATCCGCGTGATTATGGCGTGGACATTGACAGGTCTGCACTCAAAGTAAGTTGATGAACACTGCCGTTCCTGCGCTGCCACTGGCACACATGTTGCTGCGGGACTTGTAAATTGTTGCGTTTGTGCCCGAGATGCCCGAGGAGTTCCTTGAAGAGGATGACGTCCGCGCGTTTGGGTCTATGACTCAGGAGCATTACGACGCTTGGAGGCACATCGAGGCGAGTTTCCCATCGACTTAGAGGAATGAGAGCTGGCCGTCACGTGACCTGGCACGTGACCTGCCTAGAGTTGGTCCAGAAGGGTCCGGATGAGCTTGCGCCCGGATCGGAGTGTGATACGTGACTGATGTGACTGCTGACTTGTACGGCCTTTGATTGGACTGTGATATTAGGGTTTGTGGCTGTGTATTAGGGTTGCTGGGCTTGAAAGCTCCAGCCCTAGTAGTATAAGTAGAGGGGCGTTCGCGTATGAACCCCTTAGCTTTGATATCTTGAGGAATACCTTCCCTTTCCTGCGCCTTAGCTCCTTGTCCTGTGTGCATAACTCTTCGTCGTCATCAGCTCCCTGCTATAAGTCGTACACGTCGCCGACTTCTCCTTCATCATACTCGACTTCGCCATTATCGTTCTTTACTTCGCTTACCTTGGTCACGCGTTGCGTATCGCCCTAGCCGTTGCCTACGGGATACTGAAGACATCCGACGCGTATACTCAGCAAACCGGTCCCTAATCCAAGTCGGATTGATACGTCCAGAAGGAACGTAACATAAATGCGGTCAGTAGCTCAAAATATTATTGCAAGTGTTTATACGCGACGTGGGAGCCTGCACGAACGTAGTTCACTTGCTAATTGCTAGGCAACACATCTAGGATGTGCAAGAATTGGGGTGTGAAGCGTGCAAGGTGTCGCGCAAGTTCCTGCGGAACGCAAGATATCGTATATGGGGTTTTGGTGATCGCAGACGTGTTGGTGTCCAATGGCTAAAGCCACGCACAAGTGCAGCGAAGTTGGGAATGGAAATAGTGGCCCCTCAGAGCCCAGGGAAATATGGGTAGTTGAAAGTAGTCGCACACGCTTCGGCGCGGTGCGAAACTTCGTAGAAATGGCCACCTGCGTTGAGAACGTGTCTGGCTTGAATATCTAAGGCCGCACAAAAATGCGGCATGCTGGGGAACGCAAGGAATGAGCCACCCTGAGCTCAAAAGTCCGAAATCTGAGGGGAGAAGTCATTGGCAGCGTGTTGCAGACTGTTCGTCACAGCTGGGCTGAGCTGCATGGCTTATTGACTGTGTTGGACGTCATGGGCATTGGTAGTGGGAAGGTACAGCAGTCCCCCCACGTCCCACTGTGTTCTGTTCCGTCTGTGGTCTGTGGCTGGACTATTGAGGCTTACTTAAGTTCATTAGTAATAGTACAAAAACTAGATCAATATTTTCGAGTAAATACAAGATTTGGTCGGACTTTCTGAGTTTCGGATTGGCGGTCCTCGAAATTCTCCTCCCACGGGCGTCACATGTGTCTGTGAAATTACAAGGACTGCAGAACACTCCATTAGCCATCTTTACTAAGTAGCCTGTAGTGGACTTTCTTGTAATTGGGTCTGAAGCCCAATCAGAGTCTGCATATGCTATTATACCACCGTCACTTTTGCCATCAAAGACTAAAGCATAATTAGAGGTACCAAGTAAGTAGCGGCAAATATAAAGTGCACGCTTCATATGGTCCTCAGACGGGTTGGCTGCAAACTGCGCCATTTTGGTAACAGCATAGGCAATATCTGGTCGTGTACCAATCATAATGTATAGGAGAGATCCTATCACTTGTTGGTATGACGCGTGGAGCTCTGGGGTTGCAGTTCCCTTATTAGGGGATGGATGATACCCTTCCAGTAGTGGGGTAGGAACTGATTTGGCATTAATCAGTTTGAAACGCTGCAGCACTTTCTGAAGGTAATTCTGCTGATCTATCAGGATTCTACCTTCAGAGCGTAGTATGCGCATGCGTAGAAACTCTTTGGTATCTCCTAAGTCTCTGCATTCCCATATCTCCATAAAGCGCTTCTTCAGGGATGCTATGTCCTTTTTATTTCTTCCTAAGAAGAGGACGTCATCAACATAAACAATAACTACGATTGTTTTGTTGTTGTTGTAGCGGTGTGACTGCCGCGCTACGTCAAGTCAAGTGTAGAGTAAGGTGAACTGTAAGGTGAACACACTCAACTTAGCGCGGAGACAAGTCACGCGCTATACATACAGTCACAGCGGAGAGTGCAGAACATATGGGTCTTTTACAAGACTCTAACTGCGAAGTATCACACTGTGGCACGCTGAGTGGAGAACCAAGAGGACAAGTTCAGATTGAGACAGAGTAAGGAAGTACAATGGATACGCACCTGAGTGGAGAACCAAGAGGACAAGTTGGTTCCACTCAGGACGCTACAGGGGAGTTTATATACACTTCTGTGGCTGAGTACAAACTGAGTCTGAACACTATTACTAAGTGTACAGTAAGACTCCTTGACTCAGGAGCTGATGTGTCGTGTCTATTAATAGCGCTATCTATTGTGCTGACTGATGCACTTGTCATAGCGCTTACGAGCGGCTCCACTTTGCTGAGTAAAACCTAATACAGCGAGTAAGCGTAAACTACTAAGCATGTTCTAGATCCTTCTAGAACCTTCCATCCTTATCTACCAATCAGAACTGTTATATGTATAAGGGACCTAAGTCCCGTGATCATGTGCACATGGGTGGCAAACCCTTGTGACTAACTTGAAGTCTCTCTGTACTTTGGCCTTTATATCTTCCATTATAAATCCGTAATAAATACAGAAAAATAAGAAAATAATATGCGTCCATGACAGTTGTTAACAAACAGACCTGAGTCTGATTAAAGTCATGTGCAGCTCAGGGAACTCATAGACTTATCCAGCGCTCTCCACCAAGCGAGTGCAGCTTGTTTAAGTCCATATATAGCTTTCCTTAGGCACATGACTTTGTTTTGTTGGCTAGGGTCTTTAAACCCTTCAGGTTGCTCCATATAGAGTTCCTCATTGAGGTCTCCATAGAGGAAGGCAGTTTTGACGTCAAGTCCAGAGATGTGCCAATCCTTCAGCGCTGTAAGCATGAGCATCATCCGGACAGTCTCAAACCGTACCACTGGTGAGAATATTTCATCATAATCTATGCCTTCAACCTGAGAAAAGCCTTTGGCAACTAGCCTGGCCATTTTGCGGCCGTCTGACTTTAAGTCAAACACCCATCTATTCTTGATCACCCTTCTGCCTTGCGGCGGTCAACAAGATCATAGACTCTGTGTTTGCGAAGAGAGTCAAGCTCTTCTTTGCACGCATTATGCCACTCCCCCTGGAGTTCACTTGGCATTTTTTGAATGTCCTTATAGGTCCATTCACGAATATTAGAGGTATCAGGTGACTCTAGATCTGTTGGTGAAACTGCTTTGGTGAGCAGAAGATCTAGAAATTTGACTCCCCCTTCCTGAGCTAGGCGGATCAGCAATTGCTGATCTACTTCATCTGAATCCTGCGGATTATCACTCTGAGCACTGGAAGAATCAGAGTCGGCTTGTTCAGGAACATTGCCTGAGACCATCTGATCTTGACTGGAACGCTGCTGGGAGCTACCCAGCTTTATACACTCTGCACATTGACTGAAGTACTCATTGTGCTCACACTCAAGTAAATCGAGGAGAGCGCTGCTAATATTATACATATCAGGCAACTTCGGTACTAGTACATGCGATTCCCGTAGATATATGTATCCATTATGTTTGCCATCCCCTAGACTTTTTGGGGGCAGGACTAATTCTGTAATGTCATCAGCATGTGATGTGTGAAGTGAAGAAAAGATGTACTGTTCTTCATCACAAGAACCCCAATCAAGGGTGTTCTCATCTGGTCCAGTTAAAAAAGACTCCGGAGTCAGCAAACGGCCTGTGGCAGCCGGAGAAATAAGAGTGCTGAAACGGGGGTCCATTGGCATATCATTATCTTGCAGCCACTGTTGATTACTGCACCAAATAGATTCGATTCGCTCATTAGAATGAGATCGAGGAGGGAAATGGCTTTCGCTGGTAGTAGCCCACCTGACTGTTGCTTCAACAATTGAAGCGGGACTGACGTAAGGAGGTGTGGGAGCTCGACTTTCTGTATCAGAGGTCATATCGCTCAACGTCAGATCTGATAAGTCAAGTTGGAGAGCATTTGTCTGCTGACCAAATATCTCCGTGTCATCTAATCCGTCTGTGTTCATTATCAGCTGTGCACTGCCCGAAGGCTGCTGCGACATGTCGATGTCAACGTCGGAGTCATACTCCTCATCCATGAACTGTTCAATACGAGGACGCATAATAGCGTCAATGTCTGCAAAGTGCTGCTCGAGCGTCTTTACAATCTGGACTGTAGCGGGTACATCCAGCCATTCAGCGAGTGAAAGCACTTTGTTTATGGAAGGGAAGAAGCCGGGAGTCCTCTGAGGCGAGGATGATTCGACTTCTGTCCTAGTAGAGACACCAGATGACCCAATATGAGTCACCTTGTGGGAAGTAGGAGGAGCTAGTGTGGTGACGGAGGCAATATGCGAGTGCTGTGGAGCATGGGCAGGTGCCTTGCCTTTCCCTTTGCCTTTGCCTCTTCCGGATCCACGTCCCCCGAGCTGCCTAAAAGGCTGCTGCTGATTGGACGGGCCGGGAGCACTAGACTGCTGCTGGGAACCTTGCTTGGTAAAGCGAGGGTCAGCACGCTTCCGCTTAACAGGCGAAAGTTTCTGTGCTGTATGAGCGGTCTTATGCTGTCCACGGTTAGTTTCCGTTTCATACTGGCTTTCAACACAAGCCAATACGGTCTGGAACTTAAGATCGGCAACAGGGAGATTGTTGCACATGATGGGGATAAGGTGCTCCCATTTCTGGGGCAAGGCAGACATCACAATAAGAGCCTGGAGCTGAGGCTTAATGGCTAGGGTAGTGGCGGCAGGGCCAGTACCAACAGTAACGTTCCCTAGACGAGCGAAGGCGGCGGCCATCTTCTCGAACTGGGGAGCAGGGTGCTGATTCGTATTGAAGTGAATAGAAATCACTTCTTTGAAGTCTTTGTAGATGCAGGGCATAGATACTGCACCATACCGATCTTTTACGGAAGCCCAGAGCGCCTGGGAAGTAGCCCCAGTGACTGCCTGCTGAATAGCAGGGGTGAGGCGAAGGGTAAGATTACCCCTAGCCATCTCATCGCTCTTGTTCCAAGCTGCTCTGTCAGCGACATCAGCAGTGGCAGGTTGGGCAATGGTACCAGCAACGTAGCCCCAAAGCCCTTGGGACATGAAGAAGGCAGTCATCTGTTGAGACCAAGTGGCCCAGTTAGAGCCATCAAAGACGGGGACAAGCTGAGTGAGTTGAGAGGACATTGTTGTAATAGATCTGTTGGCTTTTGCGAACGTCAGTATTGCGTTATTATAATAACAATACTGTGTGAAACAAAAGATTGTCAATGCCAGCATCACCTTTGGCAATACTAAGCACGACAATAGCCCAATATTAGGCTGTTTCCAACAGAATGGGTCAAAAACCCATCTTGACATTGAGAATATCAATGCCAATAAGCTGACGATTCTGCTCGATGTCACCCCAAGGTTGAGCTATTCGCCTTTCCAAAATTAATTGGACGCGCAATAGAGCCTTGTTTAGTTAGGCAATTGGCCAAGTCTGTGTGCTCCTCAAGAGCACAATATTGGGTTGCTAGTAACCAGGGAGCCTCCCTGAGTCTAGAGCCTACAACCGCACGAGTACCTCTTTTCAAAGGTAACAACGTGGTGGGCAGTGACCATGGGCACAACTCTATCAAAGAGTGCGATGGCAAACCCTGTAGCAGGGCCCATAACCTGTTGCACAGCAATGCATGCAGCTAACAGGAATGGTGTTCTCACCTTTGAGTAGGTTGAGAGACTATAGCGTGGAGAGGGTGCACAAGTGAGAAAGAGAGTGAATGTCTATTTGCCTCCCTCCCCATAGGAGGGTTTTTATACTCTATGGTCCTACCCTGACCATTTGTGTAAAAGTGATGAGTACAGGTGTCCACAATATCGCGTTTTTACATACGCCTGATGTAAACTACCACTTCGAGATAGTCATAGGACTTCTCTCGCATAGAGGGCGTATTGCGCCCATTGTAGTACGTATCCCAACTACCGTAATAGGCAAACATACTACTGTAATGTCGTAACTGCTATAGATAAGGTCCTTACGTACTTATCACGTTCCAACACTTCTTGCCTCTCGCTTTCCTTATTCTTGCCACCATGTTCAGTGCTTCTGCAGCAATGTAGTGCCCTGGCTTATTCAGCTTTGACGATAATGCCATTATTGCCACTTGGTTGTCCACCCCGATGGTGTACGTCAAGTTGCCTTTCCCACTTGACTTCATCAGCTGTAGTCCCAGGAGTATTCCCACTAGTTCTGCTTCAAAGACCGTGTGTTCTTCTGTTGGGCCGAGGTGATAGTGGAGCCTTTCTGTTGTCTTGCCTCCGCATGTCATTACTGCCATGGCTCCTACCTTTCCGTCATGCGCCGAGCTGTCAGTATATATTTTTATGTGCTTGGGTGCCTGTGCATCCATGTCTTTGGAACTGTTCTTGTCCTTGGGGATGTCAATTTTGAAGGGGCATTTGCCTAGTAACACTGGGTTCCTTCCTATTGCTGGGATTGTCTCAAGTTTGTCTGGGTCTGCCTGATAGCTTTCCACTAGGTGGTGCAGCGGAGCTTTGTGTTGTTTGACTCTTCACTTGGCACATCTCCTGTACGGTTTTGCGAGCGGGTGACTGGCTGGGAGGGTGGCCAGGCGTAGAGCTGCGTGACTGCAGTGCTTGTTGATTTCTAGGGGCAGGGGGAGTATGTTAGCGTGTGCGCATAAAGAGTCAGATGGTGAAGTTCTTAGTCCTCCAACTATCGCTAGTGCTCCTGCTCTTTGTGTGGCAGAGAGTCGGTTTGTTGCGTGTCTTCCGCTGGTGTTTTGTCTGCCACTCCTCCCTTCGACAGGTGGGCGACACCATACATCCACCCCGTAAAGTGTCCTGGGTATCGCCACACTGGTGTATATCTTTCTGGCTTGCTTTGGGGTTAGCCCCCATTCGATTCTCACCACGCATCTTAGTTGCGCTGCCCAGTTTGCTCCCTTTTTGACCGCGTGTGCCTCCTGTTCTTTCCAGCTAAGGTGTTGGTCTAGGAATACTCTGAGGTATTTCGCACTCTTGGAGGCCTCTATGGTCATCTCCTTGAGCTTGAGGGGTGGCCTTGCTATCTTCTTGTTGTGGTGTGCGAAGTCGATTAGGGCTAGTTTTGATAGTTTGAACTTTGAGTTGTGCTTTTTGGCCCATTCAATGGCGCCGCGTTCCTTGGTCATCATGTTCGTCAGCATACTGTGGGTTTCCTCAAAAGTTTTGGAGGTTGCTATTAGGATCACATCATCTATGTAGGCAGCTGCTGATTCGCTTGTGGAGTTCGGTATGTCCAGTAGGTCGGCATTGTAGTATTGGTATAGCACCATCAACAGTGGGTCTCCTTGCCTGATCCCATTGTCGATACTTATGTTTTCCGACTCGTAGTTGTCGAATTTGAGGCGCATTACCCTACCCTTTAGCATATTTTCCACAAAGTTGACTATTTTTGTTGGTACTCTTCTCTTCTTTAGGTTGGATATCAGCTTCTCGTTGACTGCATTTGGGAACACTCCTTCGATGTCCAGGAAGAGTACCAATGTGACCTGCTTCTTCCTCTGTGCATCTTTGATTTTGTGAACCAGGTAATGGATGGCGTCACTGGTGGTACGCACAGGCCTTCCGCTGAAGTGGAGGGCAGGGAGCAGGGCATGTTTTTCCATGTAGTAGGTCAGTTGCTCCACGACTACCAATGTGAGTACTTTGCCCAGCGTGTTAAGGAGGGCTATGGGTCTGTACACTTTTGGGATGTTGTATCTCAGTTTGCCTGGCTTTCTTAGTACAACTGTGTCGAACTTCTTCCACAGTTCGTATTGCATGTTCCTGTCCAGGATAGCCATGTAGATGTACCACAATCTGTCCTCAAGGATGTCAGTGCATTTGGTCAGGACAATGTTTGGAATACCATCTGGCCCCGGCACCTTGTATGGCCAAAGTCTGGTGAGGCTTCGTCTGATTTGGTCCCTCATGATGTGGTCTGCTTTACAAATGGGGTCTGCTGGAGGTGATGGGTCTTGAGGGCCCCCATTGGGCGGCTTGCTTGGGAAGAAGGTCTTCGCCAAGGTGCTGCCTTTCTCCTTGTTCGAGCTTGCCATGCAATGGTTCCCATCCTCGTCATACTGGAGGTCTGGAATTCTTGTCTTACCGAAATCTCCTGGAGGGCTGGTTATGTACTTGTGTGCTGTCCAAAGGTCCAGGTCAGTCACCTTTTCGAGCCAGTCCCTCCAGTGATTCTTCTTCATGCGCTCCAATTCCCTACTGAATTTGCATCTGGCTTCCCAAAAATTTTCGTGGAATGGGTTTTCTGCTAGATGTCGCAACTCGCATGCTTTCCTCTGTGTTCAGAGCATGTCCTGCCTTAGTTCGGTGAGTTCCCGAGTCCACCATCTTTTGGCCTGCGGGCCTATTATGGCGCAAGGTACTTTCTCCTTGATTGTTTCCTGCAGGACGTGCGTGAGCCTCTCGCATGTCTGGTTGAGTGTAACCTGGTTCTGGATGAAGTTCGGTACCCCCCATTTTGCCATTTTTTCTTCCAGCGTTTTTCTGAAGGCGTCCCAGTCGACGTCTCTGAAGTTTCTGGTCGTCTTCATCTGCACCAGGGCTATTCCTAGTTCCATTGTGGTTACTATTGGGAAATGATCTGTGTTTATTCCCTGCTTCTCTGGTAAGGCTTCGCATTGCGTGATGGCTTCCAGTGTGTGTTCCATGCTGAAGACTTGATCTAGTCTTGACCATCGCTTTGTTACACTGTGCTCATGGGTTGGGGTGCCGCTTGGTAGTGCTAGTTCCATTCCTAGGTCCGCTATCGCCTGTATTAGTATTTCTGCGTTTTTGATGGCCTCACGCGTAAATAGCTGATTGTTTTCCGGCGAGTCCCAACACGGGTGGTGTCTGTTGAAGTCCCCTACCCATAGCAAGTGATGCATGTGCTGCATGTCTGCATTACCTAGTATTTCCGTGATGTGCTTTCTGTGATACTCGGTAAGTGCCTTTACAGTGTCGTTGTGCTTACAGTTATTGTATATGTTGAATATTGTCGCCTTTCCCCATTCGCCCTTAATTCTGATTGCTGTTATGTCCCCCGATGGGAATTTGACCTGTTCCCATCCGTCAGTGAGAAGGTTGTCCCTGATCAGAATTATGGATCTAGTTTTGAATGGTTCTTTTCCATGCGTGCTAGGGTAGATCATTTTCCAATCCCTGCTTGAGACCATTTTTCTGAATGGGTTTATCAAGGGTTCCTGTAAGGCAACTATGTCAGTGCTGTCATCTGCCAGTTTGCCGCTACTTATTAAGTTGTGCTGGCATGTGCGCGACTTGTTGATGTTTTGTTGCCAGATTTTGAGGGTGGTTTTTCTCTGCGCTTTGTTTGTTGCGTTGTCACTCATTCTTCAAGGTGAGCGGTGTTGAGGTGTGCATATTCATCTTCTGATGCGACATCAGTTTGATCGTCGCACATGTTGCATGCGGCCCGTGAGATTGGCCTGAAGCCAGCTGCGGTGTAGAAGTCCTTGAAGTCACTTTGCTTGCCTCCCCATTTCGCCTCTTGGGGCCCTTCTTTTTTTCTGTTATTGGCCTAGTTGGGAGCTGCCATGCGCCTTGCGCTGATGGGGGGGGGAGGCTGGCTATCGTGAGTTTTGCAGGGAACTTATCATTGTAGCTCAGCTTTTGCGGGTGTACATACAGGGTCCAATCCTCCTCTGTGGGAAAGTATGTTAGCACATTTTCGGGGTGATTTTCGACCATCCTTTCCGATCTGTGGATGAACTCTGGGCAGTTCCTGTCCCAGCTTGCATGTGAGTCTGCTTGGCACAAGACGCAGTATCTCTTGTTGCTGTCCGGGCATGCGTTTGTCCTGTGGTCCTCCCTGCAGTTACTGCATGAGTCTCTTTCTGCCGTGCATTCAGATGCGAAGTGTCCCCATCTTCTGCATTTCATACACTGCTTAGGCTCTGCTTTGAGCTTTCTGGGGTACATTTTTACCCTGCAGATGTATATTCCGTCCCTAATTAAAATGTTAGCAATCTCTGGGGTATTTATTGATAAAGTCAAATGCGCAAATTTTTGCCCAATCGTTCTTCTGTAGATTGGCTTGATCCATTTCACTTTCTGGAGACTTTCGTGGCTGATGTTGTTTCCCTCCTCAATTTCTCGTAGGTAGTCACTTCTCTCCAGGTCGAAGATGACTGGCACTCTTGGCACCAGTATTTGGAACGATCTCCCTTTGACCGTTGCTGAGCTGTCAATTTTGGGTAGCAGGTTCATCTCTACATGCAGTTGCCTAAACCACTCAGCTGCTTCCTTTGTTTTGAATTGCAGTATTAGGCCCCCGTTGCAGAGTTTATGTACCTCTTGGACCTCTGCATCGGCTGGGGGCTCCTCCGCGTCTTCTGCAATTATTTTTTTGAACTTACTTTTGAGCTCATCCAGGCTCAAGTTCATGATGTCTTTGTTGAACACGTCTACTAGGACTTGCCTTGATTCTCTGTAGAGGTCTTTGGTGACCCTTGGGTCCGCTACTACTGCTCCCGTTGCTATCTTTCCTGTTGGTGGCGTGGGTCTTGCTGCAGGGGCCGACAGCAGGGTGTCCTTGTATGAGCTCATTGTAGTGGTGAGCTTGTCCAAGGTGTTGACTACCATGTTGAGGTTAGTGTTTACTGCCTTGAGGGCTTTGTGCAATGCCCCTGCCAAATCATCCAGCTTTTTGGACATGTTCTGCATTTCGCTCTGGTTAGCCAGAGACATTTCAATGAGGCCACTTATCTTCTCCATTTCTCTGTTCATCAAGGTCTCTATCTTGCTGCTTAGTCTCTGTGCTAAGGTCTCCACCATCTGGTTGTGCTCTTGTCCCTTGTTCACAGCTAGCATGCTTACACATGCTGTGATGGACAGTATGATTCTTTGCATGTCCCGGGAAAGTTTGCTACTGTGCTTGAGGTACATTAGCTTAAGTGCTGCATGCACTGACTTAGCTGTAATGTCCTCGTCTCTTTTTAGCAGTCCTTCCTTCTCCAAGAAAACTCTCAGGTCTTGGAGGGGTGCCGGTTTGTTTTTCTTCTGCTCCGCCTGGGCGTTGCTGTTGCTTGACACCTGGGTGAGTGCTGATGAGCATAGGTTCCACCTCGGTCCAGTGGGGCCGGTGCTCTCTGTCTGCTCGTAGTTCCTGTCCTCCATTTCAACTATGGGTCAGGTTCTTGTTTAATGTTATTTCAGGTATGCATTGGGCTTTGTGTGTGTATGTAGAGATGTCAGGTCCAGTTGGGTCCGGTTTTTTTCCCCTTTTGGCCCCAACCGAAACCGCGACCAGTCGGTCTTTTCACAGCCAGTGCATGACCGACAACTGGACCACAACCGACCGATTGTCATCGGTTGTGCGACTGGTTCTAGGCGGTTGGGACCAGTCCCAACTGACATGGCACCGCTGGCGAGTCATACCACGGGTACGGGTCAGACCTGCGGTGTAGGACCTCAACACCACGGTATAGGGACAACGCGCTGCCGTTGCCCTACACCGTGGGTCATTAACATGGTACTACTAGAAATAACTACTGAACAAGTACAGTAAAAAGAGCTATCCGAGTCACTCATACGAAAGCCTGCTACGGCCTTGGCTGCAGCATCGCTGCCCCCCGCTGTCGTCGTGTCCCCACCGTTGTCTGTTGCGTCGTCAGCTGTGTGACTTGCGTCGTCGTCATCATTGTTTGATGTTGCCTTGGTCTTCACCCTCACCATTGCTGTTGTCAAGTCAGAGACTTCACCTGTTGTCGTGGTTTGTTACGAACTCGGACTCCTGCTTATCTTTCCTCTGTTACATTGCCTCATGTTCGCGTGTACTTTTACCCATGACCCGCTTCTTTCCTGTCCTCGGCTTCTATCTCGCACCCACCGCCTGACCATTACGATGGCCGATTTTACGACTTTTAGAGTCCGCAGATGCCATCTGACTTCCGCGTGCCCCCACGGAATCCCCTTGTTCCATTTACAGATTCTCCTTTCATATTACTCGATTAGCTCGCTAGGGCCCGCACCCTAGGATCGCGCCATGTGTTTGTAGTCTACAAACACCCTGTACTAGTATATAAGTCACGCCCTACCTAGCTTGTACGGTAGACTTGACTTCTTGTGTAATACCACATCGTCTTTGCCTCACGATCTCTGTTTGACTCGCCTTTGCACTTGAGTCTCTGTCTTCGCTTGCCCTTACACTTGAGCCTTGTCTTCCACTATTACCCTAGTGTCCCTGGGAGACCTAGTGGTACTTGTTCACCACCGAACTGAGTCTTAACGGACTTACGCTTTCCCGATCCTGTTGACTTATGAAGTACATGTCGTACTTAACACCCCTGTGGTGGCGTTACATGGTTGAAACGATGTTGCCGCCTTGCCACCGCTTCTGCCACTGGTGTCATAGATGTCGTTGCAACAGTGCTGGTGTTGCATTTGAGGCCCAGGCAAAAATTGGGCTTGTGTTGGTGGGACGATGACGGCGGTTGGTAGCTTGATTGGCTTGAGGCTGCATCAGCGAAGTTGTTGTTGGTCTGGGAAACAACTGGCATGCGGCCGTCACAGCTGAGTCACACTTTCCCAATGTGTAGCCTGGGGTGCATGGCCCGGGTGACTGCTGGTTTGTTCGCTCGGTCTGCAAGCCACATGCGCTCTCAGCGCCTGCTATCAACAATGACCGACTACAAGCCCACAGTGACGCCTCGGACACTGTGCACCTCCCGACGCGACAGCGGCACAGTGGTGATGGCAACTACAACAACAGTCGGCCAATAGTCGACAACAAGGCAGTGATAACAACAACAACAAAGATGCCATGTCAATCAAGGTGTCAATGGTGACAGCGTCGCGGCGACAGCAACAGCAAGAAGATCGACGACAACGACTACGACCACGCGACCACGACCATGACCATGATGATGATGACTACGACGATGACTACAACAACGACAACAACGACACAACACGACAAGTTGGATGGCGACTACAACGACTGCGACAATGACTACAACAACAACGACTACAACAACAACAACAACAATGCAACACGACAAGTTGGACGGCGAGCATGTTCTTATTAGTAGTTTAGTGTAGCTAGTTTATACTATATTACAGATTTATTATAACAACTCGTCTTGACCTGTCCCCACACCCTTGACTGCACCCGTACTTTGGTTGCAACCGGTTGCAGTTGGTTGCAACCGGTTGGAGAATGCACTGTAATCTCCACAACCGCAACCGTGCCCCACAGTGCCGGGCCTCAACTGCAACCGAAAGTCCGGTTGTTTGCGGTTGCAGTCTGGTTGGGTTCCGGTTTTTTTCAGGTTTGGGCAACTGGACCTGACATCACTATGTGTATGTGGCTAGTGTGTATGAAGAGTACTTTAGTAAGCCACACCGTCTGGGTCACTGTGACGTGGCCGGGATGGTAGTGGTTACCGAGAAAGGAAGGTCCTCTGAGGATAGTATTGGTCTAGGTTCTAATTAGGGATGCTGTGGTCTGGTCCGGATTGGGGTTCGGACCCAAACCGCACCGGACCACACCCGAGGTCTGGTGCAGGTTTGGGTCTGGTTTGCCACTCTGCTAGAGGGTCTGGTTTGGGGTTCGCCATTGACTGAGGTTGACATGAACCTGGTCTGGACCGGACCACACCTGAACCTTACACTTGAGCCTACATATTCTTGAACAAATTATCATTATCATTCATAATGGTAGTAAAGCAATACAGACAAATCATAATGGTAGTGATACTAATACAGATCTAATTAAAGACATAACAGTAGCATTGCATAGACTGGCTGCAATGATGAATGCGGCTGTGACGAACTTGTGTCGCTGTTGGTGTTGCTGTCAGTGGATGGGGTATAGAGGTTGCAAGATTGGAGGGTGGCACGCCAGGCGTAGGGCTGCTGGGGCATGTCAGGGAGTGAGTTGTTGCGCCATATTATGCTATTTTTAAGCTGTTAGCTTCGGGCATGGTCTATGAAGGTTATTCAGACAGTGTACCTTCACTGAAGCTGTCAAAATGCAGTGCCTCTGTAGTAGCTTGGGCCTCGGGGGACGTTGGGGGTGGCATCAGGCGTTGGGTGTGATCAGGAAATGAGTTGTTGTGCCGTAGTGTGCTGTTTTCAAGCGGTCAGGCCTGGGCATGGTCCACAGAAGTCGGGCAGAACATACCTTTACTGGGGCTGACAGAAGGCACCTTCATAGAAGTCCAAAAGATGTTCGGTGTTGGTGTTGGTGTTGGTGTTGGTGTTGGCAGACTGTGCTTGGGTGTGGAGGTGGTAAGACTGAAGGGTAGCGTTGGGATGGAAGGCATGATCAGGAAGCGAGTTGTTGTGCTGCATCATGGTCAGGTTTGGGCATGGTCCACAAAGGCTGTGTTAGTGTACCTTCACTGAGGCTGTCAGACGACACCTTGTAGCAGCTGAGAGATGTTCAGTATCGGTGTAGGTGAGTATTTAGATGTGGAGGTTTCCAATGTCGCTATCCACCGACCTTGCGAGAAACCATGAGCCTGACAGTCCTGGCTGTGGATTGAAGGCACGCCTCTCCCTGGGGCAGAGTTCTAAGTTCACCCGAGTTCAACTGAGACCACAGCTAGAAGTTCAACATATACCTCCATGGATCTAATGAAACTGTATGGGGACGCGTGTACCCCAAATGGTGGCCTCAAGGAGGCACATGAGATGGATTGGCCTAATGACCCAGATGACATTACCCCAGTATCCAATCATAAGCAATGCTTTGTTGAACACACTTCTTGAACTCACCTTGATTAGGCAAGAGTGCCCCATCTCAGTGACCTAGTGGTCCTCCTACCCAAACCACTTTGAGTGCATTTGGCATCACCGCAATGGGCCAGCACTCTGCAGATGACATACCAGTGGGTAGTGCCACCAAGTCAGATGGCCGATGGATCAAACACATTCATAAACCTACAGCAAAGGCCAAGGAGGCACTCGTCAATGGTGGCACGCAGTCAGTGAAGAAAAAAAGAAGCGCAGTTGCACTCACCTCAGAGACTGAAGACGACGTACAACCACCCAAAAAAAGGAAAAACAAAAACAAAATAAATGCTGAAGATGTCAGCCTCATTGAGGAACCCTGCAAAACATCAAAAAGTCATTTATTTTCATGTGCATCTGAGGAATCTCAAGACAGTTGTGTCAATAAAACCTCTAATTTGGATGATTTGGGTAATGTGTTGATGGGGGAGAACAACGTGTCGGATGCGAAGGGAGAAGTGTCAGATGCCAGTGATAAATGGCAGTACTCACAGCTGGACAAAATGGCTACAAATGATGCAAAAGTAAGTGAACTTTCTCCCTAGAGCGCTCCAACTCACCTTAGAATGTGTACAGAGTTTTAAAAAAGCCAAACTACGCTCAAGTACTGGAGGGAATATAAAACTCGCTGACCTGATAGGGATATTCAGGGATGGCAAACATCCTCAAAGTAACAGGTGTTGATAAGTGACCTGCATGCAGTTAGCAGCTCAAATGGACACGCAGATAACGGACTGCTTTAGATAAGATATATTGGACTTATGTAGATTAGATTATTATGATCTTTACAATCTCAGACTTTCTTATCTATGACATCACTGTACAATGACATCATGGACTCCTCTGGACTCCTATTGTTTTTTGTCCTTGTACTCATTCCCTTTGTTCTATCTTTATTGTGATGTCACTATGATATCATAGTCTAGCCCTTCTTTGTTCTTTGTGCCTTTGTTCTCCTTCTGTACACTCCTTTGTGTCCCTCTGTAGAACAAACGCTCCTTGTATTCTGTGACCCTATGTTACTTGTGTTGTACTAGTGTCACGTCTCTGTATAGTATAAGTAGAGTACCCTGTATGTAGGCAATGGCACAGGTATTCCCGCAGGTAGTGAAAACATAACCTGTACCTGCCCCCACATGGGTTATATACCTGCAATCGTGGGTACGGGTGGGTATGGGTATGGATGTGGGCGGGTACTGGTATGGGTGCAGTGTTACAAACTCACAGATCTGTAGTTACATTTTTAAAAAGCCTAATCTATCTACACATTATCTAGCTACAAGGCCTGCACCCTTGCTGTCCAAGTTGTCAAATCGCGTCGCCGTCGCGTCGCCATTGTGTCATGTCGTGTTGAGTCGTGTCATGTTGTGTCACCGTCGTGTCGAGTCAAGTCAAGTCAAGTCAAGTCAAGTCAAGTCAAGTCGCCGTTGTGTTGTGTTGTGTTGTGTTGTGTTGTGTTGTATTGTATTGTATTGTGTTGTATTGTATTGTGTTGTATTGTATTGTGTTGTATTGTATTGTGTTGTATTGTATTGTGTTGTATTGTATTGTGTTGTATTGTATTGTGTTGTATTGTATTGTGTTGTATTGTATTGTGTTGTATTGTATTGTGTTGTATTGTATTGTGTTGTATTGTATTGTGTTGTATTGTATTGTGTTGTATTGTATTGTGTTGTATTGTATTGTATTGTATTGTATTGTATTGTATTGTATTGTGTTGTATTGTGTTGTATTGTGTTGTATTGTATAGTGTTGGGGAAGTTCGGTTCGGTTCGGTTTGGGCCAGTTTTGGCCAAACTGGAAACCGAACCATTTAATTTTCACCAAACCGAACCCAAACCGCTTCAAACCGTTCTAAACCGTTCCAAACTGTTCCAAACCAATTAAAAAAAGGTGTTTTATATTGCTTCTTAATCGGTTTGGTTTGGTTCAAACCGAGTTCAAACCGAGTTTAAACCAGTTAAGACCTGGTTTAAACTTAATTTGACACCAAAAACATGAAATAATTTTAATAATAATAAATTTAACCATTTATTTTGGTTCAAACACAGTCAAACTTGGTTCAAACTTGGTTTGAACTCAGTTTGAACCAAACCAAACCATTTAAGGACAAAATATAAAATAATTTTTAATAATTTTTCTTAATCGGTTTGGAACGGTTTGGCATCGGTTTGGGGGTCCCAAACCCCAAACTGAACCATTCGGTTTATTTTCAGAATTTTCCAAACCCAAACCGATTAAACGGTTTGGGTTCAGTTCAAACCAAGTTTGGATCGGTCTGGGGCCGAACTTCCCCAACACTAGTATTGTATTGTGTTGTATTGTGTTGTATTGTATTGTATTGTATTGTGTTGTATTGTGTTGTGTTGTATTGTATTGTCGTCATGTATTGCTGTGGTCGTGTGTTGTTGTGGTTGTGGTTGTGGTTGTGTGTTGTTGTGGGTGGTCGTGTGTTGTCATTATTGTCATGTGTTGCTGTTGTCTTGCTATTGTCATTGTCACGTTGTCACAGGCCATTGTGTTGATGGTTGCCACTGCCTTGCCATTGTCACTGGTTAGTCAGTTGGAACGAACAAAACCGGCAATCACCCTGGGCACGTTGGGAAAGGTTACTTCCCATGCCTTAGTATGACTCAGCATTGACTGGACCAGCATCAGCTCACTCCACTGCCAACTCACTGGCTGCCATGGCCCACTGGCACTGGCATGCACAACAATGACAATAGCGGCATCACAACATTGAATGACAACAACAACAACAACAACAACAATGGACAACAACTGTTACGTTCCTTCTGGACGTATCAATCCGACTTGGATTTGGAACCGGTTTGCTGAGTATACGCGTCGAAGGTCTTCAGTATCCCGTAGGCGACAGCTAGGGCGATACGCAATGCGTGACCAAGATAAGCAAAGCAGAGGACGATGATGGCGAAGTCGAGTATGATGAAGGAGAAGTCGGCGGCGTGCACGACTTATAGCAGGGAGCTGATGACGACGAAGAGTATGCACACAGGACAAGGAGCTAAGGCGCAGAGAAGGGAAGGTATTCCTCAAGATATCAAAGCTAAGGGGTTCATATGCGAACGCCCCTCTACTTATACTACTAGGGCTGGAGCTTTCAAGCCCAGCAACCCTAATACACAGCCACAAACCCTAATATCACAGTCCAATCAAAGGCCGTACAAGTCAGCAGTCACATCAGTCACGTATTACACTCCGATCCGGGCGCAAGCTCATCCGGACCCTTCTGGACCAACTCTAGGCAGGTCACGTGCCAGGTCACGTGACGGCCAGCTCTCATTCCTCTAAGTCGATGGGAAACTCGCCTCGATGTGCCTCCAAGCGTCGTAATGCTCCTGAGTCATAGACCCAAACGCGCGGACGTCGTCCTCTTCAAGGAACTCCTCGGGCATCTCGGGCACAAACGCAACAACAACAACAATGGACAACAACAATGGACAGCGACAACAGACAACAACAACGACAATGATGGACAACGACAACAGATGATGATGACAACGACAACGACAACGGCAGCGGTTGGGGACGCAACAACGATGGGGGGCAGTCACACGGCAGTGCTGTGGAGGGTCTTGTAGTTGTCTTACAGTACTTGTTACAGTAGTTATGTTTTAATCTATACTATGGTAATGTCATACACATAGTACACTAGCACTGTGGGTAATGACACGGGTGGCGGGTTGGCCAAGGTGCCACCTGTAGCTGTACCCATCGCATCCTGTAGCCACAACCCATGCGGGGTACCCAAACCCGTGCCATTGCCTACCTGTACGCTCTGGCACCACACCAGTTCCTCATCTGTTGTGTGCCAGGTATGTCTCGTCTCCTCTCTTGTAATAACACCAGTTCCTCATCTGTTGTGTGCCAGACACCCCATCTGCTTCACCTGCAAGTTTACTCTGTTGCTGCTTCAAGTCACCCTTCATATCTCACCACAGTCTCCCTTGTCACTGTGAGTATGATCTCTATGTGTACTGTTCATCAACAGGGATGCACGATGATGTCGGTTGTGCAAGATATGGCTGACAGGAAATGTTTTGACATGCCATATGCATATCATCAGGCAAAGTCATGCATCAAAGAGGTAGTATCAATAACTGATGATGGATGCAGACAATGGAACACTCACGGAGAGTTGTACTTGACCGGATGCCAACATGAAGACATCAAGCTGAATGAGCGAGTCATGAGTGCCGTGAGAGAAGTAACACCAGGAATGAAATCCCAGGAGCAAGGAACACTGGAAGGATGGTCCGCAATAGTGTTGCAGGAACTTGTGGCTATTCCCAGCTTTAGCCAAGAGCCATAGCTGGCTTGTACATAGCCAGGTGTAGCCAAGCCCAGACTCAATTCCCTTTTTGGTTGGGTCTGTTTCGGCTTTTCAATGCTCCAGTCTTGGCTCGCCAGGTGGCTAAGCCACTTACAAGCAGTGAAAGTCGTGTCACAGAGTGCAAACACGATACTCGATTCAACTCAATCATCTCCTCGTACAGAGCACCCAGCGCCGCTTCTTCATCATGCCCACGTGGACCACACCCCCAAACTCAAACAGCATGCCCACTGGCACATCTCTTGGGACTCCAGTACACACTTGCAGTTCGACTACTGGCTTTCTTGACACAAAATACCTCATGCAAGATGATATTTATAATGCCATGTCACTTGAAATGTCCCCCTTTTTTCTTGGTCCCATGCCTCCTCAATTATTTCTCTCTACTTTTCTTCCTCTGTGTTCAAAGCGGGCATGTTTGATGCTCTAGCCAACCTTTGGACTGAGGTTCTCATGTACAAGGTATTTGTGAGTAATTGATCCTTTCAGAGCTTTTTCAGTACTGAAAAGAATACCTCAGATTGACATCGTTCAACCACACCTCAAGACGCTCTGTATTCGCGACACATCACATTCACTAGACAGGGCTACCACCAACCTGTTGGTTTCCCTTTCACCTGATTGTACGGTTTACGACCAAGTGCACAAAACGGTCCTCAGAGCTGATTCCACCGTTAGTGACATCTGGATTGAATTTAAAAGCAAAGCGGAGGAAGACGCCTTCTTGAGCAAATTCCCAGACAGAGGACAGTCTGTTTCAAGTCCCAATTGACTTATGAACCAAGGTTTGAAAGGGGTCTCAACAGCTGGACAGATCACTGCGTACATGGCTCTGCAACTTGACTGCCAGTTCCGTACGCATGTTTTCAGTGTCCTCATCATCAGGGATTACATGCAACTTATTCGATGGGATTGGAGTGGTGCAATCGTCACCGCACCTATCTACTACCAACTAGATCCTGAACTATTAGACTCTTTTATCTGTTATGACCAAGCAGAGAGACAGGAGCAAGGACACGACAACAGCATTTGCAAAGCCACACCAGAAGAAACTCTGAAGGCTGTCACTGCTGATACTCAATTCCGTAATACTCATGAGGACCTCTTTGTTGTCACCATCCCTTGTCATACATATGGGTCAGGTTGCGGCAACTTCATCATCAAACCACCTGTTTCCCGACTTTATATGCCTCCTGGCCATGCCACCCGTACCTCCATTGCCTTTGATATCGAGAGGAACTCTGTCGTCTTCTTCAAGGATTCTTGAAGGGTCGCTTGCAATGGAATGGAGAGAGAGGGTGACATCTACAAGACTCTTAATAACACAGAGATACCCAATATCCCTCTGTCACGGTCACGTGACATGATGCCATGTAAGTGTTTCCCAATTCGGACTCATGACTCACAGATAGGGCTGAGGACTGCCAGCTCAGCAATGCCAGCACATCTATGCTTGCTGGCACTCAGAAAATAGTAATGAAAATATGTAGTCTGTATGATATAAAAAGAGCCTGTAGTTTACCATGTATTCCTCATCTTGGTCTTTTAACAATATAGCCCACTTCTTCTCCTTCAAAGTTCGACACTTTTTTGCTTAGCTAAGTGACACGACCCACTGGCCCAGAACGATCCAGGTGATCATAACATAAGACTAAGATCCCAACTTCGACCTCACGCGGAATATATGGCTCTGACTCGCTCGTGTCACCTTGTTGTTGTCGATATTGCCTTGTTGTTGTTGCTATCATTGTTGTCTTTGAGCTTGTCGTCATTGACAGTGTCTTGCTGTTGTTGATGGCAAGGCCCTGTTGGCAGTGGTGGTGGTTGGTAGTGCGTGCGGGCTGCAGGAGAAGTAACTTACAATCGATAGATAAGGTGACTAAGCAAGGCAAAACCAAAACCGGCATCTGGGAATGAATCAATGGCAAACCCCGCCTGTGCCGCATATGCTGCCAACCAATGACAACCCACAACACCTTGCCAGCCCCAAGACAGATGTACCAACCACCAGCGCCATACCAATGCAAGTCCCAAATGCAACGCCTGGAACCCTAACAACAATGACGGTCTTGTGGCAGGACTCAGAGTGATGGCGAGGCAGTGCTCGGCTGCAACTCCGAGCGACTCAACCAAGGACTCGACAATGACAATGCCGGTGACAACAGCAACAGCGATGACAGTGACGATGACGCAGTGACAACAACAACGCGACAATGACAACGCTGCCACAACCACGACAAATGGCAGTGGTGACACAATGACAGTGGGGGGCGATGACAATGCCGCAGGATTCGTAGTTATCTTACAGTAGACTCAGTAGTACTTTGTATTGTAGTGTAGCATTCATCATTCTGCCCTGCAGTGCCAACTCGCCAACTGCAAGTACCCATACCCAGTAGCCATACCCGTGAGCCTGGCTAGTCCCATGTGAGTTGGTTGCAACCAGTTGGAGGTCAGCTGCCATTTCAGGCAACTGCAACTGATACTTTCTAGGACTAGGTACAACTGCAACCAAAAGTCTGGTTGTTTCCAGTTGCAGTTCAGTTGAGTTGCAGTCTTTTTCAGTTGCTGCAACTGAACTTTCAAACACTATCTCTCATTGATTGTGCCCATATTACATCAAAGGTATGTGACCGTGTATTGAAACCAACAACCTTACTGAACACTGTAGATTGGGCATTTCACTCTTGACAATGCCTCAAATAATGTGGCCGCTATGAAAGAGTTGGAGAATTTGCTTGCCACCAAGTGTGACGTTGCATTCAATCATCTTAACAATCGTATCATGTGCTACCCCCACATCATCAATGTCTGCACCACCCACATTGTTGCCACAAGTACTCAAGTCAGCAGGAAATACCTGGATAGTAACAGTTTGGATGGTGATGACGACGATGATTTTGACCCTATTTACTCTCGTCCTCACACAGGGCCTGAACTTGATGAGGAGTTCATTGCATTGCAGCTGCCAGAGCGTCAAGCTTGGCTTAGGAGTCTGAAAAGCAATCCCGTCAAACACGTTGCAGATATTGTCTGCTACATATGTGCATTGGATGCCAGAAAGCAGACATTCACGGGGATCGTCCGGCTCTGTACCAAGGATGACCCTGAGTTATGCCAAGCTAAGCCACTCGAACTCATTCAGCATGTCAAGACTCGATGGGATTCAGTTTACCTCATGCTTGAACATTTCCATTTTCTTCGAAAGGTAAGTTAGGTGTCCTCATGAACGGTCAGTATTACTAATTCTAGATGTTAAGGCCGTAGATATGTATTTCGCTAACGACTCAGCCATCAAGTCTATGAAGTTAAGCACTACCGACTGGGAGCTGCTAGAGGGCATAGAAGTTGTCCTTGAGGTACATTCTCCAAACACCCTTCGCACCTCACATTGACCTGATTACGATCATGAGGCCACACACATGGTCCTGCAAACTATGTCATCTGAGTCAACGCCAGTCTTGTGTGGTGCCATTGCTAGTTTCAAACTACTCATGACTAAATGGGAATGACTGGGCAAGGAACACCCAGAACTATGGTATTGGACACAGATCGGATTGGTTTGGGCACGAAAGTACTACAAGCAGATGGACGATACTGACGCCTATGTCATTTCCCTGGGTGAGTTTCCATTTTCCAGGTTATATAGTTGCTGAGTCACACAACATAATTGGCTCTGAAGTCCTCAATCCTTCCATGCGCTTCTTGTGGATCCAGCGCGAGTGGGATTCAGAATACATTGAGAGGTCTAAACGGATCATGCTCAACCTTGCAAGTATTTGACCCTTGTTCCCATTTGTGCATTAACCATCTGTCCCACATGCGCAAGTATCACGAAAAAGACCCATCTATTGTGCAGCCCGCTCAAACTGTTGCCCGTCCCAGGCTTCCATTGTACACAAAGACGTTGACGTGCTTCAAACTCAAAGATCATCCTATTTACCCCAGGCTCAATAGTTCAGAACTGATGGGGGCTGTTGATGTAATGCTCCACCGGGTGTTCTTCTTGTAATCCTGGTACAAGGTGCGACACTAGTCCTAATGGTCACAACGGATGTCAAAGTCACTCACACGATTGCTTGCTAGCTTGCTGGAGAGACGTAGCAAGGTGGCCCAAAGTATGCACGAGGTGATAAGGGCGCAAAGACAATAATGATCATCGGTAGTCGTGATGTCCTGTGGTCAACAGACGGACAAAGAGAGAGAGGATAAGGCAAATAGTATTAATTCCCTGTGGTCAACAGACAGGCAAGCCACCCCATGGTCAGCAGACAGGTGGTACTAAGAGTAGGTGGGTGGATAATCCAAGAAGTCAAGCTTAGGTCTTCAGTGATCATAAGCCCGAGTATAAGTACACAACTGGGGAGCTTTGAAGCTCAGCCCAGGACTCCAAAACACTAATACAACGATCCTAGGAATGAGTCATGATCGAGTCATACGGAGTCAGAGATAACAGTCAGCCAATGGCATAAGGCCCTCATGGCATAAGTCAGAGATAACGAAACACGAGTCATACAGTCCATCAGAAACAAGGCACAATCACATATGAGTCACAAACATGAGGCAATCTAGGTCGGTCCAGGCACAAGCTCATCTGGATCCATCTGGTGTGGTTCTAGCCAGGTCACGTGCCAGGGTCATGTGATGGGCGGCACTAAGGTCCCGTGCACTATTCCCAAAACTCTTGCAGTTTCTTAGCGTAATTGGGATGATGGTAATAGTCAGGTGACTTAGCTCAGTCTTCTTGGGTGTGCTCAGCCATGAGTCTTCTCACTTCTTCCTCTTCTTCTTGCACCATTTCTACACATGTGCGTCTCACGGCAGTGCCAAGGGGTTGTTCAGGGCGCACCGAGGGTTGGATTGTAACAGTTGACGACGAATTTGCAAAGTATATCTTGGGTCCATTGATGTCGGACAAGACCGACATCCTGGTCTACTGGGAGGTAAGTCCCATGTCCCACTCAATAATGTTAGCACTGACGACTTGCACTACCGTCAGGCCCACAAGTCAGAATTCCCTACCCTCTTTGCCATTGCCATGGACTACCTTCCGATTCAGGCATCTTCTGTCCCATGTGAGCATGTCTTCTCATCAGCTTCGGAGACCAATACCAAGAAACGAAATTGGATCACCACGGCCTTAATTGAGGCTCTACAAATGCTGAAGTTCCTGCTGAAGAAGCAGCGTCTAGACTTTATGGCCGGTTGGATGACCCTGGAAGATGCGATGCTGGGAGCAACCAGGACAGACAAAGACTCTCAGCTGATGATCACGCTTGATTCTTTGTTGGATGGGGATGTTGAAATGGCAAGGGATGAGCTACTCGGTGATGATATGGAGAACTACAACACTTGAACTCATACATATCACATTCCCAATACTTGTATGTCAATAAGCTCTGAAATTGCGATGATAGATGCTCTCTTATTGAGAAACCGTGGGAATGTCCTGTCAGAGTTCTAACTAGCACTGACTCATTGTTTTCTCCCTCATTTTTCTCCTGTTTTCTGTTTTCACCCTCTCACTTAAATCCGTGTCTTTTTCTCTTTTAATTTGTACTTCTGGGGTCGACCCAAAAAATTCCATCTCCATGTTGGATTCAGACAGGACACATCTAAATAGGCAGCAGCCTAGCATAGTTCGCATACATGGAAGGTATAGAATGGGGAAGTTACTGGGCTGTGGCACTTCCGGTGAGCCATCTGATTCAGGCCTTTCAATTTGTCTCAACCCTCTAGGAGATGTCTACCTAGGACGGGATATCAAAACGGGGCAGGACGTCGCCCTCAAACTTGAACCTATTCAAACACGAAATCCTAGGCTCTATCATGAGCATACTGTCTACAAGGCCCTTGCTAATGTGCCAGGCACCCCTGCCGTGCATTGGTATGGCAGAGAGGTCCCCTACAACGTGTTGGTTCTCGATTGCCTCGGCCTTACGTTAGAAGAGGTGATAACCAAGTGCCACGACATAAACTTGGTGTTCTCGTATGCCAACCAAATGGTATTTTCCATCTGATCCGCACTCCGGATATATAGCTCATAGACCCGCTCTGTTTTCAGCTTTCATGTCTTGAATCACTACACAAACAAAGCTACATCCATCGAGACATCAAACCTATGAACTTCATGACAGGCATTGGGGAGCTGAACAGCCGGGTATTTCTGATCAACTTCGGCTTGGCCCAACTCTTTTGTGATCCCTCTACCCATCGACACGTTCTGCTGGTTTCTGGGCTCAAGATTGTGGGCACCATCACCTTTACCTCAATCAACAGTCATTCAGGGCAGACACAATCACACCGCGATGATCTTGAATCACTTGTCTATTGTATAGTCTACTTATGTCGTGGTCCCTTACCTTGGCAGGACATCATCAAGGGGCACTCCGTTGAGCAATATGGAGCATCCATTCTCAAGAAGAAGATTGCCTCGATCAATACTCTTTGCCAGGGCCTACCTGCACCCTTCCTTGCATTTACAAAGCATATCCAATCACTTGGCTTCGATGAGAAGCCACAGTACGACTACCTCCACTCTCTCCTCATGCAATGCTTGGCTCACGGATCGAATGAGGGTGTGTCAAACCCCATTACTGCATCACCTTCCTTCAGTAAACATAGTCTCCCTGCTAACTGCTCCTTGCCATCCAGTGGCCAAATGTAAGTTGTATTTTTGTTCCTCGGCGTCACCTGAGTTGATGATGAGAACGTGCAGTTTATGTTCATCTGGACGCTCAGCAAATATTCCCATGATCACAAGGTAATCATTGGCACATTAAGGGTGTATTCTGTGGACATATACCTTACATGTTGTATCCTTCCCCTGTAGTTTGTATACCTTGCTATGGCGCTGTGTAGGGACCTTTCAAAATTTAGTTACATTTAGGCAATGGCACAGGTATTCCACGGGTATTGAAAGCATAACCCACCCTCACATGGGTTACATCCCGCAATCGCAGGTGCGGGTACGGGTGTGGGTGCCATGTCACAAGCTCACACCACAGATCTGTAGTTACAATTTAAAATATAAGCCTGATCTACACATTATCTAGCTTAGACTAGCTACAAGGCTACACCCTTGCTGTCTGAGTTGTCGAATGATGTTGCCATTGTGTTGTGTTGTGTTGTGTTGTGGTCATGTATTGCCATGGTCATTGTCATGGTTGTGTGTTGTCGTGGGTGGTTGTGTGTTGTTGTTGTCTTGCTGTTCTCATTGTGGTTTGCTGCTGCCTTGCCATCGTCGCTGGTTAGTTGTTGCTGGTAGGAGCGAGCAATCACCCTGGGCCAGGCATGTGCGAAAGGTTACCTTCCCACACTTTAGGGAAACTATGACGCCTGACTTAGTGAATCAACCTCGCTTCCCACTACTGCGACACCTCCAGCTACTGCGGGGCATGCCAACAACACCAGCACCACAAGAATGGCAACTGGCAAGGCGATTCAACCACGCCGGGGCGCTGTCCGACTTGACCCCGACAGCGACCACGAGTCCACAACAGCGGTGATGATGACAACAATAACGCATCGCAACATTGAACGACCACAATGACAATGATGGACAACAACTTGGACAACAACAGACGATGGACAACAACTCAGACAATGACAACAACTCGGACAAAAATGACTCAGACAACAATGACTCGGACAACAATGACTCCTCGGGTGACGACAAGGACGGTTGGGGATGCGATGAGGACGGTGGGGGGCAGTCACACAGCAATGCCACAGTGGGCTTAGTATTGCAGTACTTTGAGTTGTTTAGTAGTTATTCTTGCTAGCAGTACTGCACTATGGTAATGCAGTGTTAAATTGTCCTAGTTACATTTTACACGCTGTACGGAGCCAAGTCCATGTGAGTTCAAAGGCGGAGGGGATCCCGCAGGGGTTACAGAGGGAGAGAGGAAGGCCTGAGTCCGAAGCGTTCACGACAGCGACAGCTGGTGCAAATGCGAACAGATGAAGGCGAGAGCAGGGAGGCGAGGTGAGAGCGAAAGTGACATGAGAATGGGAGTGGAAACGAGCGTTGCGAGACGATGACCAGAGTAAGAGTGCCCAAGCGGCGGGCCTGACTCAAACCGGGATCACGCTGATATGAGAGGGGGAAAAGCACAATAACTAGACTGATTATTCCGAGTCAACAGCATGAGGTTATATACATGCAAAGTAGTAGCTACCCAGACCAGTAAGTAGGGTAAGAGTGACAGGATGAGGTGGCATAGGGAAACAAACAACGAAACATGGGGGGAGACGATCAAGACAGATAAACGGTCAAGGGGAGATGGGTGTGGGAACGAGAAATCGAAACTAAGCATCTAAGTAAAAGGAAGCGAGTTATACGAACAAAGGGGGCCGAGACATATGACACATGACAATAGAGTCTCTGCTCTGGATCCAGCAGTGAGCATGATGCTCCGCGCGGCTTCTAACAGCATCTTGAGGGTGGCTTCAGGGGGAGTGAGAATGGGTGCCGGCGACCTTGACATCTTGAAAGGAATAAAGGGGAGATGGGCGGAGCGATGGGAATGGGATGTCGATGGACAAAGGGGACACGAGGCGCGGGGACGCGTGGCCTGTCTTTGAGTGTCTATGAGCCGATTGCGAGGCGATTGGCGTCGGCGTCCATGGGTATGTGGTGGCGGACGATGGCGAGGAAGCAACGAGTGGGAGGAGAGAGTGAGAGTGAGTGAATGCGATCGATGGGGGAGCGATAGTGTCGACGCTGTGAGAACGCGAATCCGAAATGGTAGCTGAGCCATGTGATGCCGGACCGAGACCAAAAAGACCAAAAACAGACGATTTCGGGGCCAGAGCCTGAGCCAACCTTACAATGCGGCTCATTGTTTCAAGCCATTGGCTTGAGCAAATTAGCCGTGAATTTTAGCCAGGGCTCGGCTCCATATGTGAGCCCACATTATGGGCTTGCATAGCTCAGCTCAGGCTAGCTCCAGCTCCCAGAGCCCTGCAACACTAATCAGGATATTGTCCATGTAGACAATTACTTCATTGGTAAGGACAAGGGGTTGGAAGATGGTGTCCATCATCTCTTGGAACGTCAAGGGGGAGTTCATGAGGCCAAAGTACATGACTAAGGGTTTGAAGAGCCCTTGGTTCGTCTTGAATGCAGCCTTCCACTCATCCTTGTCTTTGATTTGTATGTTATTATAGCCCCATTTGATGTCGAGTTTTGAATAGAGGTGCGCTCCACGTATGCAGTCTACCAGTTCTGGGATGAGGGGGAGGGGATAGTGGTTTCGAACAGTGATCTCATTCAACCATTGGTAGTCTTGTACTGGGCGTAGCTTGCCATCTTTCTTCTTGATAAAGAAGAACAGCGATGTGTAGGGTGACTTTGATGGGCATATGTACCCTTTCTCGAGTTGTTCCATAAGGAATGTTGTGAGTACTTCCTGCTCATTCTGTGCGAGAGGGTAAACTTTACTGTTGCGTTAGGCCTGCCCTAACGATGCTCAACTTGAGCAGTGACAGAGTGGCTAGGTGTGTGAAGGGCGACTTAGCGAATATAGATACATGATGTTGCGTTTGTGCCCGAGATGCCCGAGGAGTTCCTTGAAGAGGACGACGTCCGCGCGTTTGGGTCTATGTGTTACGTTCCTTCCGGACGTCTGCCAGGTCACGTGACCTCGTCGCCTGTTCGCTTCGTCCAAGGGAATTCGCCGTCCAAGGACCCAAGTCAATCGTCGATAATAGAAGTCGGCGGGGATGAAGCGCGACTTATAGCGGAACGCGTAGTGGGCGATAACTCCAGCACACTCGCAACAAGGACAAAGGAAGGGATGAGACAGTGAGGAATCAAGCTGTTATACACTCTGTGCCCTAAGAACCAACTCCGGCGAAGGGGAAGGTATTACACAAGATATCAAAGCTAAGGACTCTAACGCGTCCAAAGCCCTCTACTTATACTACTTCAGGGGAGCTTTCAAGCTCAGCCTGAATACCGAATCCTAATACACAGCCGCGAATCCTAATACGAGAAGCCAATGGCGTAAGGCCCTCATGGCATGAGTCAGAGATAAGGGATAAGAGATAAGGGCCTAGAGGCGCCCCACATCCAAGTCCATAGCCGGGTCTCATCCGGACTCACAATCACAAGCCAAACCCAGGCACAAGCTCATCTGGGCTCTTCCAGATCCTTCTTCGATGTTCCAAGGCAGGTCACGTGCTGGGGTCACGTGACGGCCGATAAGGGGTCCCTATTCCCAGGGTTCTTGGTAGCGCGTGGACGGGTGAGGGGTGTATGAGCTCACCGCGCGTGCCGTCTGCACGTGATCCGTCTCGTATTCCCACGCTCCGAGCAGGCGTTCGAGCACTGCTGTCGCCGCGCGCACTTCGTTCTCGCGCTGCGGGTCGTAATCGTCGTCTCCGGGGTCGCGTCCCGGCTGCGCCGTGACACTATGACTCAGGAGCATTACGACGCTTGGAGGCACATCGAGGCGAGTTTCCCATCGACTTAGAGGAATGAGAGCTGGCCGTCACGTGACCTGGCACGTGACCTGCCTAGAGTTGGTCCAGAAGGGCCCGGATGAGCTTGCACCCGGATCGGAGTGTGATACGTGACTGATGTGACTGCTGACTTGTACGGCCTTTGATTGGACTGTGATATTAGGGTTTGTGGCTGTGTATTAGGGTTGCTGGGCTTGAAAGCCCCAGCCCTAGTAGTATAAGTAGAGGGGCGTTCGCGTATGAACCCCTTAGCTTTGATATCTTGAGGAATACCTTCCCTTCCCTGCGCCTTAGCTCCTTGTCCTGTGTGCATAACTCTTCGTCGTCATCAGCTCCCTGCTATAAGTCGTACACGTCGCCGACTTCTCCTTCATCATACTTGACTTCGCCATTATCGTTCTTTGCTTCGCTTACCTTGGTCACGCGTTGCGTATCGCCCTAGCCGTTGCCTACGGGATACTGAAGACATCCGACGCGTATACTCAGCAAACCGGTCCCTAATCCAAGTCGGATTGATACGTCCAGAAGGAACGTAACACATGACCTTAGGAGGAACATGATTGTTGTAAGCACTGGGGCGAAGTCCACCAGGCGTATGCGTCGCTGAGTGATCTGCCTTACCAAGGCCAGACGTGATAACAGGCAGAGAAGGAGAAGAAGGCAGACGAGAATGAGAGAGACAAGAATCAGGGTGGAGATTCAAGAAGACCAAGCTAAGGAGCTCAGTCTTTGTACTACCCACTAGATATACAATTGACGAGGAGCTTTGAAGCTCTTCCTGAATGTAAGGTACCCAGTAGCCATAATAGCTCGAACCCTATTACGATGGTCCTAGGTATGAGTCGAGTCCGTACTGTATAACATGTGACAACCACCACAAGCTGACTGAGACGACTGTCCCTGACTAATACTAGGGTAGTCAGAACCCCACAAGACTGCAGTCTGTACAGATGAGTCCGATCGCAACATTTACAGTCAAGCACGGTGGGGGCATTAGGGAGTATGGCATGATCCCAAATGTGTGATGGGGGAAAGTGGTGGGACACTTCTTTGTCAAATATTTTGCGATGGCATCAATACTCTTCTGGAACCATCTCCTCAAATGTGCGTTGTCCCATTTTCACCACCTCCTGTTGTGCTAACTCTGATGCAGTTGTCATCTTTCGTAGGAATGCAATTTGGGGCTTGTGCTTGTCATCCATGAGTTGCTCCCATGCTTCCTTGTCAAGTTTGTATGTCTCCAACGCCTGAATGGATGCTTCCATGGGTGTGGCTTTGTCTGACAAGTGAAGGCTTGAGACCATGACCAGTTGAAATTCTTCATTCAACGTTGCATCTCCCCACTTGACACTCGGCTCGAAGGCCATAAACCAAGGGTATCCGAGGATGACTTCGTCCCTTCCCAAGTTTGTAACTAGGAAGCGAAGCGTCCTCTCCTCTTTTCCTGTCTTTATGGTGAGGTCTGTGTACTGAGTGATGGTACCATCCTGATTATGGGTGCCATCTACATTCCAGATATGGATAGGGTGGGTGACATCCCTTGTCCCGATCTGGAGTCATTTAAGGAGTGTGGAACATATAAAATTGTCTGTTGCTCCAGAGTCAACAAGGACTTGTTGTTCGGCCGTTGTGTGTGCAGATTTAAACAGGACTGGAATTCACATAGATCAATATCTGCTAGTGTACACATTTAAGTTTAAAGCTCTAGCCCAGGCTGCTGGGTTCAAGCGTTGAGAAAATCCTCTCTTCCGAATAACTTTTTGACCATAAGGTCACACACTTCCTGGGACTGCGCTTTCATCGCTGCGATCTGTACATCTGCCTGCTCCTCATTCAAAAGGACGCGACTAGAAGATACAGCAATAGTACTGATGGAGGAAGTTGGTACGTTTGCAACCGAGGAAGAGGGGGGCATTGATTGCAAGGGGGAGGGGGTTGGCACCACAGCAGTGCTGGTTGTAGCCACACACATGTCTTTTTGTGGGCAGTTGCACGAGATGTGCCCTTGAGCACAACATCTAAAACATTGTCCCTCCTTCTGTAATTGGACTTTGTCAGTGTCGGTAAGGGCCACGGAGGCTCAGGTGCATCCAACATCCATGGCGTTGGGGTCGCGCATTCTGTTGAGGGCCTGGACCCACTGCTCTTGGCTATGTCCACCCTTCCTACTGCGCAACTGTTTGTTCTTGCCCAGGTGGTCCTTCAAAACAAGGTATTCAGCCTGCTAAAGATGGGCTGCCACCTTCCACTGCTCCCAATTGACAGGGTGCTGGAAGCAGATGGCGTTAATGACTAACTGGTCAGAAAGTCCATCCTGGAAGAGGTCAAGGGTCATGGCTTCATTGGGGTTGTACCTGGCCTTGGTGATGAGGTTCTGGAACATGGCAATGTACGTATCAATGTCTTCACCCTTCATGGTAAGGGTTTGCAGTGTCTTGCAGGCGTTGGTTCATTCTGCCAAGTTGGTATATGCTTGCACAAACCAATCTCAGACTGTGTCCCATAGGACCATGTTTCCATGGTCCACTCCATTAACGATTTGTTTGTTGAGCCATCTCGCTTGTTCTGCTACCCAGTCTTTGACGAGTGGTCCTTGGATGTAGGAGAGGAGGGTCATGGCATGGGATGAGGGGATCCTGATTTGGTCCACATCAGGGTTCATTCCCATGTAGAGGTCAAAGGCAAGCAAAAATGTCTTGCTCTTGTCCCTGGCGCCTGTGAATTCAGGGGGGGGGGGGTTCCCCCTAGTCTTCCATGGCCTCCGGGCACAATTATCAGTGCGGCTCCTCCTGGCATGGCTCCTCCGCCTCTGCCACTGCCACCGCCACTGCCACCACCACCACCACCACTGCCACTGCCACTGCCACCACCACTGCTAGGTGGAATCATAGGTGGGAGTGCTGTTCCCCCTCCTCCTGAGCCTGAGGCTCCAGAGGGTCTTCCACTTGCTCCCCCACTAGTGAGGGTGGTGCTGGCCAAGGCCTGCTGCTGGGTTTGGGACATGGTGTAGGATGGGAATGCCAATGTGGGTAAGTTTGTCATGGGGACAGGTACACTTGGAGAGTCAGGGTTGGGGTCTGGGTTGTTGATATCAATACCGGAGGGGGTGTGCATTCGGAAGGGTCCTATGCCGAGTGCAGAAGGTACAAGGCTGATAGTGTACCACTGCCCATTCTTTGCTGAGTAATCAATGTATGCCCACTGGCAGGTGTCTTCAAGATAATGGATTTGTCGATATTTCTGTGTGTTTGGGTGAAAGATGAAGTATCCTTCAGTCCCTTCATGCTCCTTCCAGACTGCAGCTTTGCCGAGTGCAGAAGGTACAAGGCTGATAGTGTACCACTGCCCATTCTTTGCTGAGTAATCAATGTATGCCCACTGGCGGGTGTCTTCAAGATAATGGATTTGTCGATATTTCTGTGTGTTTGGGTGAAAGATGAAGTATCCTTCAGTCCCTTCATGCTCCTTCCAGACTGCAGCTCCCTTTATTTTATCAGATAGCTTGTCAGTACTGTAGTGTTTGATGTATTCAGGCTGGAACTGGGATTGGCTGCGACTAGATGTTGCCACTGTGAGAGACTTGACTTAATGTAACACCACCACAGGGGTGTTAAGTACAATGTGTACTTTGTAAGTCAATGGGATCGGAAGTGTATGAGTTGGTTAAGACTCAGTTTGGTGATGAACAAGTATCACTTGGCCTCCCAGGGATGCAAGGATAGTAACGGAAGACAAGGCTCAAGCATAGAGGTGAGCAAAGATGGGGACTCAAGCATAGGAGTGAGTCAAACAGGGATCGTGAGGCAATGACAATGTGGTATTGCACAAGAAGTCAAGTCTACCGTACAAGCTAGGTAGGGCATGGCTTATATACTAATACAGGGTGTGTAACGCTCCACCGGGTGTTCTTCTTGTAATTCTGGTACAAGGTGTGACACTAGTCCTAACAGTCACAGCGGATGTCAAAGTCACTCACATGATCGCTTACTAGCTTGCTTGAGAGACGTAGTAAGGAGGCCCAAAGAATGCACAAGGCAATATAGGCGCAAAGACAATGATGGTCGTCGGTAGTTGTGATGTCCCGTGGTCAACAGACGGACAAAGAGGGAGAAGTGATGATATGAATAGTATTGATGCCCCATGGTCAGCAGGCAGGTGGTACTAAGAGTGGGTGGATAGGCCAAGAAGTCAAGCTTAGGTCTCTAGCGACCATAAGCCTGAGTATAAGCACACAACTGAGGAGCTTTGAAGCTCAGCTCAGAACTCCGAAACACTAATACACGGATCCTAGGAATGAGTCACATCGAGTCATATGGAGTCAGAGATAACAGTCAGCCAAGGCCCTTATGGCATGAGTCAGAGATAAGCAATCACGAGTCAGCACATTGAGTGGAGAACCAAGAGGACAAGTTAGATTGGAAGGAGTAAGGTAGTACAAGGGAATACACACCTGAGTGGAGAACCAAGAGGACAAGTTGGTTCCACTCAGGACGTTACAGGGAAGCTTATATACACTACTGTGGCTGAGTACAAACTGAGTCTGAACACTGTTACTAAGTGTGTAGTAAGACTCCTTGACTCAGGAGCTGACACATTGTGTCTATTAATAGCGCTATCTATTGTGCTGACTGATGCACTTGTCATAGCGCTTACGAGTGGCTCCACTTTGCTGAGTAAAACCTAATACAGCGAGTAAGCGTAAACTACTAAGCACGTTCTAGATCCTTCTAGAGTCTTCTATCCTTATCTACCAATCATAACCGTTGTACATATAAGGGACCTAAGTCCCATGATCACATGCACATGGGTGGCAAACCCTTGTGACTAACTCGAAGTTTCTCTATACTTCAGCCCTTATATCTTCTGTTATAAATCCATAATAAATACAGAAAAATAGGAAAATAATACGCGTCCATGACATCACCCCCCTCCTTTAAGGGTCGATGTCTGCGTTGGCCTCTGTGTACATCTGAGAAGGTTGCCAAGGCAAGGACGCGTAGATGAGAGCAGCTATTTTTCTAGGTGCACCTGGGTTTGAGGAGTGGAACTCCTGTACTTTATCCAGGGTATGTGCTAGGTTCTTAGCCAGTTCCCAAGTATCCTCACCTTCACCGTAACCTTTCCAGCAAACAAGGTACTTAAGAGTATGACCAAAGAGTTTACTGTCTCTAATGTGGTCAACTTCGTACTCTTCTTCCCCTTTGACTGTGACGGGTTCAGGTGGAGGTGGCAAAACCCCATTGACTTCGTTTCCTTTGTAAGGAGAGAGGTGATCTACATGAAATACATCATGGATCCGTAATGCACGGGGGAGTGCAAGCTTGTAGTCGACATTACTTAAGACTTTAGTGACTTCAAATGGGCATAATTGCTTAGGGCCCAGTTTGGACAACTGCTGATGTATCTTTATCTGCTTGGCTTGCAACCATCCTTTATCCCCAACGTTGAAGACATATGGCTTATGTCTTTGTTCAACATCCGTCTGCATTTGCCGTTTACTTAGGCGTAGAGTGGCCTCTGCATCCTTTCAAGAGGAGACTAAGTGTTGAAGACGCTTATCGAGCGTTGGAATACCGGTAGGTCTACCAGCAGGAATCGTAAAGTCAGGTGTGTAGCCATATAGTAGCTCAAAGGGTGTGTGACCCGTAGCTGAGTTGAGCCTACTGTTGACTACGAATTCTGCTGTAGGGAGCAGGTCTGCCCAGTCATCTTGTCTCTTACTAATGAACAAGCGCAAGTAGACTTCTACTTCTTGGTTTTTGTGCTCTACCTGTCCATTAGCTTGAGGGTGATAGGCTGTGGTGAGACCTGCATCTATCCCAAGTCGCTTATATAGTGCCCGCATGCTCCTTGCTGCAAACTGGGGTCCCCTATCACTGATGATTTTGCGAGGGATCCCATGCAAGGGGAAGACTTGTTCAAAGTAGATGGATGCTACCCCATCAGCCGTGATTTGAGAGGTCACAGGAAATAGATGGATCTGTTTCGTGTAATGATCCACTATGTTAAGGATCATATCCTTTCCTCATGACATGGGCAGTGGACCGATTAGATCGATTCTGATTAGCTGCCATGGACCCTCAGGTACTTCTTGCGGCTGAATAATAGCTTTGGGGTGATGATCTTTGCGATAGCATTGGCATCGATCACATCCTTCTACATATGAGCTTATGAAGCCTGCCATGCGTGGCCACCAGTAGTAGCGACTGACTAGCTTGATTGTTCTGTTTTTACCTGGGTGTCCTGTAGTAGTGCTGTTGTGGCATGACTTTACCACGTCTCTACGTAGGGCACAGTCGTTGGGTACATAGAGCTTTCCTCTATGGTAAACAAAACTGTCTTCTTCTTCCCACAGCGCAACTCCATCTGTAAGAGCCTTAGGAGCAGTCTTTTGTAAGTTTTTAAGACCCTCAATAACTTCAGCTTCTTTTATAGATGTGAGTTTGATGTGGCTGCCTAGGGAGTCCACTTCTGTGTGGAAGTGTGCTTTGGCGGCATTGAGGAAATGCTTAGGTTGTAGTACCTGAACCTGGTGGTTATCCTCATTGTCCCTGACGTGGTCTCTGGAGAAACAACTAAGTGCGTCAGCTTGCATAGAATCTCCTTTCTTGTAAGTGATCTTGAAGGCAAAGTGACTTAAATATAACACCCAGCGTGCTTGCTGGCAATTTAAGTCTTTCATGCTTGCCCACCATTCCATGTTCTTATGGTCGGTGATCGCTTCAAAGGAGATGCCTTTGAGGAAGTGTCTCCAGTCCTCTAAGGTGCAGATTAAGCCGAGCATTTCTCTGTCATAGATTTCATAGTTGCGCTCTTCCTTGCTCATTGACTCTGAGTGGAATGCAACTGGGTGCCAGAGACCGTCTGGGTACTTTTGAGTAAGTATCCCGCCAGTAGCAAATCCTGAAGCATCAGTCTCAACTCACGTGGGGAGGTTTGGGTTGTACACCTTTAGAATAGGTTCTTGTACGAAACACTCCTTTAGCTTGTTGAAGGCTTTCTGCTGTTCAGAATGCCAGTGCCATGGAGTATCCTTCTTCGTGAGGTCATGCAGGGGTCGGGCAATGGCTGCGAAATCCTTTATGAACCTATGATAGAAGTTGGTGAACCCAACGAAAGCTCTGACCTCTTTGAGCGTCATGGGTGTAGGCCACTCCCTTACTGCAGCGACCTTGCCAGGGTCCATCTGCACTTCTCCAGGACGGATAATCATCCCTAAATACTCCATTTCACATTTCTTGAAATCGCACTTCTCTGGTTTGAGATACAAGTCATAGTCTTGGAGACGTTTGAGCACTTCGTGAACTATGCGACGGTGGTGCTCTAGGTTCTGGCTATAGATGAGGATATCATCCATATAGACTGTGACTTCTCCTTGTGCGATAAGATCTGCAAATACGGTGTTCATGAGGGCTTGGAAGGTGGCTGGGCTATTGGTCATGCCGAAGTACATTACTTTTGGCTCGTACAACCCATGGTTGGTGACAATAGCACCCTTCCATTCGTCTCCGGCTCGGATTCAAATATTATGATAGCCCCATCTAACATCGAACTTGGTGAAGTATTCGGCTCCCTTCAACCTGTTGATAATGTCGGCAGTGAGTGGAAGTGGATAGTGGTTTTTAATGGTGATTTTATTAAGCTGCCTATAATCCTGCACTAGACGTAGCTTTCCGTCTTTCTTCTTTATAAAGAATACTGGTGAGGCCATTGGTGACTTTGATGGGACCAGATATCCTTTAGAAATGTGCTCTTCCAGGAATTTGTCTAATTCTGTCTGCTCATTGGGTGACATAGGATACGATTTGACTTTCCAGTGCTTGACAGCATCCGGTTCTAAGTCAATGGCATGATCCCATGGTTGATGTTCAGGGAGCCTCTGGGATTCCTCCTCAGAGAATACTTTTGCGAAGTCTCTATAGTGTTTTGGCACCATTTCCTCAAAGGTCTTCTTAGGCTTGGCGGCTGTGGCTTTTTCTGCAATCTGTTGAGAGTATGTAAAGCCTGCCAGGCAGAAGACTTCGTCTTGGGCCGTGTCTAACACTTTCTCCGCAAGGAGATGGCAATGTTCCATGCGGTTCGCCATGATGCGTGTCACCTCTATCTCAAGTTCTGGTTGCACTATTTCAGCAGTGGAATTGAGACGCATGGTGCCTTCCTGCCAATCTATGTTGGGGTTCCGTAGTCTGAGCCAGGGTAGTCCCAATATGACGTTCTCTGGGCCCAGTGAGGTGACTAAGAAGTCATGACTATCTTCACTAGGGCCGACTTGTAGAGTGAGTCTAACTTTATGGGTGATACTACCAGCTTCGTTGAGCGTTCCGTCTATGTTGTATAGAGTGATGGGGTGCTCAAGGGGAACCTGCAACATCTTGTGGTGGTCAGCGTACTTTTTGTCTAGGAACAACGAAGTTGCCCCAGAGTCTACCATTGCTGCTACTTTTACAGTACGATGACGTCCTTTTAAATACACAGAAATATGAAAATGTGATTTTTTATCTTTTGTTTTGGGAATAATGGTTGAAGACAGTGCTGCATCAGAAATCATCATGTGTGGCGCTGCTTCAAGAAAATGTGGAGCAACAGGAACACTACTAGTATTGTTCATCTCCAAGGCAGATGTAGATGTGGTTTCAGAAAGTCCAGAAAGAGAAACATCACTACTATCTAACTTACAGGTAGAGGAAGAGATTGTATGAATTACAGAAGGTGAGTCCGAAACGAGGCGAGAAGAATGTAAACATATTTTACAACTACATGAAGCTGAGTCATCTACTGTATAGGGGCCGGTCGCAGCTATACGCAACCCCTGAACTAAAAGGCCACCCGAATAGCATCCAGCTGTTCTTGTTGGCTTTTCATCAACTCCAATAACTTAGCTACATCTACTTGTGGCGTCTTTGCTGGAGTTGTACTTGTTGAAGCGGCTGCTGCCGCGGTATTTGAGGATGATGATGATGGGCTAGGGGATTCCATTGTTGCTGCAGCTTTCACTTTAGCTGGTCTCCCCATTTTCTTTACTTGACAGATGGTGCTCTGGTGTCCAACCCTTTGACAGTGGTTGCACACATCTCTCTTGTGGTTTCCATCCTTCTTGATGTGCTCAGTTGAACCACAACCATAACACTTGCCTTTCATCCACTTCTGGTACTCTGCTACTGATTTGAAGACTTCCCCTTTCTTCTGTGTGCCTTGCTGACGCGCGGCGTCTACTTGCATGGCATTAGGATCGGGGGCTTGTGCGTTGTGAGTTGTAGAGGGTTTCCTGCTCTTTTCGTTTCTGCGCTGACATATGCGCAGATCAATGGTTTGCACTGCTTTCTTCAATTTGTCATAGGTTTTCTGGGGGAGGTTAGACCATGACAGGACGTCCTTGATGTCCTCGTTTAGTCCATTGTAGAATCGTGTATGTAGGTCTGCCTCAGACCACCCAGTCTGCCCTGAGTACTGTTCGAATACTGACATATAGTTGGAGACTGGCTTCTTTCCTTGTTTGACTTTCTTCAGCTCTTCATGAGCTGTCTCTTTGACGTCCAGAGGGCTGAACCTGTGGTTGAACTGTTCGGTGAACCCATTGAAGGTTCCTCCGAACGGAGTTCCACCTGCATTGGCCTGTTCCAAAAATGGGAGGGCCCAGGTTTTTGCGTCTCCTTCCATCAAGTTGAGAGCTGCCGTGATCCAGCGGTGCTCATCAATGTACCACTTGCTATCTGCAGCACTCCAGGTGTTCATGGCGTCTCCAGATGATCCTGCCCAGTTGCGGAAGGCGGCAAGGAAGTGACGGGCATCTGTGGAGCTGCCTTTCCCATCCCAGGCTTTGGGACAGGCCACTACTTCCTTCTGTTTTCCAGACAAGGGGCGACTCGCACCAATGGTTACTTGGGTTGTCAGGTCTGCGACCTGTTGCACAAGTTGACCCATGGCGAGGCCCAATTGATTGATGAGTGCGAGGCAATCGTCGATGGTAGGTGGTGGTGCAGGAACTGGAGGGACTGTGGGGGGTAGTGTGGAACTGCTGGTGGTGCTAGCCATTTCATCTAGCTTTTTCTGTCTCTCTTTCCTTTCAGCCTCCTCTTGTGCCTTTCAAAAGTTGTCTAAAAGAACAAGCTGTTCGTCAGGTGAGATCTCGTCCCAGTCTTGGATAGGAGAGATGAACTCCTTCTCTGCTTTAGTTGGGGGAGGAAGGGCAAACTTCAAGCAAGCTGCTTGTGGATACTGAGCTTGAGCTAGATGAGCCGCTTGCTTCCCCTTGCGAGGAGCCACGTTCGGATGGAGGAGGGGAGGGGAGGTGTGGGACTAAGTTGGCAGCAAATCCAACTAACTGTGGGGTTGTGTACCCGGTGTCTTCGACTATGCCGTAGAGGCTGTACAACTCTAGAAGAGCTCTGCTGTAGTCTGGATCGAAGTAGATTGCTTGAATGTATTGTTCAGCAAGGTTACAAGGTCTTTCTTCTAGTTGAAAGACCGGGATCCAAATGACAATGTTGTCTTCATCGAGGGCGTCTTTGCCTGACTGGGCGAGTGTCTCTTGAGAGGAGGAGTGTGTGGAGTGGAAAGATTCCGCGGATATTGTGGGAGATGGTGATGCGAATATGGGTGAGGGGACCCAGTCTTCTTCAGACTGGTGGTCCTGGAGTACGTGAAGTGATGCTGAAGCAGAGGCTTGTATTTCGGGGGTGGGGATAGGTGATATAGATGCTTGTCTCCTCCTGAAGACACTATGAAGATGGGCATGAAGGTTCGCGAATGTGCGAGGCAGTTTGGAAATGGAAAGGGTGGGACTTCTGACGACGTGTTACGACGAGCGCGAAATGCTAACTCGAAGATGAATGGAATGCTGTTACGTTCCTTCTGGACGTATCAATCTGACTTGGATTTGGGACTGGTTTGCTGAGTGTACGCGTCAAAAGTCTTCAGTATCCCATAGGCAAAGGCTAGGGCGATACACAAGGCGTGACCAATGTAGGCAAGGCAAAGGACGATGATGGTGAAGTCGAGTATGATGAAGGAGAAGTCGGCAATGTGCACGACTTATAACAGGGAGCTAATGAACGACGAAGAGTATGCACATAGGACAAGGAGCTAAGGCGCAGGAAAGGGAAGGTATTCCTCAAGATATCAAAGCTAAGGGGTTCATGCACAAATGCCCCTCTACTTATACTACAAGGGCTGGAGCTTTCAAGCCCAGCAACCCTAATACACAGCCACGAATCCTAATATCACAACCCAATCAGAGGCCGTGCGAGTCAGCAGTCACATCAGTCACATATCACACTTTGATCCAGGCGCAAGCTCATCCGGACCCTTCTGGACCAGCTCTAGGCGGGTCACGTGCCAGGTCACGTGACGGCCAGCTCATATTCCTCTAAGCCGATGGGAAACTCACCTCAATATGCCTCCAAGCCTCCCAATGCTCCTGAGTCATCGTGCCGAATGCGTAGACGTCGTCCTCTTGAAGGAACTCCTTGGGCATCTCGGGCCCAAACGCAACAAATGCCCTATCAAGCAAGACCAATACACAGTGATTGTTTCACACTGCGTGAGGCTGCAGCAATAAAGGGACACTCAGGAATAGGGTATGGAAATGTGTAGAGCCACAAGGCTGTCTGCCTCAGTCTTCTCGACCTGTTGGCTGCCTCTCACGCCGAAGCGCTCTCAAACTTTTCTGGTTGATACACGTACAGCTGTCGCAGGCTAGGCCTGGCTGGCTCAACGTCTAACTGCAGCTTATCTGGCGTGGTGACCAGTTCTGCAGCCAGTACCCAGATGTTGAACTGTGACCAGATATGACAAATAAAGGCAAGCACAATCTATGCCAATTTTACGGACACTAGAGTTGTACCACAAATGCACAGATTCTGCTTACGGACTTCCCCAGGCAAAGTGTGAGGTGGGTAACACAAGGGACTGATGGTCGTCAACCACCTAGAGGGATAGTGATAAAACTGGTGAGCACACCATCAAGATCAAGGCACCATCACGTACAAGTCACAAACATCGAGTTAATCTAGGCTGGTCCAGGTGCAAGCTCATCTGGACTCTTCTGGTGCGGTTCTAGCCAGGTCATGTGCCAGGGTCATGTGACAGGCGGCGCTAAGGTCACGTGCGCTATTCCCAAAACTCTTGCGGTTTCTTAGTGTAATTGGGATGACAGTAGTAGTTGGGTGACTTAGCTCGTTCTTCTCGGGCATGCTCAGCCACGAGTCTTCTTACTTCTTCCTCTCCTTCTCGCATCGTTTCTGCACGCACATGTTTCTCAGCAGTGTTAAGGGGTAGTTTAGGGTGCGCTGAGGGTCGGATTGTAACAGGGTGTTTGTGAACTACAAACACATGGCGCGATCCTAGGGTACAGGCCCTAGAGAGTGAACAAAGGGGGGACTACGCATAGGGAACAAGGGAATCCCATGGGACAATGCATGCATCAGAAGGCGCAGTGGGTTCTGGAAGTCGTGCCATGGGGCATTGGAACGGTCATATGGTGGGTGCAAGCTAGTAACCAGAAAGCATATCAAACTGGATCGTATGGTAAAAGTACAGATAAGATGAGATGAGGGAAATGAGAGAACCAAGAGAAGTAAAAGGGGGAAAAATCGTAACAGTGAGGGATATCAGCCCTTGCCTGTGGTCCTCAGGCGTGTGTTCCAGTTAGAGATGTCAGGTCCGGTTGGGTCCAGTTTTTTTCCCCTTTTGGCCCCAACCGAAACCACAACCAGTCGATCAGCTCAAGGCTGCGTCGGCGAAGTTGTTGTTGGTCTGGGAAACAACTGGCATGCGGCCGTCACAGCTGAGTCACGCTTTCCCAATGTGTAGCCCAGGGTGCATGGCCTGGGTGACTGCCGGTTTGTTTGCTTGGTCTGCAAGCCATGTGCGCTCTCAGCGCCTGCTATCAACAACGACTGACTACAAGCCCACGGCAACGCCTCGGACATCGTGCACCTCCCAACGCGACAGTGGCACAGTGGTGATGGCAACTACAACAACAGCCGGCCAATAGTCGACAACAAGGCAGCGATAACAACAACAACAAAGATGCCATGTCAATCAAGGTGTCAATGGTGACAGCGTCACGGTGACGGCAACAGCAAGAAGATCGACGATCACGACGACGACTATGACCACGCGACCACAACCACGATGACTACTACAACGATGATGACTACAACGATGACGACTACAACGATGACTACAACAACAACAACAACGACACAACACGACAAGTTGGACGGCGACGACAACGACTGCGACGACGACTACAACAACAACGACTACAACAACAATGACAACAATGCGACATGACGAGTTGGACAGCGAGCATGTTCTTATTAGTAGTTTAGTGTAGCTAGTTTGTACTATATTACAGATTTATTATAACAACTCGTCTTGACCTGTCCCCGCACCCTTGACCGCACCTGTACTTCGGTTGCAACCGGTTGCAGTCAGTTGCAACTGGTTGGAGAATGCACTGTAATCTCCACAACCGCAACCGCACCCCATGGTGCTGGGCCTCAACTGCAACCGAAAGTCCGGTTGTTTGCGGTTGCAGTCTGGTTGGGTTCCGGTTTTTTTCAGGTTTGGGCAACTGGACCTGACATCACTAGTTCCAGTACTGCTTGATCTGTGAATACCTTGTAAATATTGGATTGCCTTTGGGTTGGTTTAGGGGAACATTATGTACCATCTTCTCAAGGATCTTGCAAGCCTTGTCCTGCCAGTTCTTTGTGTAATGTTCCTTCTGGACGTTGTTACCCAACTTGGGTGTCTTCCCAATTCTGCTTATAGATGGTGTCGAAAGTCTTCAGGATTCTGTAAGCAACGGCTAAGGCGATCCACAACACATGACCCAAGAGGGCAAAGGCAAAGATGAAGCGGAGAATGATAGGACAAAGTTGGCAACCGGCACGACTTATAGTGGAAAGGCAATGATGGAGGGACAAATCTCCGAGGTCACACCAAAGGGGATACTGTGATTGAACTGGCTTCGAAGTCTCACAGTAGAGCGATGAGGGGGATCAAATGCAAAGATGGCCCACTGGATAGCCAACAACTATGGCACGACTCCAACGAAGGGAAGGGATTGCACAAAGATATCAAAGCTAGAGATTACAAGTCATCTCAAGCCTTCTACTTATACTACAAGGGAGAGCTTTGAAGCTCAGCCCGAATCCGAAACCCTAATATGTCCAACCAATGGCACAAGGCCCTCAAACAGCAATCAGTCATCCAGTCTCTGCACCAGTCATACCGTACGAGTCATCATTAGTCAGCCAGGCACAAGCTCATCTGGACTCTTCTGGACAATTCCAAGGTGGGTCACATGCCAGGGTCACATGATGGCCAATCCTGGAACCTATTCCCAAGGTTCCTGATAGCGATTGTTGGGTGGGGAGAGAGATTGGTTGCTCACCACGTGTCGCGAATACACATACTCTTGCAGCCGTCCTGTGGCTGCCTCGATTCTTGCATCGTCCTGAGGCCAAGCCTCCTTCTGCCACTCCCACCATGGGTCCGTAGGGGTACATGCTGATTCCGCAAAGGGGATATAGGCAGTCAGGGGTTGGTTGCGTGGCGAGTCACGTGCAGGCGAGGGCGAATTCGTAACACTTTGCGTGTTGGTTTCCTTCCCTATGCTCAGCCTCCTGCTCCCTTTCACCACCCCACACAAGTTCAATATACACTAGTTTGTAATAGGGGTGAAGGGCTACAAATGATGAGCAATCTAAATGGCTATTGAAAAATGGTAGTACTTACCGAGTGCAATGATATATGTGGGTTTCTCATCAAAGCAGGAATAGTATTTCTTGATCTTTGCCAGCCCTTTGTCAATCACATCGTGATACTTGGCAAATGAACGCTTGTGGTGTTTGGCTTCCCAGGCAGTCTAGAGCTCTTCAATGGTGGGGAGTGCTCTCCAAAGCATCGGGTGCTTCTTGGCAGAACAGTATTGCTGAATTCAATTGGAGTCCTACAACTGGTGTAATTTTTCATTATGATATTGAAGGTGTATTTCTTACTGCAAGGATCTTGGCCACCTCCTTTACCCAGGCCCAATCCTCCTCTGACATATGAAACGCAGTCCAAGGAATGTGTTTTGTGACGCTTCCATCATGGCAGATTGTGGTAATAGGGCCGTACCGTTGATTGGCAGTCACAATGAAAAGGTTAATTGGCTGTGATCAGATGGTCATTAGCCATATGGTACACAAGAAAGTGATAGGAACATCATGACATACCTGACAAAGTTTGAAGGATCAGCTCAGCATATTATATGCAGTCCCCCATCAAACATTGCTATGGAGCAGAATCTTCAAAGGATCTGTAATTCTGCATTCAATTTGAAGCTTTTCAAATAGTTTGATTCATTGACCTGATGCTTGAATCTGGTGTAAGGAAAGTGATTGTTGGCAATGGGAACCAGGAATGAAAAAGAGACAGACCTTGATCGCAAGTGTATGGATGGCAGCAATAACATCCAGAGAACTGTTTAACACATGGTTGTTGGGCAATGAGGGATCATACTCCCAAATTGTGGTCGTTGTCTCCACAACAGCAATTTTTGTGATATGGGCCATCATGTTGACATTCCCAAGGTTGATGACATGAGCCAAGCACCTACAAATAAACAATATTGTGCAAGATATCGTGACAGAAGATCAGTCACTGTAACAGTATGAGCAGTGAGAGTAAATGACTTATGGGAGTTGGTTTTCCTTGCTAGCCCATTGAAGTTTGTGTTGGCAATGAAGTGCTTCAATGGCCGTGCACAGTGTCATGTTGTTAGATGTATTATTGAGGGTGGCAGTGTGGAGCTTTCAGAGTTGATTAGATGACCTCAGATAATGTTATCAAAGCAAAATGTGTGAGTACCTTTGACCTCTCAGCATTAATTATCCAAACTCATTCACACACCCCCACAAAGTACCGGCCCAAGTTTTCCCCACTATGTTCCCCTGAGACAGGTCGAAACCCAATGACTTCTGCCTGCAATTTCCACTTATCATCCTTCACCTCAATCCAATGTGCTGTTACACCAAGAAACAACACCTTTGTTGTGTCAACTGACCAACCATCTAATGTCATCGAAATCAAACCCGGAGCAGCCTGGGACATCCCACTGTGAGTACACCTATCTTCAACAGAAAGCTTTGGCTTAGTACTTCAATATCAGCACTCATATTTCGCAGCCATTCATTGAACTTATTATGTAAGTGGTTCATAATATCATAAGTTGTCGGCAAGTCTTGTTTGGTGGTTTTTGGCCTCATGGCAACCAAACAGTTGCGGAATACAACCTTATTTGCGACTGCTAGAGACTGAAGACCTGAACAACAAAGTGAGTTATTAACCAATCAAAGTGTAATAGTTACTTACCTGATTGTCGCAGGCGATGAGTTTGGTAACAGCATGTAACACCACCATTGGTGTTAGTCCGACTTGGACTGTGAAAGTAGTGTTGGGGAAGTTTGGTCTCAGACCAATCCAAACTCGGTTTGAACCCAAACCCAAACCGTTTAAACGGTTTGGGTTTGAAAATTCTAAAAAAAAACCGAACCGCTCGGTTTGCGGTTTGGGACCCCCAAACTGATACCAAACCATTCCAAACTGATTAGGAAAAATTATTAAAAATAATTTAAATTTGTTAAATAATCACTCAATAAATGGTTTCAAACTTGGTTTGAACTGAGTTTGAACTGAGTTTGAACCAAAACAGACAGTTGAATTTATTATTATAAGAAAATATTCATGTTTTTGGTCTATTAACTGGTTTGAACTTGGTTTGAACTCAGTTTGAACCAAACCAAACCGATTAAAAAGCAATTTAAAATGTCCTTTTTTAATCGGTTTGAAACGGTTTGGAACGGTTTGGAGTGGTTTAAAGTGGTTTGGTCCGGTTTGGTTTCGGTTTGGCAAAAATTAAATGGTTTGGTTTCCGGTTTGGCCCAAACTGGCCCAAACCGAACTGAACCGAACTTCCCCAACACTATGTGAAAGGGTGTTCATGACTTAGTGAAATATCCTGAACTCAAGTCACGTGACTTGGGGCATGGGTACATGGCGCTTATAAGGGCACATGTCCATATGACAAAGCACTAGGACATCCGAGTCACTAGGCGATAGATGAAGATGACTTGCTCAAGGAGACAAGCGAAAGCACATATAAGAGAGATGAGATGAAAGTGGTGATTGAAGAAGACCAAGATGGCATATCTTGGTCTTATCGAGCCACTATTTATACATATACGAGGACACTTTAAAGCTCCTCCTGAATCTGTACAACTAATAGCATAAGTAGCTCAAACCTTACTATCGCTATCCTAGGAATAACTCATGCCACATTGGCATGTGATACTGTACTACTGCTGACTGATTGACTAAGTCCATGACACATTACATCTTACTAAGGAGTCATCACTGTACAGTAAGAGTCCACTTCGTGTACCATGACACAGCATCTCACAAGCCCTCACGTGTAAACTCTTGAGGTCCACAGAACTTCTGGACCACCCCATCGAGGTTGGCCTGTTTCTCTACCTGTTTTCCAGCACTTAATGCTTGCATCTCCTTCCAGATTGCCCGAGGTATTACCCATTGATGTTTGGGTACTTTTGCTTTTTTGCATTGTTCCTTGTATGGGTTGTAGTGAGGCCATATATGATGACAGCAGGAAGAGTTGCCACTGGCAAAAAATGCCTTCACCTTACCATGTTTCTTTATGAGTTCTGTGTTCTTCCTAGCACAAGATTTCAGTGAGTCGTTCCAGTTTGTATTAGTGTTGCCGAAGTCCGGTCCGGAACTTCGGCCCGAACACGAACACCCGAACCGAACGGCAACATCCGGTTCCGGTTCTGGTTCGACACTGCTGCCTCCGGTCCGGTTCCCCATTCAGGTGTAGCAGGGACGTCCTGAACGCGTTCGAATGCCCTTCACCCACCGCAGGCTCCATCAACCAGCATTACTGGTATGTCCCAAAATAGGTTCTGTCTAACTCTCAGTTACTCTCTGACTTCTTTTCAGCCACTTTGGAAGCAGACTCTCTCATGATGTAGCGATGCCATTGCCAGACTTGCGACATGCCGACAAACAATTGAAACAAACATCGCTGAGTCATTGCCCATGTAATCCTGCAGATCATAGGAGCCGAGCAGCCCTCGCTTGCACCGCTCACCCTCTTCGCCCTCAACAGCCCTGACATGATCCCGGAGTACGCCAACAGCTGCAACGCTGACTTCGTGAGCACCACCTAGTCTACCTCTATTGTCCGCAGGACCGCTTCAAGGACTATGCCGACCCCACCCGTGCACCCCCAACAAGCCCAGCGCCTTCCACCATTCCACGGGGTCATGCACCCCAGGGCATGAGGAACGCCGCATCTGTGGTGGCTACACCGGCTTCTGCAAAGGTGCGTGCCTACACGGACAGAACGTCAGAACCCTGACTTGGAGCAGTTCCATCCAAATGGTCTCGTTGAGTCGCGGGATGGAAGACGAAATGCGCTGGAATTTAGAAGGGTACTAGTACGTATCTCAATACTTCTTCTGATTCGGTACATTTTTGCTAAATGACGCTAATCGAGTAAATCGACCATAGGGCCTGCGCAGTGTTCTCGGTTTCAAATCAATTGGGTAGGTCTGTACAGACAACTCATCCTTGCACCATCAGTCTGTTTCGCGGGGAGGCGAGGGGGATGATGCATGTACGAAGGCCTCCATAGCTGCCTGCACTTGGCGCATTGTCGCCGCTAGTCATCTTGCTCGGCTTCGTGGCGCTTGTGGTTGGCGCTGCGTTTCTCCTCCTCCCCTACTTCCATTTTCTTCCCCAAGCTACCTCCAACCCGGCACCACACTCAACCTTGTCCACGAGCTCAGGGCTGAGAGAGAACATGCGTACCCCGTCTGTGCTGCCCAATGCGGCATAATCTCGGGGAGGATGTGTGTCGCATGTGAGTACATAGATCCACTCCACCCAGTCTGAGATATCTTTGCTTAATGAACTTTACAGTTTCTCGGGCCTTTCCATAGCATAGCCATATTATTTTGTGGATTGGTTGATATCAAATATTCAGACCCCATTCTTTCTGACATGTCTGACAACGACGAGCAATGTGCTCTCAGGCCCGATGGCACCTTGAAGGACGCCTCCGAGATCACCTGGGTGAACGATCCAGACGACACTGAGCCTATTTTGGCTCATGGACTCGGCGCTCCAAGTCGCAATCTCGACTCTGATGCCTCTACAACAGCTGGCTTAAAGGGAAAGGAGCCTCCCCAACTTGTGAGCGGTCATCGCGCTATCAAACCCACTGCCAAAGCACAGCAAGCGTCCCTCACCGGATTCTTCTTGACTAGAACCGTCCTCGGTGAGTACACCGCTGCATCAGTACCTCTTCATGTTCCTTTATTTACACTGTCTCCAGTCAGTGGCAAGGAAACTGCAGCCCCGCTAAACAAGGTTCGTACGATACAACTTTCTAAGCGGTATGTACAATACTTAAGGTGTGATGCGCAGGTAACTCTACCCCCACTGCGCCAAGAGGAAATCCAAAGCGCCCCAAGGCTTCGGTGGGTCCAAAGAGGCGCATCAAGTCCACTATGGACAATCAGGATGTTGAAAGCAAAACCAATGACGACCAAGACTTCACAATCGGCGATGGAGAGGAAGCTGCGGGTAGTGATGGTGGGGATGACACTGAAGAGGGGGGTGAATATGAGCAGATGCAACAGGACACTGATCAAGACCGCCAGGTACGTTTGTTCTTCCAATCTCACTTCTGGGTTTCTTATTCTCACATCTTGTTGACATGACGTCCAGGGCATTGGGCGCACCTACAGCCGTGGCAGTGACCTGCGCACAGAAGACATACACCAGGTATTTTTCGAGGTCAAGCAGCATGATGTCGATGGACAAAAAAAGGACGGCCACATGTGCGATATATGCAAGTAAGTAAATATTATATCGATGTACAGTTCCTCCTCATTCAAGTTGGCGATTACAGAACCTTAGGAGTGTCTGACAAAGACTCTTTTTTCACTTCAAAGAGTGTGTTGACCCTTCGCACTCATATTGCATGGTATGTTGATGTGACATCAAGGATCATTCCATCAGCCCATCTCCAGCTGATACTTTCCAGTGCCAAGGATACTCATTGCGAGGTCTATCTGAAGAGATGCAAAGATGCCGGGGCCGACCCTCATCCGCGTGCGATTGGCAGTGACGACAATGACAAGAACGCAACACTCACACAAGTTAACCTCGATGGCTTCATGCAACGCATACCAACATGGTCTAAGCAAGGATTAATGGAGCACGTCATCCAGTTCGTCATCGAAGATGACCAGTCATTTTTAGTTGTCGAAAAACCATCGTTCCGCAACATGCTCCGATACCTGCGCCCCAACATGAAGGACTCGGATATACCCCATCACACCAAGCTTCGGGATGAGGTCGTGAGAAAGGTTGACGACGTCACCGAGCGTATGCGCAAGTACTACAAAGATGTCAACTCTCAATTCTCTGCCACATTTGACCTCTGGCAATCAGGGGCCGGCGACCCTTACATCGCGCTCACCGTCCATTATATACATGCCCCAAAGGAGAAGCCAAGTGACTGGGAGCTCAAGTCTGACCTCCTCACATTTTCCGAACTCAAAGGCAATCACAGCGGTGTGAATATTGGCGAGGCTATCCTCGGTATTACTGAGCGCTATGGGATACTCAACAAGGTAAACAATGCCCGTCTTCTTGATCAGCTGGGCTAACAACTGATCAGATAGGGTGGATGACTAGCGATAACGCAAGTTCAAACGACAAAGCTGGGTGCTACATGCAGTGCAGACTCCACCAACCTCCTGGACAATTGTGGGTCGCTCGTGAACGTCGCATTCGGTAAGTCATTATATCAAATGCTATCTTTAGTCTTTGATTAGTGCCCTCTTTAGGCGTATGGAGCACACCGTCCATCTTGCCACACATGACTTTATCCAGGCAATCAATCCGACTTCTAGACGTTCGAAGACAAAAGCGAGTACTGGCAAGCCCGAGGAAGGTGGCGATGATGATGAAGCAACTGGTGGTGACGAGGATTGGACCGCCAACTGGCAGGAACTCGAAAACACGCTAGATGATGAGGAGGTTGACGGCACTGTTACCTTTCAGCCTGGTGACCTGCTTGGGAAAGCCATAGCACTAATTACGCAGATCCGGTGTTCACCTCAAGCCAACTCATATTTCCAGACTGTTTGTGCCGAGGAAGGTGTCAAGCCACTGGAGTTGAAGAAATGGGTGTGCACTCGCTGGTGGTCTATGTATGACCTCCTTGAGCGACTGCTATCAAGCAAATTGGTGAGCCTGGTGTTCATCTTCGCGTTGATATTGCTGATTCACTGCTTAGGCTGTAAATAAATTTGTCCTTGTTGCTGATGACTCGGATAGGGTCCCGAAGCTAAAGAACAAGTTGTACTTCAACTACAGGATCACCCCAGATGAATGGAAGCTCCTTGAACTCATGCGGGAGGTCCTTCAGGAACCC
>JAKELK010000143.1:0-178633 GCA_021525775.1 Lactarius deliciosus | reverse complement strand
CTGCTGATGCATGAGCCTGATGGGGATACTGTCCACCGTGGTGGACGTCGACCACAATGATGTGGGAATAGTACGGTGACTCCAACATCGCCGTAATGCAGAATCAGAAGGCGTGGGATATTGAAGTATCAGTTTTTATATTCCGATCACGATTTTGAGCTTGCAGTCATCGTACAGTAAGACGGGATTCAATAAGACCTGCTACACCCTTCCCAATCAAAGCCCTGCCACTGCTTCTAGTTCCAAGTGACTTGTCTATCTAGTATGCAGTAGCGTATCAAAAAGCGATCTCGAATGCATGGTGATCAACATATTTGTTAACGTAGAAGCTAGAAAATGTATCAAGTGTGTCTGTGCAAGAAAGAGTCCGTGATACGCGCTCAGAGCCGAATACCGGAAGGAGGTGGGCTGCCCGAAGGATGGTATTGAGGTGAATGATATCGGAACTGGGATCACCACCTCGTGCATATGGCTCCACTATCCACATACCTGTGGAGTCGTCTGGTGAGTCGTCCTTGCACGAGAACCAGTTCACAAGGGCACACGGATAATAGACGCCTTCAAACGAGAACGAGAAGAAAAGTCGCATGCGAGCGACGTAAAGGCCCCACATACCTTCCACAGCTGAATCAGCGTTGACAAAGACAGTATCGTAACGGCCAGCCCCCTTTCTCCATGAAGTAAGTCACTGCATGTATACGTTCACAGCGCATCCCCCTGGTCCCCGAAATATCGCTAGGCGCCTGGAAGGTGGCAATGGCAGAAGGATAAACGATTATCTTTCCGTAAAACGTTGGATGGGCTGTGGAACTGATAGACATAATATCCAAGTCAGAAGTTGAGTCGAGATGCTCTTGGTCATAGATGAATTTCCGAATGAGACGAGAGGAAGTCAGGTTGTGCAAGTTCGGCGGCGATATCATCCGGGTAAACCTTGCGTACTATAAATGCAATTAAGTACATTTTTAAGTACCAAGTCATGCAACACGTACATGGAACCTTTGAGAGGTCAACATGGGCCTCAACTGTGGGACCGGCGATGTCGGCGTCGTCATTGTCCTCGTCTTCTTTGATATTGCCATTTCCGCTGCCAGCGCCGTTGCCAAGTAAACTTGAAGAATCCAAGATGAGGGTTTCATGACTCGGATCGACCCGGGCTATGCCAGTGTTCATACCTAGTACGATTGACGAGTAAGTCCAGAGGATTAAGACAGTATTTAATTGGAAACCTTACCAAGTATTTGGCCCAAAACTGATAATATGCATGTGCCTTTCAGCATACCACGGTTAGTAAAATCAACACGAGCAGCCGCAAGCTTGTCGAGGCGCTGGTTGGTTAGGAGCATTTGACTAAGCACGTTAAATCGATTTGAGCACCGCCATGGCTCCTTCACAGCCTTGATATGCTTAGATTCCGTGATGGAGGAACAAAGCCCATTTGGAGCTCCATAGGCACGAATAAGTTTGGTATAATGGACAGAGGGAATGCTGTCTTGGAAGATTGAAACCTTTAATACGAACACCAACCTCCCAAAAGATTTCACGATGACGTGTGAAACCGCTTCAGGGCATCATCTAAGGCACCAAGACTGCGCGTGTCGTGTATGTCACGTCGGGCTATGTAGCAAAATTCAAGGAAGGCACGCATGGCCTGCACCATCTCGTCTGGTATGTGCCCTTGAATTGCTGGTAAGTAAACCTGTGCGCCGTACATGTGTTAGACTTAATTATATCCTAAATATTAAAGAATCGTTCACCTTCATAAGTGCCTTTGAGTCGTCACCGGTCCATTGCTTAAAATTTTGGCCCTCGGGAAAGCGTCTGAGCCCTGCAAAAGGCAGAGCAAGTGCTATGCTGGACAATCAATTTAGTAGTGATAGTCGATAGACACAGGTGAACTTACCGCCAATCTATGTCATCGAGTATTCTGTGCTTGCGATGCTGGGTATTTAGCCTCAATGTATTCATTCACCCACGTGACAAGGTGGTCCTTGAAGGCGCCCTTGATTAACTGATGTAACAGGTCGGGTGACAGGAGTTCGTTGATATCGGCACGGGGAAAATAATGTGTGAATGGCTGCAAAAAATATATTAGAGTCACAAATTGGTATATAAACGGTTCCAGATGTGTGGGGCCGTGCCGCATATGCCAGCGGTAGCATGGACAAGTGAAAAAAAAAAAAAACGAACAACAATGTCACCGACCAATCCATATTCGTCCCAAAGCACGCCTAGCTCAAACTCCTCAACAAGGATTTCAGTATGTGCTTGAGAACGGGGGACGGGCTTTTGCAGAGTCTGCTCAAGAATCTGCTGACCAAAGTCGAGGTCATTCGCAGGCGCAGTACATCTGATGCGATTTGTGATTTGTCAGTAAGGGATTGAGTCGAAATAAAAAGAATGCGTACCTTGCACACCAACCTTGGACGACGCAGGCAAGCAGCGCCTGCTCTGGATAGTCTGCAATATAAGGACCCAGCCCATAGATAACCTTCCTGAAGTGGTCATCCAGAAAATGAACAACCTCGGGAGTTGTCATGCCGGGTCTGAGTGGCTCAAGTATTTTGGCAAGTGATGAGTGTAAGAGTTGACGGCGGAATCTGCGAAACTTAGGGTCGTCGCGAAATTCGTGAGTTGCTAAATGAGATAGATACGTCAAAGCCATCAGCGAATAACAATTCGACTAGATATACAGCAAACAAGCCAACTTTTAGGGATCGCGAAGAAACCAAGGAGCACAATGCCATTGCGATGTGCTCGTCGAATGTTATTGTGTATGTTACCGATGGAGAGATAAATGGGCCAGTATTCGTTGTGTCCCGTGGCCACAGATACAGTCATTTTGTCACTACCAAGAATTATAGGACAAAAGACCGAGCCATGTGTTTCGGGATCCTCAGCAATTATGGTCTACCAAACAATGAGCACAAGTCTAAAGAGGGTACTGAGGACTCACCGCTTGTCTCCAGGCCCAATTTCCAGACATGAAATCGCAAAAGCGATGGGTTCCATCGGGAGTGCGCTCTTGAAGCGGCGCGAGATCAAAATCGGACTTGAAATCAGGATTAGACAAGATACCATGTGTTACGGTTTCGCCTCAGACCGTCCCTCAAACACCCTATGCAAGGACCCCAAACACCATAAGGAGGAGAACCGCAGAAGATGATGCCGACGAACAGGCAGAAATACGAAGACTTGTGGCTGATCATGCCCAAAACAGAGCTAAGTCTCCCACGCCACACTACGAACCCGGTTCTGCTCACCGACGAGACCCGGAGTTTTGGGAATAGCGCACGTGACCTTAGCGCCACCCGTCACGTGACCCTGGCACGTGACCTGGCTAGAATGCACCAGAAGAGTCCAGATGAGCCTGTGCCTGGACTGGCCTAGAATGCCTCGTGTTTGTGACTCATATCGATTGTGCCTTGATTCTGATGGATTGTATGACTCGTGATTCCTTATCTCTGACTCGTGCCATGAGTGCCTTATGCCATTGGCTGACCGTTATCTCTGACTCGACGTGACTCATTCCTAGGATCCGTGTATTAGGGTTTGAGCTGAGCTTCAAAGCTCCTCAGACATGTATAAGTAGAGGGCTTATGGTCGCTGAAGACCTAAGCTTGACTTCTTGGATTATACCACCCATTGTACTGCCACTCCTAGGCTGTCTGCCAGTTGTGCGCTGCTTGTCTCTGGAATATCATCCCTGTTTGTCCTTAGCTGGCCTTGTGGAGTGATCCCTGGCATCCCTTCCCTTTCCGCTTTCCTCTAGTCATTTGCTGGCTGTTCGCCGCTGCGCCTCTCTTATCTACTTCATCATTGGCTGGTTGTCTATCGCCTTTGATCGTCTACTCCTAGCCCTTGTGTTTATCGCCTTTCACATCCTTTGGGCTACGCTATTACGTCTCACTTGTGAGCTAGTAGCTGATCGTGTACGTGACTTCGACATCCTCTGTGATCGTTTGGTCGCTGTTGTTGCCTAGATCCGTCGCTCTAGAAGAACGTCCGGTGGAACGTTACACCATGGACCAGAGTGCGTGGATTCTGGAACCACACATCATAATCAGCTTCCTGCCACGACACGATGTTACCTTCAGATCGGATTCCGTTATACTGCAAACTAAAAGATTGCCAGGGGGTGTCGCCGAGAGGAGTAGAATCAATGGCGCTGTACATTTGTGCGGTGTTTGCAAATGGTGGTTTACCATTGTGGGCACTGAGAGACGCAGCCCAAAGTGTGAGAAGACAATTGATATCTCCGGCAGACATCTGGTTACGACAATACAAGAAGTCGGCAACTTCAAATTCAAGACGATTGTTGTATGGCGTCCAGTCGTTAGGTCCCTGATTGGAATTACGTGGAGGTGCCAGCGTGTCTGATGGTATATCGTTTCCGTCCTCATCACAGATCTGCCCTACAACACGTAGCTAATGTTAGTCTATATAAAGAAACATTATATTAAGAGACTTACCATTGAGTTTGGTATGATAAACACGAGTAACACCCTCGGTAACACCTGGAGGGTCAGGCCGAGGAATGTGAGGAGGAATGTGCTTGTCAAGCGCATCGTCCCTAGGTGGTGAGTTTCGAGTCAATCCTTCAACGTAGGACCCAGGCGGTATGTGATCCGAATCAAAAATAGGGATATCTATGTCAATGTCATGGTTGGCGCCTGGAGATCCTTCGCGTGAAGGTGGATGTGATGGCACAGAGTCGGATGGAAATGGACGCGGAGCCTGTTCGTGCAATGACTCATTAGAAGACTCGTTAGAAGACAAGTCGGAGCGTTGCAATGGGGACGGCGGAGGCTCATATGTTTCGGGTCCCTGAATACCATGCTTCGCTTGCATGTGTTTCCTGAGTCCACTTCTGATGTGAAAGTGTCGGGGACAGTCGGGACAGGGAAGAGTTGGGGGAGGGGGACCATATATATGGATGTCAGAAATTCTCCTTGTATTATTTGGTAGCATTGTGGAAGATAATATAAAAGCAAAGAAGAACGAGGAGAGAATTAGAATAATGCGTGTAAGGGAGGCGTGGTAAGCCCAAATTGTGAAAATCTGTCAAGTCCGCAGTTGCGCGTTAGCCTTAGGCTAAACCTTTGCTTAAACCACTTAGCTGGCCAAAAGTTTAGCACATCCTGTCTTCATACCACCTCCTTCACCTCGTCACCATGCCAAAAACCCCTTCCCCTCCACGTCGGATGAGTACACGGGCGAGTAACAAGACGGCTCACCCGGGAAATGTTGTCTTGAACAAACGTCGAACCACGGCCCAGGTTCAAGAAGAAAAAATGGCTAAAGCTAAGGCTAAGGAGGCTCGTAAGGTGGCCAAGCAACGGGGCATCAACCGCGCAGCTCAGTTTGAGCATGCTTGTCTGGCCAACGAAGACCTGGTTGACGCTACTCCTCGCCCACTATTCACTCCAAAACAGCGTCATAACCAGATCCAGTCTGATCTCACTCCCATTTCAAAGACAAGTGACAGCGACAGCCACGGTGATAGTAACAACAATGGTGACAGTGACAGCAACGGCGACAATGACAGGGATAGCGACAACGACAGGGATAGTGACAATGACAGCGACTCAGATAGCAACTCCAAGTCGTCAGATGACAACGAGAAGTCCGCGTTCAAACCACTTGCCTCCGAACCCTCAGACATGGGAGATAACTCAACTCAGGCTGTCGAAAGCGACGTGCCGCCGCCTCCAGGCAAAAAGCTGAAAGGTGTGCACAAAAAGGCTGTGGTGACAAGAGCAGCAACGAAGGCAACATCTCGCAAGAACAAGAGAGCCAACAAGTTGATTGCCGAGTCAGCAGGTTCCAGCGCAGAGCCGCCTCAGGAGCCCAAGCCGAAGAAAATAAAAGTACACATACGGGACGAGATCAATGTTGCTGCAAAGAAGATGGAGGATCAAGCGGAGGACAAGAGCCAAGGGAATAGGTATGCCGATATGGTCAAGTCGATGTCAGGGAAGCGACTCGGAGGAGAGGGGTTAGCTCTCAAGAGACCCCAGCCCCAGGTGATGGTTGTGGTGGGAAAGAAGTCAGATGGAGCAATCAAACAGATAACGGCAACTGAGCCCAATCAGGCTTCGGTTTTGGCTTTCATAGAACATGGCGCTCCACGGCGTGTTCCGACGTAAGCTGACTGCTCCTCTCATGTCTCTGCCTTGGTCATCGCTGTTAACGCTCGAACAATCTACTCTTTTTGTATGCTCAGTGATGCCTATGCCAGTGAGGAACGGAAAGTGCAAAGCTCAGCGGTCAACTGTGAAGACCGGGTCCCCCGCGACGCGAAGCCCACCTCACGAGGACCAAGTCGTGTCCCAGCGATTACTTCCAGCCGTTCTAAGTCCAGCATCCTTTTTCCACCCACAAGCAATTCCACTCGCTTGTCTGTGCCCTCAGTTCTCACCGGCAACATCAACATCGTCAGTCATGGCTCGCTGGGTTCGACCAAAGTAAAGGCCAAACTGCTTGACGTCACTCAATTTTCCGAAGGTGGTCTTTCTGATGCTGATGAGACCAACGGCAGAGAACGGGAGGCCGCAGTTAAGAGCCCTCCAAAAGGCAAGAGGCGTGTCACCAATGACGTGAGTTTCCTTTTTTTCGTCGTGCTACCGTACTCATGTTATTTGATTCTAGCAACTCATAGTCGTAAAGACTGAAGACGTGATCGAAGACGTGGCTCATAAGAAATCTCGAAATGATGAGCTCCCTGGCTGGACCAATGCACAATGGTTCCGCCGTACATTTGTCACCACATATATGGCCTTCGTTGGTCAAACTGCTGACCCTTGGGACGTGCCCATTAAGCAAGCAGTCGAGGTCATGCAGAAGATTTGGGATGCCACAAATGGCCATGAATACGAGATTACATCATCTAGCGCGGTCTGTCAAAAGGTATGTGGTATATTCGCGGTTAAAACAGTTTGAATATATGTGCTTCAGGCTATCCAACGCCTTGCCGATTCGTGGCGAAATGTCATTGGTTCCCTCGGAATTTCATGTGTTCAATCCTTTTGCGACTTGCAAGATTTGTTGCGGGATTCAGATTCAGAGTGTCAAATTTTTGCTAGCTTTTACCTCGAGGACCTTCGCTTTTTGTACGAGGACACTGATGATGAAGACAAAACAGTACGCAAATCCAGACATCATCCTGTACCCACCTTATGACAGCGCGATGTCATTTAGAAATGGAAGGGCCTCTTCCGTAGCCCATTTATCCTTCAAACGTTTGCTGCACACCTCAGGGCTATCGAAAGTTCCCAGAAGGTTCCCGACCTCCATGGACCCAATACGCCAACTCCTTTACCTATCGGCGCACTTGGCCTGGCTGCTGCAGCGGTAAGTGGTGTTTTTTTTGCTCACAAGATTGCGCTGACCGCTGCTAGGTGGAGAGGGCACTGACTCTTATTGAAACCGGAATGGTGACGACCAAGACGCCCCGTGCGGCTAGAGGTAAAACCCTAACCCTCCCTAAGACTCTCAATTATTCTACTGGCAAGGACTCCACACGTCAGACGGGGTTCAGCGATGCAATTTGGGGAAAAGCCACCCGGAATTACACAAAATTGGCACGCTCGCTCACGAAGGCCAAATTTGATGTTATCATCAAGGAGGCTCGAGTATTCATGAAGCCCACTCGAACTCGGACCGCCAAAGCTGGTAGTAGTAGGGAGGTCATTGATGTTGACGACTATGATATACGAGCGTGCCTCGTCGCCAATTCCAATTCTGATTGTAAGTAGTATTTTTTCTGTTTATCATTTGACTAACTGTGATGTGACCCTCCAGAATCTGTGTTGTACCATATTGCAACCAAAAATCCCACTCCTTCCTCAGTCTGATCGGCGAGCCATCGCGGTTGACCTACTTACTAGATGGACAGTGGATCTATGATAGGCCCTTCTAATTTGATTTCTTTTTTGTCTTTCTCTACGTCCTAAGTTCGTGTTCCTGACTGCAGCACCGTGGGTGGCCTTAGTGTGAGGCACGTCCCCAACCGTAGCAGTATCTATACCAAATATAAACAGGCAATAACTTGTCTCCGGAGTTTGCTGAGTTCAAGCTCTTACTGTCTCTTTCGCACGTTTTCGGTCCAACGACTGCCAGCCACGCGCAATGTCGCACGTACACATTTTCGGACGTGAAAATCGCCACATCGGAGTCGGACCTTCAGCCACTGTTTGGCAATTCACGTGTTGTCACATGCTCTCCTTTGCCAAGGGCCGCATGCGACTTTGTTTCTGGGGAACATTTCGTGTATTCACTGTATGTGTGTGGTCTTACGTGCACTCTTCGAGTCTGTCGCTTCACCATTTCGATGTACAGGTATGTCTAATACGCCTCACTGAAATATTTGTTCACCTTTCGCTGTTGTCATGGTATTCGGACCTGGATGAGCTGTCTCCACACTTGCCATGCCCTCCGCCAGCGCGGACCCACCTTCTCGTACGTCATGCCTCCAAATCATGCTCAAACACCCTACTCAGAAACCAGCGCATGTGTGCCCCACCGCTCACAATCACAAAGGCCCTTACAGTACCGTTGAGTCCGAAGACGATGACAATCAGCCCTGCGGTGGAGCAAACGGCCTCGACATGGTCGCTCACATGAACGAAAATGGGAAGCAGAGTAGCTGGTGATTGCGCGTCACCTCGGCGCTCGAACCAAGCATGCACCCTTAGCCCCAAACATCCGTCTATTCCGCATACAAAGGACTCTCCAAGAATTGGAGCACGGGAAAATCATCTCAAATTCGTGAGTAGATTGCTCTTGACCCATAACTTTCCCAATAATGACCCTCGATTCTGGCCTGGGTTCCACAGCACCTCGACCCTCTGAAATCAGGGGGGTCGACCGCTTCTATTGTGGGGCAATAGCCGGTCAAGAGCTGTTTATGAACAGCATTCAAATCGCCGAATCTTGGGGAAGCCGATCTCAGCCAGTGTGCGTAGAGACAACTCTGGTGCGTACTCAAATCCCAAATTCGTTCAAGCCCTGGTATCTATTTATGGGAGTCCTTCGTCACTATAGCGTACGGGACGACAATGAAGAAGACTAAGAAGCAATCTAAGAGGAGGTCAAAAACCGTTCACGGACGGCAGGATGGGTGCAGAAACTTGACGCTTTGTAAGACTTTCTTCTTTTGAGTCACCTTTTTTCCAGCTGCAAGTTCCTATCATTTCTTACAGCTGTCTCAACGTATTCTGCGTCTTTATGGGAAGCAGTTGAGAAAAAAATGATATCCTTAGCGGAATGCACGAGGCAGGTCATACCCGCTGAATCCGGGAGTGAGCTAACTGAGCATCTTACGCGTACACATTTGTTTTGTTCTCGGCCATGCCCACGATTCGTCTCATGAACGCCACGACGGGACACAGCACCGCACGGGGAAGCGATCACTTGGGTCATCCTAGCCGGACTTTAGAATCCAGCAAAACTGAATCCTATCTATTGTCTCTTCTCACCGACGATGTCACCCCGACTTTACGCGACTTAGAGCGACTGAAGCCCCCAGAACACCCAGACTCGCACTCGAAGGAGTACACGGCGGTTTACAGTGCCCTTCTGGACAGTATCTGCCATTCTTTCAGTAATGATCAGCTACGGTCCTTCACTCAGCAGTATGGCTTGTTGCTCGGCTCAAAACTGAGGAAAGCCTCGTACGCCGAAGCTATCGTAGAGAAAGCGTGGCAGTGGCCTTCCCTCAGAGAGCTCAAACATGCGCGGAGTGGTCGTACTGAGGTGACTTCCTTGGGTAGGCGCACTGTGTCCCTTTATTGATCTCTCTCACTCTTCCTAGCATTGGCACTCAGCCCAAGTGAGCTCTTCATCCTTTTAGGAAAAAGTACGTCTATACGTCTCTCATACAGTTTTGTCTAATACTGTCTCGAGATGGTTCCGACTTGTTTCAATTATCAAGGGAATATAGCGTATACGCCTCTGTGAAGCGCAATCCCCTCTCCTTGTATTTGGAGGGAAGCCGTGACTTGGTTAAGGGAGCTGAAGAATATATCGATCGCATTCGAAAAAGGTGGGTTGAGTCGATCGTGTTACTATTATGCAATATACTTACCGACTAGTAGGACATTGTGGAGGACACCTTCGATACACCATCGAAACATCCTGTCCCACAGGAAGCTTTTCACAGCATTTCGCACCTCTCTGGAGCTTTTCTGGAGAAAACCGAGGACCAGAAAGTAAGGATATGTCTATCACCAGGCTACATTGTACTGACCTTACAAGTTACGTGTCCGAGCCAAGCATCCCTCGAATATAATGTTCGCTAAGAGGCTGGTAATAAGAGTCAATTACCAAGTTAGTACGCGATTTCGCGTTCAGGGCGGTTCACTGATGCTACTGTGGCAGGCAGAGCCTTCCGAACTTCTCTCACAACAGACACATTACAAGGACAAGGAATTGCGCACCCCAACAGCAGTGCCTCTGGCATATTCTCTGTACCCATTTTCAGGACCTCATTTGTTACCTACGATGACGAGATCGAGTACTTTCCTTCAATGGTGCCGAGTGGGAGACTGATTGGGGGATACCCACTCACAGAGCCTTGACATCAGTGGGCTTGCACAATCACGAGGTAGTCTCTTCTCGATAGACGGGTGCGTGCGTTCCACACCACATGTAGCTCATCAACTTCCTTTCCCGGTCTCCTGAGTTGATGAGCAGGGTTCCTTGGAGTCTCCGCATACAGGGGGGTTGACCTACACGGATACCCGCTCGTGGGTCGCCGCGCAATGGATGTCAGCCACGTTTTTTCTCAGGTAGGAAGCATGAACGTATGTTGTTATATCCATTTCACCCCGTGCTGTTCTAGAGCGGCACCTCTGCCAATGTAAGCCGCGCGTAACAGAGGTGCCGTTGCTCGACATATCATCAATACTCCTTTGTTCCGAATAGACCGCTGATGGATGATCGCACAGCGTGCAAATATTTTGAAAGGCATGTCAATTGCTACACTGGTGTATGGGTTAGTTAGTGACTCGTTTCATTAACAGAAGTACAAATTATGCGTGGAACAAACCACCCCAGCATCATAAAGCTCCTCTCTTTCTCTGAGTCCACCGATCACTTCTTTCTGGTTTTGGAACGTATGTGCGCTACTATGGTCGTGCGCATCAGCAGTTGTTAATCTTACTTTCTTTTTTGATCAGTCATGGAGGGTGGTGAACTATTCCATCAAATCATCAAGCTAACGTACTTCAGTGAGAACCTTTCTCGCCACGTGATTCTCCAGGTTGCTCATGGGATCCGATATCTTCATGAAGAGAGAGGAGTTGTTCACCAGTAAGTTCTGGTCATCACTTGTTATCATGGTGATCCCATTTCGACTTAGTGCATCAAGCCGGAGAACTTGATATTCGAACGAATACCTATCATCCCGTCCAAAGACCCAATTGTACGACAGAATGACGAAGAGAAAGAGGATGAAGGGGAATTTATTCCAGGTGTAGGCAGAGGTGGTATCGGCCGCGTCAAAATTGCGGATTTCGGCCTCTCTAAAGTCATTTGGAACGAAGTGACAATGACTCTGTGCGGAACAGTGGGCTACACTGCCCCGGAAATTGTCAAAGACGAGCGATATTCCAAGAGCGTGGACATGTGGGCTCTCGGATGTGTCCTCTACACCCTTTTATGTGGCTTTCCTCCATTCTATGACGAGAGCATCAATGTGCTTACAGAGAAGGTGGCTCGCGGTTATTACACTTTCCTGAGTCCGTGGTGGGACGACACTAGCGCCTCAGGTTTGTGCCATGATAAATTATAGATGCCCGATCGGTGAGACTCGCACCATGATTCCTGGTGTCGCCCTAATATTCTTGCCTCAGTTATATGGACCTCCGCTTCAACGTCTCAGATATGAGCCCTCTTCCTTTGACTCAACATCCTGGCGAACTAATGAACTACTTGGATGGCCTCCAGAAGTTGTGCATGTTACAGTAGCTTGCACTGCGCCGCTACTACTGACTCGGTACTGGTCTGACTTGCAGCGACCCGGACATCACGCAGCCAGTACCCCCCTTGTTGTATCTCATGACGACCACGAATATATTCTTGCAACTAATGCTAGCGTTTGGCAAAGTGCAGAGTCATTGTCATATGTTTGTGACGGACTTATCACGCCAGCAAAGCTCTCGTATGTATCGCCCATTCCCAATGGACAATTAGTTCTGACCTGCATTGCTCGTTTCGGAAAAGGTCATCCTAAATCGCATGAGGGAGAAGGCGCACCGGGCCTTGGCGGCCGTGTGCACCTTGTCTTCGCACCCGCAACCCGACAGCGTCAAGCAAGAAGAGATTGAGGATGATTCGGCTGTCTTTGCCGGCCAGGCGCGTCTTCCGTCCGGGCGGTAATGCAGCCCCCTCACAGCAAGCTGTGCCGACGCCGCCGGATCTGCTTCCGCACAATTACTTGGCTTTTTCCTACTGCTTAGGGACCACTTAGCATGTTTAACATATTCTGTGCTTTCCATGGATGTTATCATGCTTTTACACGCTTAAACCTACTTGCTTGTGCTCTTTGACTGCTTATGTAAAATTACAAATTGCTTGAACCCTCAATTGCTGCTTATTCTTAGAACCTACTTGGACTCTTGTATTACTTATTTTAATGTTAAACTTGCTTGGAGCACGAGATACTGCTTATTGTTAGAACCTACTTGGACTCTTGTATTGCTTATTTTAATTTTAGAATTGCTTGGAGCACGAGATACTGCTTATTGTTAGAACCTACTTGGACTCTTGTATTGCTTATTTTAATTTTAAACTTGCTTGGAGCACGAGATACTGCTTATTGTTAGAACCTACTTATTGCTTATTTTAATTTTAGAATTGCTTGGAGCACGAGATACTGCTTATTTTTAGAACCTACTTGGACTCTTGTATTGCTTATTTTAATTTTAGAATTGCTTGGAGCACGAGATACTGCTTATTTTTAGAACCTACTTGGACTCTTGTATTGCTTATTTTAATTTTAGAATTGCTTGGAGCACCAACAGCTGCTTATTTTTAGAACCTACTTAGACTCTAATACTGCTTATTTTAATTTTAGAATTGCTTGGAGCACCAACAGCTGCTTATTTTTAGAACCTACTTAGACTCTAATACTGCTTATTTTAATTTTAGAATTGCTTGGACTCACAATCACTGCTTAATTTAATACAACCTACTTGGATAATTGGAGTCTTAGACTGCTTATTTCAACATTTAATACAGCTTGGAATCTTGCACCATTGGGGTCTTAGAGTGCCTTAAAAATATTACTTATATTTGTGCTTATCCCAAGTCAAAAATAAGCAGACAATAAGCCAAAATTAAGTCAGGTTCAGAGCGAGGCTTGACTTAATCTAAGCATGGTCAGGCTTAGCAACATATGGCTTAATGTTGCTTAAAATGGTTATTAAGTTAGATTAAGCACTGTTAAGGGCCATTAAGAAAAATCAACATTTTCCTGATGCTGACGATGTCTCTCGCCGTCTCTCGCCCCGCCTCCAGCTGCTGGAGGATGCTATCGCTGCGCTTACGCGTGCCCCCCTTCCTGCCCCCCCTCCCGCTCCTGCCCCTCCCACGCCCTCTGCTCCCGCTCCCACTGCTAAGGCGAAGTCCGCTGCCCCAACCCCTCGCCCTAGCCAGGCAAAGGGGGGAAAGGCGCCCACTGTCACGGTATGCGAAGTGGACGCTTACTATACGGTGATGACTCCTTTAGTAAGTCGTAATACGTCATGGACTCAAGTATCAGTCAGCGTAGTTGTACAAGTATCACATGCCGATGTGGCATGACTCATTCCTAGGACAGCCGTAGTAGGGTTCGAGCTACTTACGCTACTCGTCATACGGATTCGGGAGGAGCTTTAAAGCGTCCTCGAACATGTATAAATAGTGGCTCGATAGGACCAAGATATGCCATCTTGGTCTTCTTTAATCACCACTCTTTCTCCTCATCTCTCACGTGTGCTTTCGCTTGTCTCTTTGGAGCAAGTCGTCTTCATCGATTGCCTAGTGACTCAAACGTCCTGGTGCCAGAGTTATCTGTATCACGTGCCTCAAACAGACGCCGTGTACACGTGTCCAAGTCACGTGACTTGCATTCAGGATATTCGCTAAGTCGTGAACGCCCTTTCGCAGTCCAAGTCGGACTAACGCCAGTGGTGGCGTAACATTAAGACCAAGATCCCTCACCATGGCGTTCACAACTCGAGACCAGTGGAGAAACTTTCAAACCTACTCCCTTGAACGAAGGGGAGACCGCAACGTACCCACACAATTCCTAGGAGCAGCTCGGTGGAGAGAATATCGAGGGGAAACAGGATACTTCGTAGACTTTTCATCGGGACCCACCCGATATCGACCAGTTGAGTTCAACTTCGACAATCTCTGTTGGGTGGAGATTACGTGGAACCCCATAGACAATCGATTTGACGTAGTATGACCAGCAGGAAGAAACTTCAATTGCGACATCGACGCAAGAGGATTACCCACCAGAGAACAGTGGGGGAGAATCGACGGACAGCCAGAAGAAGAACCTAGCACATCCGAACCCAGAACTCCCGCGCCATCGGAGACCAGCGGAGACGAAGAGACCTCTAACGCGGATAACGAATCCGAAATTGAAGAAGTAGTTCAAACAGCTGAGTCACTTCATATAAACAAACCAGAGACAATCCACGTACACGCCCCTGCAGACATGGCCACCGCCACCGTAACCCAAGAAGAACTAGCGGCAGAAGAAGTACGACGTATCACCGAAGAAGCTGAAGCTTACCTCCGACCCATCAACCCCGCTACAGGGCATCGTATGACAGCAGACGACGCGGCCATATTCTGCGCAGTAGGACCAGACCTCCCGGATCCGCCACCAGGGGCTGGCGCACCCGCACCACCTAGAAGACCCGGAGGCAACTTCGGCCAAGGACCACCGAATCCACCAAGAGGCGGAGGAGGAGGACCGCCACATTTTGGCGGGGGGGGAGGAGGCAACCCATTCGGAGGAGGGCCGCCGCCCCCACCAGGAGGACCACCACCCGGGGGACCTCTAGTGGGTCTACCCCACGGAGCGGAAAGATTAGCCGGAGAAACTCCAAACATTTTCGATGGCAACCGTAAAGAGTACAAATCATTCCTCACCCAATGGCACATTTACTGGGGACAGAATGCAGAAGCGCCAATCATGACCAACGTCTATCGACGATGCCTACTTTTCCTAGGCTTCATCAAAGGGCCACAAGTAGTGAACTGGACGCTTGGATTCCTTCAATGGCTCAACAACGAACTTCGCCACGGGTGGAGCAGATATGACGACTACCTATGGGACACGTTAACCATGGGATTTACGGATCGTTTCTCAAACGTCCTCGAACAAGAGGAAGCCCAAGCTACCCTAGCCAAGGGCTTCAAAATGATCGGAGATGATATTGACTCGTACATCACCAACTTCGAACAACTAGCACGGAGGGCTGATTATCGCCTCAACGACCGCCAAACCTTGGACCGCTTTACGGCGGGGCTACCCAAGGCTCTCTTCACCAAAATCTACGAATTGGACGACCTGCAAACCTTCAACGAATGGAAGGAGGCGGCCATGCGCAGACAGAAGCAATACATCCACCTGCGCGCTCGACTCAATCTCTCCAGTACACCATCCCGAGGACCACCAGCGCGCCAAAACCAACCACGAGGGTACGCACCGACCTGGGGACCACCCCGCTACCCACCGCCACGCTACGACCCAAACGCAATGGACACCTCCGCAGATCAAACCCGCGCCAGGCTCGCGATGGTAGGAGATCCCAAACCGCCATTCCCACCGCGTGGAGGGCCAGGACAAAACCGAGGAAATGGACCTCGTCGTGACATGAGGGAAGTCATCTGCTACAACTGTAATAACCCCGGTCACTTCTCACGGGACTGCACGCGTCCTAGAAAGCAAAGGCAACCGTACCAACCACGAGCAAGCACAAGTCGTGGGGCGGAAACGGACTACTACAGTCAGGAACCCGTGACCGCTAGACGTGCAGAAGTTACGCCCGAAGAACAAGCCAAAGGATGGATGGACACCATAAGAGGGGTGAGTGACGAGGTCAAAGACCTCATATTCAAAGACCTATGGACCCAAGAGGGTTTTCAGGATGCCTAAACCCATCGGCCTGGGTGAGGGCAGTTAATTGTAACTCTGTAATCATGACTCGCTACCGTTCGCTCCGAATTCCAGTCTCGATTCGTACAAGTTACTCCATGGCCGACATAAAAGGGCTCGTTGACTCAGGAGCCACCGACAATTTTATAAAACCCGCATTCGCTAAATGCATGGGCCTCGGATTACAAGTCCTAGAGCGACCCAAGAAAATCTGGAACATAGACAACACCGAAAATAAAGCTGGGTCTATCACTCATTTCGTCGACTTAGACGTCCAAACCAACGGAATTAACCGAGTTATGAGGTTCTTGGTTACCGATATCGGGAATGAGGAACTTGTACTCGGGTACCCTTGGCTAGCCACCTACGAACCAACCGTCAACTGGGCTCATGCCACCATTCACAAAGGCATGCTACCGGTGGTACTTCGATCAATCAACCCCACAGAATCGCAAACTACGATCGCTTGCGCAATCACACAAGAGGAAGCAGAAAACGTCATACAAGAACTTGAAGAAGAGTGTCAGATACGTACCACCGCTACTGAACTGGCCATTGCCGCCAACCAACACACAGTAGCGACAGTCATCCCAGAACCATATCAACGCTTCGCCAAAATCTTCAGCGAAGAGGCATCCCACCGATTCCCACCCTCGCGACCGTGGGACCACGCAATCGACTTCAAACCAGGAACACCGGCTAGTATCGACTGTAAAGTCTACCCGATGTCACAAGACGAAGATGGACAACTCCGTAAATGGCTAGACGAACAACTTAAAATGGGCTACATACGACCTTCAAAGTCACCATACGCATCATCCTTCTTCTTCATCAAAAAGAAGGACGGCAAACTACGACCCGTACAAGACTATCGAAGAATTAACGCGTGCACTGTGCGTAACCAGTACCCACTACCGCTCATGGCTGAGCTGATCAACGACCTGGGAAACGGACATATCTATACCAAACTCGACGTACGATGGGGATACAACAACATACGAGTCAAAGAAGGCGACGAACCTAAAGCTGCGTTCAAAACCAAATACGGACTCTACGAACCCCTCGTCATGTACTTCGGACTTACCAATTCACCAGCAACCTTCCAGAATATGATGAACGATATCCTAGGCGACGTCATCCTCCACTATCAATCACGCGGAACCATTATCCGAGTATACATGGACGACATCGGCATCACTACAACCGAAGAAGCGGGTTTACAAGCCCACATCGACGCTGTCAGCGCAGTATCTCAAGTCGCACTCGACCACGACCTTTACTTCAAACCAGAGAAGTGCCTTTTCCACCAACCGCGAATGGATTACCTGGGGGTAATCCTTGAAAAGGGGGTAACTCGCATGGACCCCGTAAAAATTTCAGGCATAAGGGACTGGCCCCGCCCCACGAAGGTACGCGACATACATTGTTTCCTGGGCTTCTGCAATTTTTACCGGCTCTTCATTCGCGGTTTCGCAACGTACGCACGAGCACTCAACCAACTCATGCGCAAAGACACCGAATGGACGTGGGGCAAAGACGAAGAGAAGGCCTTTCAAACTCTCAAGAACCTCGTCACCAGTGAACCGGTACTCGCACATCCTAGCCTGACAGACCAATTCGAACTCGAAGTGGACGCGTCTGGATACGCAATAGGAGCAGTCCTCCTACAGAAGAAGAAAGATGGAAAGCGACACCCCATTGGATACTTCTCGGCCACCCTGAATGAAGCGGAACGCAACTATGACATATATGACCTAGAACTTCTTGCCATCGTCAAAGCGCTACGACACTGGAGACCATTCTTAGCGGGATCCCCACACAAGATCAAAATCTTCTCGGACCATCTTAACCTGACGCACTGGAAATCCCCCCAGAAGATAAGTCGCCGCGTAGCCCGAGAAGTCCTGGAGCTTATGGAGTATGACTTCGAGATCCACCACATCAAGGGAACCAACAATGGTCGCGCGGACGCCCTGTCTAGACAACCAGACTACGACCGAGGAGAAAACGATAACGAAGGAGTCACCATACTACTGGAGAAAGTATTCATTCGGAACCTAACCACACAGACCCCAGAGGCACTTGAACAAGACGAAAACACCCTACGGCCATGGGTAGATCCCTACAAACTCAAGAAAGTCGACGGAATCTGGTACCGACAAGGCGCGCGAGTAATCACCGGCGGACAAGACACCATATGCACCATTATTGCCAACCATCACAACCCCCCAGTGTACGGCCACCCAGGGATCAAACGCACCACTCGAATTATCGAGCGAAGTCACTGGTGGCCACGCATGTCGAAACACGTCACCGAATACATCCAAGGATGCGCAGAGTGCCAACGCCACAAAGTCAATAACCGACCCACGAGAGCACCCTTAGTTCCTATTACACCCGTGACCGACGCTAAGCCCTTCGAAGTCATAGCTCTCGATTTTATCACTAAACTACCCACATCTCAAGGGCATGATTCAATCCTCACGGTGACTGACCACGACTGCACCAAAGCCTCCATCTTCATTCCCTGCGTCGAAGAAATAACAGCGGAAGAAACTGCCGCCCTGTACGTCACTCATGTATTCCGGAGATTCGGACTACCGGCAAAGATCATCAGCGACCGAGACCCACGCTTCACGTCAAAGTTCACCTGCGAATTATGCCGAATCCTAGGCATCTATCAGAATATTTCCACGGCCTACCACCCCCGAATGGACGGACAATCAGAACGCACCAATCAATGGCTAGAGCAGTATCTAAGGTTCTGGGCTAACGAGCGTCAAGATAACTGGGCGCGATTCCTACCCATGGCAGAATTCGCTCATAACAGCTGGCCACACGAGGCAACAAGGAAGTCTTCGTTTTCACTCATGATGGGATACGACCCCCGCGCTGATTGGATCGATAAGCCATCCCCTATTCCCCAGGTGCTCACGCGACTCCAACAATTCCGAGAAGCACGGAGAGAAGCCCATGACCTCATCAAGAAGGCGCAATCGCTGTGGGTCAAACACCGAGATACGCCCAAGTACCAGATAGGGGACCAAGTATGGTTAGAAGGACGTCACCTTCGGACCAATCAGCCAACGGCAAAACTCGCGGCACGACGACATGGACCTTTCAAGGTCACACAAGTACTGTCACCTGTCAATTACCAACTGGAACTTCCCACGCAGTGGAGTATTCACCCCGTGTTCCATATCGATCTACTCACGCCTTATCGTGAAACAACCATGCATGGAGAAAACTTCCAGCGCCCACCACCAGATTTGATAGACGGTGAAGAGGAATACGAAATCGAACGAGTCGTAGACTCTCGGCGATTCGGCAGAAGCAAGAAACTCCAATACCTCGTGAAATGGAGGGGCTACCCCGACTCGGAGAATCAGTGGGTCAACAAGGATGACGTCTTCGCTGACGAAGCCATAGCGGAGTACGAGCGGAGTTCGACTGCCAGCAAAGCCCATATAAGCGAGGTCGACGACGCTAAGTATTCCCCATCTCTTCACACTGGATTCCACTCTCAACCAGCAATGCCTCTTTCCTCTTCCACCGCTTCCACCATTGTCGCTCCCTTCATTGGGGAGTCCCTCACCTACCAAGAACTCAACGACGCCCTCAAGGACATCGTCCCCATCGAAGACATCGACAACCCCAACACCCCCGACACCTACTGGCTCCTCAGCCACGACGGCCAGCGGCTCAACTCCGCACCGTACACCGAGGCCCAAGTGCGTAGGCTTCGTGACGCTCTCAGAGACAGTCAGTCTGCCTCTCCTCGACCTCTCCCGGTACAAATCGAATACCGGGTCGAAACGGAAGAAGTCCCCAGCAACTCGGCGATGGGAGGAGTGGAGGTTCACGGCGGAGATGTGGAAGCTCGAGCAGTGGTCGACAGCAGCGACAAGGAGAAAGAGAATCCTCGAGAAGAGGAAACTCTTCGACGCGATGATGCGCGCGCAATCCAGGAGCAGCCCGAGCGTGAGCTGAAGGAATGGTACCCAGCTGAGCACGCGTCCATTATCCAGTCCACCGATTCTGATCACCCGAATGAAACCCCCTACACGTGCAACACTGTGGGCCACCCCCTCTACAGGGGCGATATCGTCCACGACGACACGCCTGTATCCCACCACCTCTCAGTCCTTCACCGCCGACTCACCGACTCCCGTTTCGCCCCCCATGGCTACGTACACAATCGGGGGGAGAAATTCGTTCACTTTCCCATCACCAACTCCCACGGTATCACCACCCAAGCCCCGTACGTCCAGGTTATCATGAACCCGGACCCCATCGTCCTCGCCCTCGCGTCGGACAGCAACAAGACTTTCTCCAAGCCGCTGTACGCCAAGCCCCAAGTTCGAGAACAGGGCAAACCCCACTACACCCCGGAGGAGACGTACTCCCTCATCCGGGGTCACGCCAATCAACATCGCCTCGACACCGCGGTTAACGCCCTGCACGATGTAGGGCTTAAAGCTGAGTTGCATCGATACTGCGAATACAGGCACGAAGCTGAGAGGATTGAACAGCGACTTCACGCGTTGGCTCAGGCGTTGGGGGGCGTACAGGGGGAACTCGCCCGTAGCAAGTTTAGGTTGGAGATGGCAGACATTCATAACCGAGTAGAGTCGGTTCAGGAGGGTTGGCTCGAAGGTATCGGACCCATTCGGCGCCGGGGTCGTCGCGGCTGAAAAGGGGGTGATGTCACGGTACGCAAAGTGGACACTTACTATACGGTGATGACTCCTTTAGTAAGTCGTAATACGTCATAGACTCAAGTATCAGTCAGCGTAGTTGTACAAGTATCACATGCCGATGTGGCATGACTCATTCCTAGGACAGCCATAGTAGGGTTCGAGCTACTTACGCTACTCGTCATACGGATTCGGGAGGAGCTTTAAAGTGTCCTCGAACATGTATAAATAGTGGCTCGATAGGACCAAGATATGCCATCTTGGTCTTCTTCAATCACCACTCTTTCTCCTCATCTCTCACGCGTGCTTTCGCTTGTCTCTTTGGAGCAAGTCGTCTTCATCGATTGCCTAGTGACTCAAACGTCCTAGTGCTGGAGTTATCTGTATCACGTGCCTCAAACAGACGCCGTGTACACGTGTCCAAGTCACATGACTTGCATTCAGGATATTCGCTAAGTCGTGAACGCCCTTTCGCAGTCCAAGTCGGACTAACGCCAGTGGTGGCGTAACACCCACCCAGCCAACTCCACCCCCCCCTCCCACCCTTCCCTTGTTCGCTTCTCGTGCCAAGTTGCCAGCTAGGCCCAGCTTGGTCATTAGCAAAGCCTGTGCCCCTGAAGGGGATGGCAGTCTGGCTGTCTGGCATTCCCTGGCCGCCATCTGCTCCCACCTCAACGCCGCTCTCGGCCCCTCCCCCCACCAGGTGACCCTGTCCGCTGCGCGGTGGACAGCCAAGAACAACCTCGTGGTCGTGGCCAGACCCGATACCTCGGCATATCATCTATCTAACGCGTCCCACTTCATCTCCGCCACTCTCGCCTCCTTCCTCTCACAGTCCCCTGACATGCCCCTCCCCATCTCCACACGTGAGAACATGCGCTGGTCCTGCCTCCTCATTAACAGCATTCCCACCGGAGTTTCCCTCTCTCGCGGGGCCTTCTCTTCTGATGAGCTCCATCAGGCGCTCGCCACCGACAACCCAGCGTACCGCTCCTTGCGGTTCACACAAGCCCCCTCCTGGGTGAGGCATCCCGTGTAGCGTTTACCACAAACGCTTGCCTGACTTAGGCTTCGGAGTGGGTGGCGATCCTCTTGATGACGTAGTTGCGGTTGACCTTGGCTTGAGGGAAGTCGACTGGGTGTACTTGTAGGGCTCCGTTACGGTCTTCGTATCCGTGCAAGTCGTCGCCTAGAGGTAGTAATGGTGGAGGGGTGGCGACTATTCGAAGGTCTTCCCAGGTGTCGTGATCGACAACGTATAGGTAGGTGTAAGGGGAGGCGACACGGGGGTTGAGATACAGATAAACGCAGTGACAGATGCTGCCGACGGGGTAGTTGTCCACTGCTCACGAGGGATCCCTTGGTCTAGAGGGATATGTCGGACGACTCACTTCAAGGGGGAGAACCCTATAGAGCGGAGAACTGGTAGTGGTATTGGAAGAAGACCAAGATGCTGTTCTTGGTCTTTACAATGTACTACTTATACAGATACTCGCGGGCTTTCAAGCGCCGCTTCAAGAAGTACTAGCCAATAGCGTAAGTAGAGCAAACCCTAGTACAACTATCCTAGTATGAGTCACCTCGAGTCATGATCCGATCCGTTATCGTACACAATCACATGTGCCAGAGCTTACCCGGCTGACTGATCCTAACAAGTCCATGACGATATACTGCTGACGCAGTGTCATTCCCATGACGTCAGTGTCCACTTCCGGGCCGAACGTAACATCCCGACTCTTACCAGCCAGGCTCTACCTCATCGGTAGTTTTCGCATTCGAGGATCCTGACGGCTCTGTGGCCTCGGGTCTTCTCGCTAACCGGACCCTTTACGCCTTTGGGTGTGCTGGCTCCCTCAAGCGCTGGAAGGCAAAGCCTCATGCCAAGCCAACCTCTTCTTAGGGCGTGCGCTCTTTCCGCCGGCCCGTAACCCCCCCCCCCAATCCCCACCAACCCTTTTGGAGCTAACCCCTCCCTGAAACAACCTTACCCCATACCCCGTCGTCCCTTGTGGGCGGTTTTCCCCTTAACCCTGGGCACCGAGCCCCCCCCCCATTTTAACACCCGTGCCATTCACCCTCATCCTCTCCTAGTCAGCAAAGGTATTCCTCCCCTCGTCTCTCCCTCTCCCTGGTGCCCTAGAGCCCGGCTGTTTGGAGATCTCAGTGAATAAACACCCTTTAGTGAGGTGTCGGAGGTAGCTCAAGTGTCACGGTACACGAAGTGGACGCTTACTATATGGTGATGACTCCCTTAGTAAGTCGTAATATGTCATGGACTCGAGTATCAGTCAGCGTAGTACATTATCACATGCCGATGTGGCATGACTCATTCCTAGGACAGCTGTAGTAGGGTTCGAGCTACTTACGCTACTAGTCGCACGGATTCAGGAGGAGCTTTAAAGCATCCTCATACATGTATAAATAGTGGCTCGATAAGACCAAGATACACCATCTTGGTCTTCTTCAATCACCACCGTCTCCTCTCATCTCTCACGTGTGCCTTCGCTTGTCTCTTTCGAGCAAGTCGTCTATATCGATTGCCTAGTGACTCGAGTGTCCTAGTGCCGGATCTACCTGTGTCACGTGCCTTAAACAGACGCCGTGAACATGTGTCCAAGTCACGTGACTTACCTTCAAGACATTCACTAAGTCGTGAACACCCTTTCGCAGTCCAAGTCGGACTAACGCCAGTGGTGGCGTAACATCAAGAGCTGTGTCGGAGCAGGTTTACGCACAGGATGGACGGCCCCATACATCATGTGACTTCGGTTCAATCACCCTCAAGTAGTTCTTTTCCTTATCTACTTTACATACAAACCGATCGGAACCGCATGTGGACCGGTCTTCTACTCCGTAGTGTACCCCGGAATATAAATGGATAATAAATAAAAAAAAAAGAATGAGAAGCCGTGAAGGAACAGATGACAGCTCTGTCCAAGAGAGGATAATTGAGGGTGACGTTGTCGAGCTGACTGTCTTTCCCATGATAAATGAGATCAAAAAGGTCAGAGCATCAGCGCGTCAGCACCAGGAATATTTGAGAGCTAAACGGCGTGGTCGGCTACAACGTATCATTGGAGAATTGAAGATAAGACACGAGAATTGTCATGGATGAGAAAGTAGGCCTAGGAACAGAGCCGTTCCGTTGAACGGCTCTGCTTCACACAGTGTTGTACAGGTCAGGCTGACGCGGGGTCACAAGGGTCACGCAAACCGGGTCATGCAAACCTGACTGACCTTTGACGGGTCAGTCAGATAAAGCGTGAGAAAAGATAAGATAAGATCTTTTCTTTTGATTGGTGGTAGCGCCACGCTGCTTATCAAAGCACGGTGATCCCCTTGTCTGCGCGAGACTGCGACTGCCATTTCCCTTTTGGGAAACTTCCCACGTTACCCCTTGACGCGCCATGACTAAATGACTAAATATAGTCAGCTGGCGCGGGTCAGAAAATGACGGGGTCAGACCCGGGTCATGACAACACTGGCTTCACACGTGTCCGGAAACGCAAGAAAATCGTAAGACCGGGTCAACTCCCATCCATCACTCGTACACTTGCTCGTACATCTTTGCTTCATCATAGTTCTTCACACAGCGTTCAAGCTTAAAAAACCAAATTTCTCATATCTGATGGATTCGGATTCACGATCTGCAACTGATGATATGGACGACTAAGCTCGATCAAGCTCAGTTAGTCGAACAGCTTCCTCTCGAGCGTAGGCTGACCGAATCACGAACAGAGTTATTCATTTGAAAGGTATATAGGACCTACCATCATGTCTGAGCAGAATTGATGTAGTTCCGCAGGAATATTTGTCGATTTTATCAAGACACCTTCATACTGTATCCGAACTTGGTGTCACAAGAACGGCGCCCTTGTTCATTAGAACCTCGACATATTCGTGTCATTTACCGTGTTTTTCCTCACCATCGAATGATAATTTATTCTGCGCAGCTGTATCGGACCCACACTAGTGGTACATTGACTATCCAGCGAGCGCTTTCAAAATATGGGTTACTGAGATTCTCCGTCAAGTCCAAGCCAGACGAGTCTGGAGAAGACAAGGTTATGCGTCTGGAAGGGTGGCGACGTCTTGCTCCCAGTACAGCCCACCTCATACTCAGCACCGAAGCTAGTGAAGGGGCGCAAACTCAACATTTTCTAATTTCACATGCACTTCGCGAACCCGGGAATGTCTTGGTCGAAGGTGAGACAGATCGTCAGTTCGGCGGGAGCAAGGGTTGCTCGATCGTCAAGACGTGGGCGGAATCAGAATCGAAGAACCAAGATCGACGAGAATGCGTCACTGGCGTGCCACCCACCTCCACAGAACCTCGGAAATTAAATTAAATTTCTATCGCAAATCATGATCGCAAACGGCTTCAAAATACTCATTCACACTCCACTTCGGCAGCCTGTCTGTTCCCCTCCCCCTCCTCTTCATTTTTGCATCATCCCGTCCTTTATGCGTAGATTCAAGCAGTCCCAGACACGCCAAGTCTCATGCGTTCACCATCCACAATCGTCGATATCTCAATCTTCCATCTCGATATACCGCGCCGGCGGATGACACCCTTGCTTCCATTTTACATTTCGCATCGGTCAAGGACGCCCTCTCCATCTCCAGATATCTGTCCTCCCAACGGCATCGGGCGACGTGCTAGCATTATCTCCGAGCCGGACATGGCCTGCACCGATTCGCCTGTCTCACCTTCCTTCCCGCGCATGTCCGAGATGTTCCCGAGCATTCCAACGTACATTGTCCTCACCCAGCACACGGTCCTCCTCCCAGATGCATGACACCCACACCCGCACTCACCTCACCCACATTCCTGCACTCCCCGACCGAGTCCGCGCCCGCACCTGCACCGCCGCCGGCGCGCGAGCCCCCGATCCCGCTGTCATTCGTCTTTGCGCACGTCTCACGCTCCTGGTTGCCCGTCCTTGCACGCGTCTCGAAGTGCTTCAGCGCCGCCATGCAACTCGCGCTCTACCGCACGCTCGATTTATCCGCTGATGACGCGGACGCGTGCGTCGCGCGGCTAGCGGGCGCACGACCCTCGCGTTACGCGTCTACCCGCTGTGGGGTTGAGTGCGAGTATGAAGGTGTCGACCCAAGGGGATGACGTAGACAAAGAGGGAGATGAGATGAGATAAGACCAGTTCGGAGATAGAACACGAGGACGCAGAGCTGGGATCGGCGCGAGTGCGATGTGCAGATCGTCGTTCTCAAGGTATCGGCGAAGGGACTCGGGAACGGCAAGTGAGAGAAGCAAGGATGATACAATTAGATGGATAAATTGGTGATGCTTCTGAGACACGAGAGCCGAAGCTATAGCTATATACAGGGAGGACGAGCCACAGGACACAGTAGGACAATAGCAGTAGTACAGGGAGAATACAGTGGACGCAGACACAAACAGAATACAATAGGCAAACGCAATACAGCAGCCGGGAACCGGGCATCGAGGCCGATGTGGCCGAGTCGTCGTGAACGCGCCAAGCGTGGCCGTTTGGCGGTGTTGCGCACGCAGAGCACATGTGGACCTTACACCAGCCGGGGGGTCAAAATTTTGACCGTCCTCGGTCAAACCTCGTCTTGATCCAATCCTTCAACATCTTCATCGGCAAAAACGCGCGCAAGGTCACTCCGGTCGACTAGGCGGGTCACCGGGATGGACGTGCGAGAGCGGGCGTGATAAGGGACCAAACGAAAGGCAGCAAAGCGGAGGTTTGAGATGGCGCCATCGAGCTCGGCGAGCCGGTATGAACCATTCTGAGTGCGCCGTACGACAACCATCGGGCCGATGTAGCGCGGCTTCGCTTTGCGGCCTAAGTCCGTCTCGATGCTGGAATTCCGTACAAGGACAAGAGCTCCCGGCCGGAAATCGAAGTCGCGAATAGTATTCTCATACTGTCGCTCGAACTGCCGGACTGACTCGAAACGGCTCTTGAGCACGTTGGAGTGGATCGCCGCGAGATCGTCTTCACGTCTCTGGAGCTGGCGGATCTGCGTTGCGACGAGTTCGGCTGTAGACAGGGGGTTAGCGAGGTTCGGTACAAGGAAAGTGGCAAGGGTTATGTCGAATGGGAGCACGGGCTCGACTCCATGAGCCATGTAGAACGGAGAGTGGCCGGTCGACTTGCGCGTCGTGGCTCGGTCGGCCCAAAACGCGTATGGTGCTACCGATGGCCACTTCGCGATGTCGCCTTCACACGTCTTGACGATCGCCTCACGGATGGTGCGGTGTTGCCGTTCGACGATGCCATTGGCACGTGAGTTGTAGGCCGAAATCCGTATGTGCCGAATACCATAGCGCTTTGCAAGCCAGTCGAGCGCCGCGACATAGGCCGTTCCGTTGTCGGTTACAATCTCTTCGACGGCTCCCCATCGGCACAGAATCTCTTCGAAGAGAAATGCGCCGAGGGTGCGTCCGGTCTCGGTATGGAGGGCTCGCCATTCGGGCCACGCAGTGAGCGAGCAGCGGGCTTGAACGAGGTACCAAAACCCGGCCGCGCGAGGCAAGAGCATCGTGTCGACGTAGGCCTTGCGGAAGAGGGGTGCCGGCGTTGCGACGGTGGGCGGGATCCGGACTTTGGTCGTCTGGCGGATCTGGCACTCGTGGCAAGTCTTGATGTACCACCTAACGTCGTCAGCTAGCGAGGGCCACCAGAAACGGTCGAGGAGGGCACGTAGCGTGGAATAAAATCCTCTGTGTCCGAGCTTGTCGTGCGCATCGCGGGTGACGGAGTGACGCTGCGACGCCTGCGTGATCACCAACTGATGCCGTCCCTGGGCATGTCGTCTCCAGAGCCGCCCGTCGTACGCGAGGAATTGCCGGGATCGCTGGCGCAAACGGTCCAACTCCTCGGTGGTGCGCCCGCCGGGTTGTTTGCCGTTCGCGAGGAACTGGAGGATGTCGGGCAGTTCGTTGTCGCGGGCGCGCGCTCTCTCTGACGGGGACGGGAAGGTTAGCTCGTCGCACGGAGAACCTACCCCTTCGGTGGCCTGAAAAACTTTCGCCGTGCCGTTGGGGCGTGCTGAGCGGCGTTCATCCCAAGTGTCGAGCCATATGCCCAGGGAGAGCACATCGTCGACCCACTCTTCTGGGTCGCCTTCGCCATCATCTTCACCGGGGATGGGCTCACGCCTTGAAAGACCATCGGGGCCGTGGTGCTTCTCAGCGGGAACGTGAACAAGCTTGAAGTCAAACAAAAGAATGGCTGCAATCCAGCGATTGATGGCGGCATTCGGCTGGACGTCGGGGTTACTGAGCATGCCGCGGACGTATTGCGCATCCATCTCTACGACAAGGTTAGCAATCCCTACAACGTGCATACGGAGAGCTCGAAGGGTGCGGAATAAACCGTAAAGTTCGATCTTGGGCTGAGAGTAACGGCTCTCGCGTTCGTTCCAGCCGATGGAGCTGAAACGCGACGGGCGGCGTTGACCGTCCTCACAGTCTTGCGAAAGGATCCAACCGACGGCTCGGAACGAGGAATCGACGGCGAGGTAAACTTTGCGATCCGACTTGTAGTCGATGGGGATGAGTGCCGGGGATGTAATGATGGCAGTTTTGAGCTGCTCCATTGCGCGATCATGTTCGTCCTGCCAAACGAAGTCAGCGTCTTTTCGCGTGAGATCAACGAGAGGCCTGGCTATGGAGGAAAAGTCTTTTATCCAGATGCGCATGGTTCCCGCAGTGCCGAGAAACGCGCGGACATCGGAGACGGTTTTGCATGGGGGCCAGGTGCGAACTTTCGCCACCTTCGAGTCATCTGGAACGCGTCCTTCGTACGTGCATTTGTGGCCTAGGACGATGACTTCAGGGACGGCCAAGAAGATCTTCTTCGCTGAGATGGTAGCGCCGGCGTGACCCAACCGATGCATGACTCGATGAACGTCGCTGAGGTGTTCCCACACAAAACGACGGATGCCAGGGTTGTCGGGTATCATTTCGTATCCCCCATCTGGGGTCTCATAGCGTGAAGGCGGGCCCTTGACCGCAGTATCGTCTAGGAACGGCTTAGCAACGTTCGGGATCTCGGGCTCAAGGATAAACGTCACATCACCGTGGAAAATGGCGACGGCGTTCGTTGAGCCCTGCGGGAGCGTCGTGTTGCGAAGGGCGCCGAGCGGGGACTGGAAGCTTGTGAGGTCTCTGAAAGCAACATCAAGGGTCCGGTGGTCATAGCCAACTAAGAGATCAAGCATCGAGTAACAAGAACATGCCGCCAAGCCCTTGACAAACTGGTCGACGAAGGGTGGGACCACCGCGTTGCGAATTGTGACAGCATTGAGGGGCTGTAGGTCATGCACAAGCCGGAGTGAACCGTTCTTCTTCGGGACGCAGAACCAACGAGAACGGTACGAGGCATCTGAAGGCTCGTACACACCCGCCGCAATCTTCTCCTTGAATATCTCAATGACCTTGTCAAGCAAGCCAGTCGGGATCGGGATGTTCTTATGAACCCAGGGGGTATGGGCAACCGTTGGGATCTTGACGGGCGAAAAGTAATCGTCCCGAAATCTTCCTCGCTCCGCTTCTGACCATGCGAGTGCCTTCTCGTTCACCTTGAGGACGTGCGCCGCAAGTTTCACCTCTTCGGGCCAAAGAAAATTGAACTTGTTGAGTTCAAGGGCTTCGAAGCGTTCTTGCGTGAGGCGGACGCCTGGTGTGAATGCGGGAGGGTGGGTCGGGAGCATGGGGAGAGAGAGGAGGGGGTCTTCGGGGCGATTCCGGACGATGCGGAAGTCCTCAGGGAGGGAAGCTGCGATTGGGTGGACTTTCCTGGCAACCTTTTTGTACGCTAGGACTGCAACAGGCAAGTCAGACGTGGGCGGGGAATCGGGTGAAAGGGGAAAATGGGCGTAGCGTTCTAGCGCCTCCATGCGCGGCGGCTCAGGTCGGACTTGGCATGCGAAGGCCGTAACGAAGCCGACCTGTGCAGCTCGGCGAGCGCGGGAAGGGACGGCAATGGAGCGCGAAGGGTCTGTGGGGTCGCGGATGGACACGTCAACGCGGTCAGGGTGATCCTCAAGACGGCACAGCAGGAGATGATGGAACAGGGCGGCCAAGGAGTAGGCGGAAGGGTGCTGTTCGAACGACATGAGCATGAATGGTGAAGGAGACGTCACCAATGCGCATTTCTAGGTCCTCGGCGCATCCAAGCGTGCGGGACGTGCTGCCGTTTGCACCTTCCATGCGCAGCGTACGCCGCACGTTGACCCTTGCGCCGACCTCGTTCGCCAAGTCTTCGCGGATGACAACAATTTGAGAGCCCTGATCGAGGACGCCGGCCTCAGTGCTGTGGTTGTTAACCAGTACATCAATCTCGCGCAGGGGAAGTGAGAACTCAGCCTCTCGTTTGGCTGCAAGCTCGAGCACTGATACTGGGTCCATGGCATCCTCGTCCACCCGCTCAAACGAAGCCGTCTCGATACGGCGGGGCTTAAGGCGCTCTACGAGCTCTTTGCGAACAGGGGGGCTAGCCGCGAGAATGTGTGCCGGTGTGACCTTCTCGAGCTTGCCTTCGAGGATCCAGCCTAGGAGTTCCTTGGTGAGGGCTTGGTCCTCAGCGCTCGCCTGGTACCGGTACTGAGGGGTACGGCCTGTGGAGGTCGATGGCGCAGCTGGGGCAGCCGGTGTAGGGGGTACAGGGGGCAGGGAGGGTGCTTTGGCAGGAGACGCCGCCGACGCTTTTGAGGGCTTCGAGTCTTTCTTCTTTGTCGCAAAGACCTCGTACATGTCGTACAGCTCCGTCGTATATTCGTCATCACCGCCGCCTGCGTCTGAGTCAGCCTCCTCTGTGATGTACGCACCAGTCGGGATCGCAGGTTCTGGGACAATCTCGAAACTGTAGCTTGTCATGTGAGGTGGCGCATCACGCTGGGTGGTCGGCGCGGTGTTGTCGCTGGGAGGCGGCTTATTAGCGCTCAGCCAGGCATCAACACTCGCCTGCAGTCCGAGTCCGCGACCATCGTTCGGGATAGGCTGACCGGTAGGGAGGAAGAGCCGGTTGTCGACAATCTTGACACGGCCAGTGTCCACATATTCCTCAGCGGCAGGACAGCCACGGACACGATGTCCAAGCATGCCACAGAAGGCGCAGCCGCGGGTTCGTGCGCCGTTCCTGTCGCTAAAGAAAGTATCTTTGTCAGCGACTGCGGGAGTGGAAGAAGAAGTGGAAGCGGTGGGCGTTCGCTGGGCCCATGGTTGGCGGGGCGGGGCAGGGGGCGACTGGTAAGCAACCGTGGCTGACACGGAGGGCACTTGAGCTGGGAAGAGCTCCGGCTTCGGGAGGTTCTGCGCGATGCTCGGAAAGCGCTCCTGGCACTGTGAGTAAAGAACGAGATATGAAGGCTCATGAACGGAAAGGCCTTTCAATTTCGCGACCAGCGCGACAGGGTCATCCTCGTCCTTGTACTGCACTTGAGCTGAGCTTGACTCCTTGAAGCGGACGTTCTGAGTCTCATAAGTTGAGCGTTTCGGAGCTGTGGAGGCATCCTCATCCTCTGGCTCAGAGTCAGAGTCGGAGTCGCGCGCTGCGGGCTTGGACGCGCGCTTGTCACCGAATAAACGTTGGATGAGCTTGTTGGGGTCTTCCCGACAGGTCCTCGAGCGGCCGCGAAGGTCGTTGCGAACCCGACACTGCAACGGTTTGTGGAACCGGTCGCTGGCGAAGTATCGACGTGCAGCTGAGAGGACATCTTGGGCATCGAATGGCTGGTTTGCCGGGTGATGCGGGTTGACGTTGAAAACCTGGTCAGCCAAGATGTCTTGATCGTCTGCATGGAAACCCTTGAAGAACTCTGCGTGGAAGTCATCGTCCGTTAGCTTGTTGTCTCGGAGAAGGGGAGCAGCGATAGTCAGAAAATTCCGATAGTATTTCAGGACATCGCTCTCATCGCGAATGCGATTCCTTGCTGAGAGTTCAACGAACTGGGTGAGGCCCTGACGCGTGCATCGTGTGCGTGCCGCAATGTCGGGGTAGAGCTCTTCGAGTTGGGCCTGGAAATGGCGCCAGCGCACATTGATATATCCTGGCAGCGTTGACCAAAGATTCCGCAGAGAACGGGGTACGTAGCGTAGTATCAGTCTCCACCTTCTGCCTCTCTGACAGCCCATTGCCGTCCGCAAGATCCTCGTATTCACGCAGGAACTCTCCCAAGATCTCATCGTCCTTGGCCTGAGAAGTGGGGTGCGCGTTGCGATCGTGCTGCTGGCATAGCAGCCAAACCTGAGGGAGCGCTGTGAGACATTGTGGTAGCGGGGAAGGAAGGGAAAGAAGTGGTATTAAAACGAGCCCGGTGACCACTGGGGGACACTGCTCGGGAGCGAGAGAGGGCGGGCGTGTACCGGTACGCCGATGAGCTAATTAGCGGGGCGGTTTTTGAGGGCCGCGGTGCAGGGGCGACTTCTCCGGGCAGGCGGGTCCTGGCAAGGAGGACTCGAACTCGGGTGTTGAATTCTTCCTGAGGTAGACCCTGGGAAAGCAGCTCTTCTACACGGGCGTTGAATTCTTTTTGGGAGAGGAGAGGCAGTTGGGGAGGTGAAGGTGATCGGGGGCGATCAAAGCCAAGATGGGTATATATGCGGTCGCGGGCACGTGCGGTGGAACGGGTGGGCGAGATGGAATGGTCAGAGGCTTGGTCAGAGGCAGAATGCGTGGGGGAGAGGGCTCTGGCAGTGGGGTGAGCGGGGGAGGTGGCTCGGGTGGCGGTTTGGGCGGGGGTGGCCAGGGTGGCGGAACGGACAGGGGAGGTGGCTCGGGTGGCGGAACGGGCAGGGGAGGTGGCTTGGGTGTGGGAGGTAGATTGGGCAGGAGGCTTGGCGGGAGGGTCGGTATTTTCCATACTGTGTGACGGACGGAGGAATCTTCCTAGGTGATCGCGTGGTTGTGGCTGCCGGGACTTCCTCGGTGGCATACACGATGTTGCTTTTCAGGGCAACCGGTTTTAGACAGTCACGAGATGAAAGCGAGCAAGTGAGATGAAATTGAGGGAATGTCTACTGACTTCCCCTCGCGGTGGGCTCCAGATGTGGGGTTGAGTGCGAGTATGAAGGTGTCGACCCAAGGGGATGACGTAGACAAAGAGGGAGATGAGATGAGATAAGACCAGTTCGGAGATAGAACACGAGGACGCAGAGCTGGGATCGGCGCGAGTGCGATGTGCAGATCGTCGTTCTCAAGGTATCGGCGAAGGGACTCGGGAACGGCAAGTGAGAGAAGCAAGGATGATACAATTAGATGGATAAATTGGTGATGCTTCTGAGACACGAGAGCCGAAGCTATAGCTATATACATGGAGGACGAGCCACAGGACACAGTAGGACAATAGCAGTAGTACAGGGAGAATACAGTGGACGCAGACACAAACAGAATACAATAGGCAAACGCAATACAGCAGCCGGGAACCGGGCATCGAGGCCGATGTGGCCGAGTCGTCGTGAACGCGCCAAGCGTGGCCGTTTGGCGGTGTTGCGCACGCAGAGCACATGTGGACCTTACACCGCCCGCGCACGACCCATCTTATCGTGCTCGCGCTGGCCCTGGCGCCCCAGTCTATGTACGCTCTCTCGGCGCTGACGCTGACGACCTTCGACGCGAACCTACTCGCTGCAGCGCTGGGCACGCTCACGCACCTGACCCTACTCGCTGATCCACTTCCCTATGCATGATGATTTTCTCGCCGTGTCCGCCCGCCTGCGTCTCACGCACCTGGCGCTACCGCACTTCGTCGGCGTGCCCCCGTAGCACAGGATGTGCCCTCCGCCGTGGCGCCATGCCTTGCCGTGCTCGACAACAGTCCTGACCTCGCGGCTGCGCTCGCTCGTGGCCGTCCACCGCGCTGCGTGACGCTACGCATCGCCAGTGCGCAGTACGGCAGCTTGCATCCCGCGACACTGTTTTGTGCGCTCGGCGCACGCTAAAGGAACTCGGACTCGTACTCGCGCCGGATGTGGAATGCGCACGCGCGGGCAGTTATTGGGCGCGCTGGGAAATACGCGCGTGCTAGATCTGTCTCTCGAGGGCACTTTCGATGAGGTATGCGTCGGCTGCCCACCTCAGCTCTGGCTTTGACTGATCGGTACCACTGCAAGTTAGGTCTCGCACCAAGCGCTGTACAAGCAAGTCAGCTCGCTATTGCCGAACGTGCAGGCGCTTCGAACGCTCCGTTTGCGGGCTTCTCTGCCGACCGAAGCTACGATTGCGGATGAAGGTCCGTCGCGTCTTGCGCTGTGGACACGACCTCCGCTGGGATTAGCACTACGCTGCGTCGTCTTTCCTACGGGGGCGCATTGGGAACTTGAGCGGGAGGAGTGGGTATGCATGAATTGAACATGCATGGCTCATTTTTCTTCTCTTTTTTGGACGTTGCATATCTCTCATTCGCTCATTACGACTTGACCTTTTTTTCTATTATAATTTAATGGAGAGAAGGGTTCGGGTCTCCGTCCAGATGGCCCCTCTCCTTTTCGTTGGTCCTGCACGAATATTAGTTGTCTATAGTTCTGTCTTAAAGCCCATATACATCACGTTACCCCCATCGTATTCATAACACACGACACGTACTCAGCAACTCATTAACTTGTCTAAATTCTCCCGAACGAATTCTCGACAAAGTCTTGCGGAGTAGGTATCAGAAATTAACGTACATTGGCACACGCTGATGTTTCCGATGATGATGGGAGATAGATCATATCATTGAGACGTTACTGGATTGCACCGAAAACAGTTTTTACCCAATCAGGATGGAGCACTGCGTTGGTGTAGTGCCAAAGACGGTTCGAGCGCTGGTATCGGGAGCGGGAGCGTAAGGTTAGGGTCATGGGGTAGAGGAGCTTCGACCGGGTATGTGAACTCTCGCGCGGGACCAGGTCTATCCGAGAATTCGAGAAAGACGAAGACGGAAAGCACGTACCGATCTCGTTGAGCACGAACCGAACCGCATATCCTCCTGGCGCCCGCGCCCATCCTCCTCGACCGGCCGGCCGGCTGCAGCACCCAGTCGGGTCGTGCGCATCAAGCATAAGGTGGAGAGCTGATGGGTATAGGACTTCTACGGCTGTTCCTTCGTATTGTTGCTGCTGGAAGGCGCTGGCTCTGACGCAACAGATACGAAGACGTGAATGGAGGGGAAAGCCGCTAGCTACGCGAGCGACGAAAGTCTGAGCTTGACGTCGTCGCGTCTTCGTGAAGCGGATTACGAGGTGGAGACTAGAAAGAACGGATCAGTGGCCAGGTCAGACCGATATCCTAAGCGAAAATAATATTTGAGGGGTAGGCTTGGTTGGTCTTTTGACGTGTTGCGTGGCTCTTGAGAGGGTCACAAGTTGAGGAAGGTATTGTCGAGCTGACTGTATTGGTGTGGACGAGAATAATGGGATATTGAAACCCCAACGAACGCAAGTCCAATCAGCGTGGTCGATTACTGTACCCCGCATCGTCGGGGGGTTATCGGGTTGTCATCCGGAAATAGAACGGCGCTTCCTCGGTGGGACATATTGACGATACTGCTTTTGCCGACGTCCAGAAATTCGACGAGGCCTACCCCGATGTCCAGCCCAGACATCCGGAGGAGGCAGGATGCACTGGTACGTGCCGGAGGAGACGCTTGCGCACTGGTGCGACCCCCGGAGAGAGGAAGGGAAGCGTTGAGGTCATGGTGCTTCAAGTATTCTCGCACGGCACTAGGTCTATCTGAGGATTAGAGAGAAGGGACATGGAGACAGCTGGACGGCACTCACTGATCGTGTTGAAAACGAACGGAACCGCTTTCCCTTCGCCTTGCCCCTGCACCTTCGTCTTTCCGCTCCCAATTGAGAGCATCTCCGACACAGCGGGTGAGACGCCATGCATCCATCGCTACTAGACATGCGAGCGAGGAGAGCGTCGGCTCGGTACCATCGTCGTATTTTCCTGTGGTGGAGACTGGGCGGAACGTCTCGGCACGGATGGAGTGTCGAAGTCGCTTTTCTTCTCTGCGGAACTTGAGGTCGGGCTATTGCGGGACACCTGGGTGTTTCTTGAGCCCAACGCTGGGGGAATACACTATCCTGCTCGACGGTGGCCGGGTGAATACTTGAGTTGAGGAAAGGATGAGCTTCTTTATGTCGACAGAAAGGATAATACTATTTGACCCGTTGTATTTTCCCAAGATGAATCGCCCGGGTGGATGCCGCATCATCGCACGCCGCCGCAGGATCAGAAAATGGGGAGTTGAGATCGAGTTCGAAGCCCCAGACAGCATCCACGCCAATGCTCATTTGTCTACTCACGCTGCCGCCGCCGTTAGCCCGTACGGTAACAGCGGAGAGGTTGGTTGTGGCCCCTCACCGACCTCACCTGCCGTGCCCGTGCGGGAGGGTTGCTTGAACGCGTCCTTCAGCCCGGTGACCTTTTTCAAGCCGAATATGGGGAGGCACAGAGGTGGGGGGATGAAGACCCGGGACAAGGCCCAAGGGATTGGAGACCTGTGAAGTGCAGGGGGGTCCGGGCGCAGTAATGACGCACGGAGCGTCTCGAAGCTCGTCCTGTTCAGACGCGGGATGCTCGTGAACGCCGTGTGTAAGACCGCACCTGGAGCCTTGAATATGCGCTCGCAGATCAGCGTAGGCGGGAGGTGCTTGGACTTCTTGTAGGCTGCGAGATATTGGGTCGCCTCACCTTCTTTGCATGCATGTTTGCGAGGGCTGTGATGTGGGTGTGTGGTTTCATCATTGGTGAGAAGCTAGGCAAAGACGATGGTGGTGCTGTCGAGAAGGTAGACTCCCATCAGCTCTCGAATAGGGCCTTAGTCTTCCGACTGGAGCTAGAGGATGCGTAGGATGCGTAAGAGGAAGGCGGGAACAACGCACGATAGGAGTAGAATGCGGTTGTAGGCCTGACTCAGACGTTCTAGTGGATGTACTCAGGGTCCGCGGGTGGAATGAACACGGTCGTCCTACTGACCTAGTTAGGTGTCGTGTTGATATCCGCTTTGGAACGTTGCAGATGCGTTTGACAATAGAACAAGATGTTACATGAATTGACGAGTTGCCTGAGATGGCGACGAAGGTGAACCGTGTGAACCATCGATCGAGGACAGGATCGAATCGATCAACGGCTCTTACTTCCGTCGCTCCTATCCGTCGCTCGTACATCCATCTTGATTCCATCAGAGTTCTTCACATAACACCCAAGCTGCCTTTCAAAATAAGGGTTACTGAGGTTTCTGTCGAGTTTAAGCCATACAAGTTTAGAGAAAGGCTGTCCGTCTGGAAGGTGGTGATGTCTTTATCCCAGTACGGTCCACTTTTGACTGAGTGGCTTCACACTGGTAGATAGCAAGTATCGCGTTACCGTGGCTTTTGTGTACAGGAAATCTAAATCCGCGGGTCTTTGGTTGTCATCTGGTGCCAGAAAGCCCTCGAACTGCTCCTGTAGCTGGCAGACGTCACTCGCGTTCTTGGCTCTCAGGCCGCCTTCTCGAACACCGTCGCTCCAATGGATACCCAGCAACCGTCTTCGAATTCCAGAAGTCCAGTTCCGAGTGCTTATTATAGGAAGAGTAAATGCAGGAAATGTGGCCGTCCTACAAAGAGTCTGTAAGACAACGGAGAGCCTCATTATTTACCAGGCGTATAAAAAGGTGCGGTTCCAATTTTTGGTTTGCGAGTCTCGTCTCACCGATGACAAGGTTACACTTGACCCATCCATACGAGACCCAAGTCTTGCTTTCCCAAAAACCGTCGCTCCAATGCACAAGCAACAACCTGGTCGTCGAATTCGAAAGATACAGTTCCGATGGGAGCCGAGGACAGGCGTCGTCAACAGGCTTCAAACACAGCGAGCCACGGCAGCCACTCACTTCCTTGGAGAGCCGAGGACAGGTGTCGTCAGTAGGCTTGAAACACAGCGAGTCACACGGCCTTTGTCCACTCCATCGATAGTTTGGATCTCGCACTCATCGTCTATTACGAAGACGCAACCATGATGAACATTGTCTTTGTCTTCTCAACTTTTCTGACTCGAATTTTACCGCCGAGTACGTTCGTCTTCGCCTCTGGTCGGTTCCCATAAAATACAGTCTCTGTTCATCTCCCTTCTCATACGACATCCCTTTATGTTTGCCGATTCGCCTTCGTTACGCCTCGTCACCGTCGTGTTTCACCACCGCGTCTTGCGTTTAATATCTTTTCATCAACTAATGACACTTCCTCTTACCATTCCCCTTCTACTATTACTGTATACCGTCTCTTCTACCTTGGAACCATGAATATGATGCCATGTCCACTTCAGCTTCTATGATTGCATGACTCCATCGACGTCAACGCCGCCTCCGCTTTCGGGCCCGTAACTCCAAATTCACGCCATCGCCAACCATCAAGCATGCCCGCATACAGGAGGTGATGGTCAAGACTCAAACCCCCGGAGATATAGTGCGTGGGCTAACGAAGAAAACAAAGGACCGGAAGGAGACCGACTTTGAGGCGGTGACCTCAAATATCCTCATGAACACGGGCGTTGTGTTGGATATGGGCATATGATAAACCTTCGTCAGCTCTTCAGCGTGTGTGAGCGGAGGATCTCTATGAGATGAAACTGTTGGAGTGAGAGATGAAGGGGGCATAGAACGCACCATCGGCGATGGGGTCGTCGTCGTCATCCTGTTTGACAATGATGCACAGAAGACCGCTTTTATCCCAATACTCTGTCAATGATGCCACTGGGGAAGTTGACTACCGGACACGCACGAGGTAAACATATTATAACTCCTTCGTACGTCCCATAGGCTGGGATGCCACGAAACGCAGCTTCCCGTGCGCGTCTTAGCGATAGTCACCACCAAGCGGGCACGAAAAAAGAAAGCAGCCCAACGTGCTTGAGGGTGCTGGCTGGGCTGCCTTACCGACGCTCGGGAGCCCAGCTGAAGCGCTGCGCCTCGCCAGTCTTGTACACCTCGAAAATGCGAAAGTGATGGCCGGTGCAGTGCCAATGGAGAGGTTGGTCCGGGCTCACGGAGAAGGGCATCGTTGGGCTCATGGGTTGGAAGTCCTTCAGCGAACGCCTGAGCGTTCTCGCACGGCACCGAATCTATCCAAGAATTTGGAGAGTGTAGGGGGACGGAGACAGACGACTACGCACCAATCTTTTTGAGCACGAACACGAGCCCCTTCTCCTCCGCCTCGCACCTGCGAACTTCCTCCTCGACCAGTTGACGCGACCCCGGACAGTCGTGCGCACCAAGCACGAGCAGCAAAACGCCTCGCCAACGACCTTGGGGGCGTGCGGACGTAATGCTCTTTCGTATTGCGACTACCAGCAGAGGCTCGCTCCGACACGGCGGACGGGACGTCGTGCGTGCATGGTGGCAGACGCCGTCAGCCACGCGAGCGGCGAAAGCATCGGCTCAGACGTCATCATCGCGTCTTCGTGCCGTGGGTCGTGCGGCGAAGACTAGGCGGGACGGATCGGTAGCCAGGTCGGCGAGTAAGATGGACGGGGATGGACACGGAGCATCTGCGTTGCGGACTTTGTGATGAGGCAGCACACCTGTATCGTTTTTGAGTTCTGCGCCAGCACGGTTAGTTGCATTGTCTCGCGCGACAAAAATCTTCACTTGAGGGGTAATATACTTGGTTTATTTGGGCGCTATAAGGCCGATAGAGGAAGGTGCGGTCGAGCTGACTGTTCCTTCCCATTATGAATGAGAGCGATGGATGTCGGCGCGTTGACCGTATTTGTGAGCGTCGGCAAACGGCGTAGTCGACTGCCCGATGTCATAGGACAAGAGTTGGAGGTGCAGGATGCCGTCATCGATGAGAACTTGAAGCCGCGGAAGCTCGAACCGACATTTTCGGACCCATCGACTCTCAGTGATTCAGATCTATATTCATGCTGTCACAACTACTTAATAGTGCTCGTAACATTGGTGGGTAAGTTAGTAAAGCCTCCAAAATACCGCGGTGGCACGTGTCAGTCCCACTGCCGCTTTACGCCCGCGTAGGCACGATGTCGTTGTCCGACGACACGCTGGACGATCCCATCTTTGGCGGGCAACGCGGCGACCTTGTCGAACTCGTGTCCCACTGTTGGCACACCCTCTCCACGTGCCAGCGCTTGGATGACACATCGCCGTGCGCCGCCGTTGATCAGGAGAGAGCTGGGAGCACATCGCCAGCCATGCCGGCCGCGCGAACGTATCCTTCGGCCTGACGACCCAAATACGAGGAGGCACGTATCAGCCTGTGCAATCTTCGTGAAGCTCTGTAATACTTCCAGTCAGAAAAAAGGGTCGGGAGAAGGTGGCCAAGTGCACGCACGCCAAATGACGCACAAAGTGTCTCGGCGTCCGTCCTGTTCGCGCGTGGAATGCCCATGAGAGTCGTGCGTAGGAGTGCATCTGAGGCCTCATTCAAGCTCTCGTAGATTAGCGTGAGCGTGCGGCGCTCGGACTGTCTGTAGGCCGTGAGATACTGGCCTGCTTCGTCTGCTCTATATGCGCGGGGGTTATAACGCGGGGATGTTGTTCGATTGTCTGGTGAAAAGCTGCTTACGACCATGACACGATGACGCATTGACGGCGATGTCGTCGAGTAGGCAGACTGAGCGGGGTGCGAAGAGTAAGCACTACTAAGCACTGGACGGATACCAAACCTAAAAATGTAGACCTAAAGATGTAAGGCGACCGTCTGCGCCCCCTGCTCGACTTGTACACGTTGAGAAGGCGGAGGAGAGCACCGGTGTATAGCAAAGGTAATCCGTGCGCTTGTACCAGACCGAGGAGCGAGAGCGTAACGTAGGGTCATGGGGGGAGGTGCTTGGGCGGAGGTGCTTCCGTCATGTGTAGGCATTTTCGCGTAGTACCAGGTCACGTACCAAGCTTGTGGAGCGCCAACACGAGCCCCCCAGGACCGCTTGCCCTCCGCGTACGTCCTTCTCAGGTAGTGCGCATCAAGCACGAGAAATATGGTGGCAAGCTTACTGGACGTAGAGTTGCCACGGATGCTCCTTTGTCTTTCCGCCCCTGGCTGGTGCCTACTCCAACGCAGCGGATGGGACGTCGCACATAGCGACGGAAGCTACGTGAACGATGAGAGTCGGGGGAAAGACGCCATTGTCACGCCTTCGTGACGCGGGTGACGTGGCGGAGACTGGGTGGAACGATTGGCGGGCAAAATGGAGGGGTGATGATGCTGACCTTGGGATCGGGTATGACGGGATCCTTTTTGAGTTCTGAGCCAGACCAATGTCAGACGCATTGACCTGAGCTAGGATAATCGAGTGCGTACTTCATTTAAGGGGTAGACATTTCTTTTTTGCATCTCAACATTGAGAAGCTATAATGATGGGTGACGTTGTCGAGCTGACTGTATCTTGCCATGATAAATGAGAGAGATGAGAAAGGTTAGCGCGTTAGCCCCAGGATATTCGAGAGACCACAAGTTGAGCCAAACGGCGTAGTCGACTACGTGTCATCGAAGACAAGAGACGGGAGTTGGCGGTTCCAGACGTGTGGGAACAAACAACGTGCGTGTCTCACAACCTTCCTGCGCCTTCAGCTCTACCTCTTTCCGTCGCTCGTACACCTTTGCTCCATCAGAGTTCTTCACACCACACCCAAGCTCAAATCACCATATTCCTTGGGATGGAATTGAAGGCACGATCTGCAACTGATATGGACGATCAAGCTCAGTCAGTCGAACAGCTTCCTCTCGAGAATAGGCTGGCCGATTCACGAATAGAGTTATTCATTTGAAACGTACATTCTCTAAGCAGAACTGATATAATTGCGCAGAAATATCTGTCAATTTTATCAAGACACGTCCTACATCTGACCGTGAGCTCGTTTTCAAGGACGATACCGGTGTCACACACCAGTCGAATAACTTAAGGACAGCGTCCTTGTTCGTTGGAACTTCGACACGTTCGTGTCATTAGCCCTCACCTGCCTCCGAGTCACGTCGAGCGCTAATTAATTCCACACAGCTATGTTAGGACCCACACTAGTGCTACATTGACCATCCAAGGATCGCTTTTCAAAGTTTTGGTCCCGGTATGGCCCCCCTCATACTGAGCGCCGTGTGAAGAGAGCCCAGATTCAACATTTCACTTCGCCGAACCCGGGAATGTCTTCGTCAAAGGCGGGACCCGATGGTCGTCAAGACGTCGACGGAATCAAAATCGAAGGACCAACTGACCAAGATCGGCGTGAATGCGTGACTAGCGATGCTTTGCAGCCACTGGCATGGCCATCCATCTCCGTAGAACCTCGGAAATCAGATTTATCTTCTATTGCAAATCACCATCCTACACACGGCTTCAAAATACTCATTCGCACTCCACTTGGACGGTCCTGCTTCTGGCCTATCTGTTCCCTTTCCCACCCTACGACTACCTCTTCCTCCTCCTTGCACCATGCCGTCCTTCATGCGTAGGTTCAAGCAGTCCCAAAATCTTGACATCAAAGACCCGCCCAGTCTCGTGCATTCACCATCTACGATCTCGTCAACATCTCAATCCTCCATCTCGATATCCCTGCGTCGGCGGATGACAACCTTTACTTCCCTGTTACATTTTCGCAGGGGTCGAGGACGCCCTTCCTCCAAGGCCACATCTCCAATGTCCCATGGCCCCGCTCTCCTAGTCGCTCGCCATCGCCTGCATCTTCGGATATTCGTCCTCCCAGCGGCCTCGGGCGACGCGCTAGCATTATCTCCGAGCTGGACGTGACCTGCACAGATTCACCTGTCTCACCTACCTTCCCGCGCATGTCCGAGATGTTCCCAAGCGTACCAACGTACATCGTCCCACCCAGCGCACGGTCCTCCTTCCAGACACACCCCACTCGCGCCCGCACACTCAGCTCACCCGCATTCCTGCACTCCCTGACCGAGTCCATGCAAGCACCACCACCACCGCCCCAGCGCATCATAGTGACTTCTCCACAGGTATTCGAGCCTCGCACGCCGCGGCTCGCCCGACAGCAACCGCGCCAGAGCCCTCCGATCCCGCTCTCATTCGTCATGGCGCACGTCCCGCGCTCGCGACTGCCCGTCCTTGCCCGCGTCTCGAAGCGCTTCAGCGCCGCCGCGTAGCTTGCGCTCTACCGTACGCTTGAGCTGTCAGCAGACGATGCTGACGCGTGCATCGCGCGGCTAGCAGGCGCACCACATCTCGCGGCGCTCGTGACGACGCTGACGCTGCGCGCCTACCCGTCTGCGCACGGCCCGTCCTTCATACTCGCGCTGGCGTTGGCGCTCCGCTCGATGCGCGCGGTGTCGGCGCTGACGCTACCAGCCTTCGACGCGGAGCTGCTCGCTGCGGCGCCCGGCACGCTCACGCACCTGACGCTACTCGCAGACACGCTGCCCTACGCGTTCTTCGACGGTTTTCTCGCCGCGCCAGCCCGCGCGCGTCTCACCCACCTAGCTCTACCCCACTTCGTCGGCGTTCCCCCCGCATCGCAGGACGTCCCGTCAGCCGCCGTGCCGCGCCTTGCCGTGCTCGATAGCAGTCCTGGCCTCGCAGCCGCGCTTGCTCCTGGCCGTCCGCTCCGCCGCGTGACGCTACACATTGCGAGCACGCTGTACGACGGCCTGCGCCCCGCAGCCCTGTTTGGCGCTCTCGGCGGCGCGCTGAAAGAGCTCGGACTCGTACTCGCGCCCGACGTGGACGTGCGTACTCGTGGGCGGTTATTGGGCGCACTGGGAAATACGGGTGCGGGACTGGAGGTACTCGAACTGAGTCTCGACGGGACTTCAGATGAGGTACGCGTCGGCTGCTCCCCCTCGGCTGTTTCTCTGACTGATTAGTACTAGGTCTCGCTTCAAGCACTGTACAAGCAAGTCGGTTCCCTATTACCGAACGTGCAGGCGCTCCGTACGCTCCGCCTGCGGACTTCACTGCCGACCGAGGCTGCGAAGGCGGAGGAAGGCCCATCGCGTTTCGCGCTATGGACACGACCTCCGCTGGGATCGGCATTACGCTGCGTCTTTGCTTCGGGGGCGCATTGGGAACTTGAGCGGGGGGAGTGGGTACGCGTGAACTGAACTCATGCATGCTCATTTTTCTTCTCTCTTTTTGGATGTTTTCTTTGCCGCATATCTTTCTCATTTGATAGTCACACTCATTACGACTTTACCTTTTTCTATGGTGAAAAGGGATCGGGTCTCCATCCAAACGGCCACTTACTCCTTTTTGTTGATCCTACACGATCACTACCCGATATCCACGCATTATAGCTGTCTATAGTTCCGTCGTAAAGCTCATATTCATCACGTTACTCCCACCGTGTATATAACACGACACGTACTAAGCAACTCATCAGCTTGCCTAAACTCTTCCCGATCGCGCGCTTCGCTCCTCTTGAGAAGAGCTGCACTATGTATTGGCCAAGTACAATATAATCGAATTCACGACGAACTTGAAGCGAACATGTATCAGAAAAAATACACATTTATACACACCGGTATTTCCGGTGGAAGATAAGTAGATTACATTGAGAGACTACTCAGTCTACTGCATCATAAGCCGATTTCAACCAACCTGATCGAATCGACCACCATCTTTCGGAAGTTCGATTCGAACAGTGACAGTGAATACGCATCTCAGTCGATATAATGCGACCGACTGCATCCCCGCGCGGCTTGTACACCATGAGAATGCGGAAGAGTACGCTGGTGCCAAAGGCACTGATAGCAGGGATCGGGACCGAGTCGTTGGGATAGTGGTGCGGAGGAAGGTGTGTCAGTCGGGTATGTGAGAGAAGGGGCGGAAAGTACGCACCGATTTCATTGAGTGCGAACGCGAACTACACAGGACCGCTTGGCCCTCCGCATCGTGCCCGCGCACGTCCTCCTCGACCAGTCGGCTGCGGCACCCAGTTGGGTAGAGGGCCCAGACAACACCGTCGCTCACGTCCCGCAGAGGAGAATGGGTGAGACGGATCATGGGCTTGGTCGGCGAGCAAGATGGCGTGCCTTTCCCCTATGTCGTTGGCCCTGAGATCAAGCAGGCGAGCATCTGGACCCCTTTTCGAGTTCTGAACCAGACCGACGTCCTGAGCGAAAATAATTGGATGCGTGCTTCATTTGGGGGATAGGCTTGGTTTGTCGTTGTTGAGAAGGTCACAAGGGTGGTTGAAGGAGATGTTGTCGAGCTGACTGTTTCTGATAACTCGGAATTGGCGTAATCAAGAAAGGCTGGATTTTCGAGAGAAACAACCGTGACGGCCATAAGTCGAGCCAATCGGTGAGGTCGACTACCCCAAGGAGTTGGCGGTCTGGGGTTGTGACGAGAAAGTCACGTGAAAGGTGGCGCAATGTTGCTGTTTGTTTCGCTCGTACATCTGCTTCATCGGAGTTCTTCACTTCACATAGCACTCAAGCTTAGAAAAACAAAATCCTTATATCCTGATGGAATCCAATTTGCGATCTGTAACTGATACGGACGATCAAGCTCAGTTAGTCGAACAGCTTCCTCTCGAGCATGAGCTGACTGATTCACGAACAGAGTTATTCATTTGAAAGGTATACAGGACCTATCATTCTTTTTGAGAAGAATTAATATAGTTACGTAGAAATATCTGTCGATTTTATCAACAAACATCCTACATACGATCTCGAGCTCGTGTTCAAGCTCAAGGACGATGCCGGCGCCACACGCGAGTCTAACACATTCACGAACGGCGCCCGTGTTCATTGGAATGTCAACATGTTCGTGTTATCGGTCGTGTTTGCACTCACCGTCGAATGCTAATTTATTCCGTGTAGCTATCTTAAGACCCACACTAGTGCTACGTTGACCATCCAGCGACTCGGAGGACTTTTCAAGATAAGGGTTGCTAAGGTTTCTGTCGAGTTTAAGCCATACAAGTTCGGAGACGACAAGGTTGTCCGTCTGGAAGGTGGTGATGTCTTGTGCCCAGTACAGTCCACTTCTTGCTGAGCGGCTTCACAGATAGCAACCATCGCGTTATCGTGACCTTTGTGTACAGGAAATCTAAATCCGTGAGTCTTTGGTTGTTCTCTGGTGCCAGAATGCCATCGAATTCCTCCTATAGCCGACAGACGTCACTCGCGTTCTTGGCTCTCAGACCACCTCCATCGCTCCAATGAACACCCAGCAGCCGAGTCGTCGAATTCCAGAAGTCCAGTTTCGAGTGCTCATTATAGGAAGGGCGAATGCAGGAAAGACGTCGATCCTCAAGAGAATCTGCGAAACGACAGAGAGCCCTGTCATTTATCGGGGAGGGGAAGAGGTACGTAGTCCAACCTTTTTGTCTGCGATTCTGAACTCTCTGCGACCAGGTTAAACTCGACCCGTCCATGTATGTAAGTGAAAGTGGTACATCTCTTCGGTTGCCTCTAAATGTAGCCAGCGAGGCGAGCACAGGATCGACGACGAACTTGTGTTTTCCAATCATCGGGGCTATGTTTTCCATGACTCTCGCGGGATCGAGTCAGGTAGTGAAGAGGAACTCGACATTTTGCGCGAATTCATTCGAAGCAAGTGTGGACAAAGGCGACTGCGAGACAGATTACATGCGATATGGTTGGACTTCCCGAGTGTTCGCGATTACGACAACTGACAGACATATTTGAGGTACTGCGTGCCAATGGACAACCGGCGACCACAGCTCGATCTCAAATATTTCAAGGACATCTGTCCTGAAGGGAATGGTGCGTCATTACAGAGATTCGTGGCTTAACTAACAGATAATGCACAGTCCCTGTAATTGCTGTGTTTACAAAATATGATCAATTCCGGCGAAATGTCCAGATCCATGTGGAGGATTTCGGAAGCCCAGATGACGATGTACTTGATGTGGTGAAGAAACAATTTCAAGAGCACTACGTAAGCCCCCTTGGTGATGATGTGAGATTCGTGCGATTAGAACGTAGGTTGAGAGGCAAATATCAGAGTTGGGTGCTGATGCATTTCGGCAGAAATGCACAAGCAAAGTCTGGGCTGCGATAAGCTTATTGAGACGACGGCAGCAGCTTTGAATGACGACATCGTCGGAATAATGCTTTTTGCTGTGCAAAGGGGAAATTTAGAATTGAGTGTTAAAAGAGCTTTAAAGCGGTAAGTGCGCCAAATGAAAGGGCGAAGTGCACGATGATGACAACAGGCATTGCAGTGTCCGTTCCCGCACTGGCAGGGACGTCAAAGATATTGTCCAGCGATGTCTTTTCCCGTTTCCATACATCTGGGTAAGTTAATAAAGTCTCAAATTGCGATGCATGGTTCATGATGGTTGATGCCGCCCAACTCGTAGGTGAGTGTCAGCTCTTAGTCGCAGTTTTGAGATCGACTGACCTGACCTTGCACTGCGATCCAGATTGTGAGCAGCTACCGTCCCGCTGCGTTTCAACCATGCTGACGACGCCTCTCTGCTCTCCAGGGAGTGAGTGGCTGCTATGGCTCGCTGTGGCTGAAGCCTGCTGACGACGCCTGTCCTCGGTTCTCTAGGGAGTGAGTGGCTGCGGTGGCTCGCTGTGTTTGAAGCCTGCTGACGACGCCTGTCCTTGGCTCTGCAGTTGGTGAGTGGCTGCGGTGGCTCGCTGTGTTTGAAGCCTGGTGACGATGCCGTCCTCGGCTCTCCAGGATGTGAGTGGCTACCGGGGCTCGCTGTGTTTGAAGCATGCTGACGACGCATGTCCTCGGCTCTCCAGTACGTGAGTGGCTGCGGTGGCTCGCTGTGTGTGAAGCTTGCTGACGACGCCTGTCCTCGGCTCTCCAGGATGTGAGTGGCTGCGGTGGCTCACTGTGTTTGAAGCCTGCTGACGATGCCTGTCCTCGGCTCTCCAGGGAGTGAGTGGCTGCGGTGGCTCGCTGTGCTTGAGGCCTGCTGACGATGCCTGTCCTCGGCTCTCCAGTACGTGAGTGGCTGCGGTGGCTCGCTGTGGCTGAAGCCTGCTGACGATGTCTGTCCTCGGCTCTCCAGGAAGTGAGTGGCTGCGGTGGCTCGCTGCGGTTGAAGCCTGCTGACGACGGCTGTCCTCGGCTCTCCAGGAAGTGAGTGGCTGCGGTGGCTCGCTGTATTTGAAGCCTGCTGACGACGGCTGTCCTCGGCTCTCCAGAGAGTGAGTGGCTGCGGTGGCTCGCTGTGTTTGAAGCCTGCTGACGACGCCTGTCCTCGGCTCTCCAGGAAGTGAGTGGTTGCGGTGGCTCGCTGTGTCAGAAGCCTGCTGACGACGCCTGTCCTCGACTCTGCAGTTGGTGAGTGGCTACGGTGGCTCGCTGTGTTTGAAGCATGCTGATGACGGCTGTCCTCGGCTCTCCAGGAAGTGAGTGGCTGCGTTGGCTCGCTGTGTTTGAAGCCTGCTGACGACGGCTGTCCTCGGCTCTGCAGTTGGTGAGTGGCTGCGGTGGCTCGCTGTGGTTGAAGCCTGCTGACGATGGCTGTCCTTGGCTCTCCAGGAAGTGAGTGGCTGCGGTGGCTCGCTGTATTTGAAGCTTGCTGACGACGGCTGTCCTCGGCTCTCCAGGGAGTGAGTGGCTGCGGTGGTTCGCTGTGTTTGAAGCCTGCTGACGACGCCTGTCCTCGGCTCTCCAGTTCGTGAGTGGCTGCGGTGGTTCGCTGTGTGTGAAGCCAGCTGACGACGCCTGTCCTCGGCTCTCCAGTTCGTGAGTGGCTGCGGTGGCTCGCTGTGTGTGAAGCCTGCTGACGATGTCTGTCCCCGGCTGTCCAGTTGGTGAGTGGCTACGGTGGCTCGCTGTGTTTGAAGCTTGCCGACGACGCCTGTCCTCGGCTCTCCAGGATGTGAGTGGCTGCGGTGGCTCGCTGTGTGTGAAGCCTGCTGACGTCGCCTGTCCTCGGCTCTCTAGGAAGTGAGTGGCTGCGGTGGCTCGCTGTGTTTGAAGCCTGCTGACGATGCCTGTCCTCGGCTCTCCAGTTGGTGAGTGGCTGCGGTGGCTCGCTGTGTTTGAAGCCTGCTGACGGCGCCTGTCCTCGGCTCTCCAGGGAGTGAGTGGCTGCGGTGGCTCGCTGTGGCTGAAGCCTGCTGACGATGCCTGTCCTCGGCTCTCCAGTTCGTGAGTGGCTGCCGTGGCTCGCTGTGTGTGAAGCCTGCTGACGACAGCTGTCCTCGGCTCTCAAGCGAGTGAGTGGCTGCGGTGGCTCACTGTGTTTGAAGCATGCTGACGACGCCTGTCCTCGGCTCTCCAGTTCGTGAGTGGCTGCGGTGGTTCGCTGTGTGTGAAGCCTGCTGACGATGCCTGTCCTTGGCTCTCTAGGACGTGAGTGGCTGCGGTGGCTCGCTGTGTGTGAAGCCTGCTGACGAAGCCTGTCCCCGGCTCTCCAGGAAGTGAGTGGCTGCGGTGGCTCGCTGTGTGTGAAGCCTGCTGACGACGGCTGTCCTCGGCTCTCCAGTTGGTGAGTGGCTGCGGTGGCTCGCTGTGTGTGAAGCCTGCTGACGACGCCTGTCCTCGGCTTTCCAGGATGTGAGTGGCTGCGTTGGCTCGCTGTGTTTGAAGCTTGCTGACGACGCCTGCCCTCGGCTCTCCAGTTGGTGAGTGGCTGCGTTGGCTCGCTGTGTTTGAAGCCTGCTGACGACGCCTGTCCTCGGCTCTCCAGGATGTGAGTAGCTGCGGTGGCTCGCTGTGTTTGCAGCCTGCTGACGACGGCTGTCCTCGGCTCCCCAGGAAGTGAGTGGCTGCCGCGGCTCGCTATGTTTGAAGTCTGCTGACGACGGCTGTCCTCGGCTCTCCAGGAAGTGAGTGGCTGCCGTGGCTCGCTGTGTGCCTGCTGACGACGCCTGTCCTCGGCTCCGCAGTTGGTGAGTGGCTGTGGTGGCTCGCTGTGTGCGAAGCCTGCTGACGACGCCTGTCCTCGGCTCTCCAGGAAGTGAGTGGCTGCGGTGGCTCGCTGTGTTTGAATCCTGCTGACGATGCCTGTCCTTGGCTCTCCAGTTGGTGAGTGGCTGCGGTGGCTCGCTGTGTTTGAAGCCTGCTGATGATGCCTGTCCTCGGCTCTCCAGGGAGTGAGTGGCTGCGGTAGCTTGCTGTATTTAAAGCCTGCTGACGATGCATGTCCTCTGCTCTCCAGGAAGTGAGTGGCTGCGGTGGCTCGCTGTGTTCGAATCCTGCTGACCACGTCTGTCCTCGGCTCTCCAGGAAGTGAGTGGCTACGGTGGCTCGCTGTGTTTGAAGCCTGCTGACGACGGCTGTCCTCGGCTCTCCAGGGAGTGAGTGGCTGCGGTGGCTCGCTGTGTGTGAAGCCTGCTGACGACGCCTATCCTCGGCTCTCCAGGATGTGAGTGGCTGCGGTGGCTCGCTGTGTTTGAAGCCTGCTGACGACGGCTGTCCTTGGCTCTCCAGGAAGTGAGTGGCTGCGGTGGCTCGCTGTGTGTGAAGCTTGCTGACGACGGCTGTCCTCGGCTCTCCAGGATGTGAGTGGCTGCCGTGGCTCGCTGTGTGTGAAGCCTGCTGACGACGCCTGTCCTCGGCTCTCCAGTTGGTGAGTAGTTGTGGTGGCTCGCTGTATTTGAAGCCTGCTGACAACGCCTCTCCTCGGCTCTCCAGGTTGTGAGTGGCTACGGCGGCTCGCTTTGTTTGAAGCCTGCTGACGACGCCTGTCCTCGGCTCTCCAGGGAGTGAGTGGCTGCGGTGGCTCGCTGTGTGTGAAGCCTGCTGACGATGCCTGTCCTCGGCTCTCCAGTTGGTCAGTGGCTGCGGTGGTTCGCTGTGTTTGATCCCTGCTGACGACGCCTGTCCTCGGCTCTCCAGAGAGTGAGTGGCTGTGGTGGCTCGCTGTGTGTGCTGACGATGCCTGTCCTCGGCTCTCCAGGGAGTGAGTGGCTGTGGTGGCTTACTGTGTTTGAAGCATGCTGACGACGCCTGTCCTCGGCTCTCCAGTTCGTGAGTGGCTCACTGTTTCTGAAGCCTGCTGACGACGCCTGTCCTCGGTCCAGGGAGTGAGTGGCTGCGGTGGCTCGCTGTGTTTGAAGCATGCTGACGACGCCTGTCCTTGGCTCTCCAGGGAGTGAGTGGCTGTGGTGGTTCGCTGTGTTTGAAGCCTGCTGACTACGCCTGTCCTCGGCTCTCCAGAGAGTGAGTGGCTGCGGTGGCTCGCTGTGTCTAAAGCCTGCTGACGACGCCTGTCCTCGGCTCTGCAGTTGGTGAGTGGCTGCAGTGGCTCGCCGTGTTTGAAGCCTGCTGACGACGGCTGTCCTCGGCTTTCCAGTTTGTGAGTAGCTGCGGTGGCTCGCTGTGTTTGGAACCTGCTGACGATGCCTGTCCTTGGCCCTCCAGTTCGTGAGTGGCTGCGGTGGCTCGCTGTGGCTGAAGCCTGCTGACGACGCCTGTCCTCGTCTCTCCAGTTGGTGAGTGGCTGTTGTTGCTCGCTGTGGTTGAAGCCTGCTGACGACGCCTGTCCTCGGCTCTTCAGAGAGTGAGTGGCTGCGGTGGCTCGCTGTGTTTGAAGCCTGCTGACGACGCCTGTCCTTGGCTCTCCAGGAAGTGAGTGGCTACGGTGGCTCGCTGTGTTTGAAGCCTGCTGACAATGGCTGTCCTCGGCTCTCTAGTTGGTGAGTGGCTGCGGTGGCTCGCTGTGTTTGAAGCCTGCTGACGACTCCTGTCCTCGGCTCTACAGAGAGTGAGTGGCTCCTGGGGCTCACTGTGTTTGAAGCCTGCTAACCTTGTCTGTCTCGGGCATTTAGGATGTAAGTTGCTCTTTACCTTGCGGCGTCTTCTTTCTCGTTGATCACACCTGTTACTCTCCATTGAACGGACTCATCGTTTTCCTACTAGCGCGTGGGTGGATTCTCTCCTTTCCAGCTTGTTAATGATTTGTTCACATTTGGTTTTTCAGTTTGTAAGTTCTTTCTCATACATTTGCTCAACCGAACGTCTCACTTCTTCGTAAGGTCGACCAGATTATGTCGTTTCCAACCATTCAAAATGTGTTTGCTTGTATCATTGTCATTTGTCCCTTGCTTACCATATTTATCTCTTTAGCTCACCCCCACAAGTCTTGGCAGTTATCATTTGATCCTTGGTATTTCCCTTTACCGTGTTTAGGGTGTATTTAATGTTTGTTGTAGCTGTTATCCTTATCTTGAAGCAAGCCACCTTCTTACGTCTCTCAAACATGTCAGCGGAGTCGGCTTTAACCCACGCGGAGGTTGACTATCGCAAGGGAAATATTGACTCGAAGATCCGACAACACCTTACTGCACCTTCTCAAGAGCACTCTGACGAGTCATTTGCGAGCTTTATTATGGCTATTGATCTGGTACGTCTGTTCTTGCATCTGTTTTTCGTCAAGCATTCAGTTCCGTCTCAGTCTTCGGTCGAAATCACATTTACATAGAAAAGATCGTTGGTTTACACTGTTCTGGGAACCAATATTCCCATGCAAGTTTATTTTCATAACACAATTGACAAGGAAGGATAGATGCGTCTACTGCCGAATTGTCCAGGAATCGTACTAGTTGAGCCATGTATGATTTGTACGATTGAACCTGATGTCCTAGACCACTTCCATGTCTGCTCGCGCTTCATCTGTCGCTCTCCCAGCGGCCTCTAGCAGAGGTCGCGGCGGTCGTAGAAGTAAATACACATACAGCACACATGGTGGTGCATGTGGAATGGCTGCTCGAATATGTGGTCCAGTCTGGCGACCTTTTGGGGTCGGGGCCATGGAGCTGCGCGATATGCACCTCGTCAGATTGTGTGATCTCCCTGAGGCTCTGTTTTCGAAAAGTCCAGTTACATGAGTGGAGAAGGTGCAGATTGATGTATGCCTAAAGGCGCACGGATTGTTTGGAAGTTGATCTTGTCCATGAGTGTGAGTACCATTCTCGGATCAGATTGGGTGGGCGGTGCTATGAAGAACTGGCCCGCCCCTGTCTGCTCTTCGCATGTGTTCGAGGGCGTGTGAGGGCTGTAAGGATATGATTTCGTCATTTTGTTTGGGGCTTCTTACGACTAGACCATGATGACGGTGATGTTATCAAGAAAGCTCGCTCTTACATGGGGGCTCTGTGTTCAGACTGGGAGTCGGAAGGGCGGGACGCATTACGTCACGCATAAGAGCAGGGGACACACAACGCACGATGAGGAAAACCCAGATACTCAGGCTGTGGATCGGCACTGGATCCGTCTCAGGAGTTCTTATGCACCGGTGGGCGTACTCTGGGTGGAGACAATGATACGAGGCCAACTTAAATTGAAGATACCCATAATACAAGTGTGTGGGTTTCAAGCGTAGACCAGAGGGAGACTGATGACATGGCCCAAGCCTCGCTTTGGCTGACGGTGCCCTGTTACCTCTGCATACATGTACGTACACCCGACTCGAGGCTCGAGATGAGTTGCCACTCTAAAGTGCCTAATGTAGGTATTTCCTTGCCTATTGGGTCCAGGAGTTCGTCCAAACAGGTCCAAAGAGAGGAGGCGCCACTGCGAATCCTCCCCCTAGGCCCCTACTGACGTGAGACGCAGTACCGTATTGGCACTTTCTTTCCTTCAACATGTCGTAATTCCATCGCTGAGCGACTCTCCATCGTCCGCCACCACCTTTGGTGCCTACAGCCTCAAGTGCCTCCCATTCCAGAACGCAAGGCACTGCGTCGTGAGGACTACGTGCGAGACCTTACTTTCTTAGCTCAGTTAGCTGTATTTGGCCTAACTAACCCCTCCCCAGCTGAAAGAGCCTAGCCTCGACGACCTAAGCTTCCGCCAAATCGGAAACCTCATATTTGCTACAGTCTTGCTACCTCAGGTCGTTTCCCGCCGTGGCCCGTGGACCGTTGTGGTTTCGGAAAGGTCGGTTGATGGGATACCTCACCGTCATCTGGTCGTGCGCCTTGATCACACAAAAGACAGAAATGGATCAGGCAAGGCTTAGAGCCAGCTGCGAGTGCAGGGATAATCCGTGCAGGGCTCAGGCTTCATTAAGGCCAGCGACATCCTGGTTCGATCACGAGTGCTCGTTCCGGTACCACCCCAGCTGCTTCAGGCTTGCTCTTCCAGAACAATAATAACATAGAAACATCAATCCTTATTGTTGGTTTGTCATTGCCTCGTCTTGTGATAATGTCACTGAGCTTATATTTGGTGTCGTCGGGCCACCAACTACAGGATAGACTGCCTTCAACACGGAACTACTCGGCGTACCGCCCGCAGGCGCGCCTTGCCTCGTCGTGCTCGGCAGCAGCTCCGGCCTTAAAACCCGCGGCGCTGTTTACTCGTACTCGTCCCCCTGATGTGGACGTCACGCACCCGGCGCGGGCGGCTGTTAGGCGCTCTGGGAAATACGGGCAAGGAGCTCGAGCTTCTCAAACTGTCTCTTCAGATGGGGTACACGATGGCTGCCCGCCTCGGCTCTGGCACTGACTGGTCGGTACGTACTCTAGGTCTCGCTACAAGTGTGCTGTACAAGCAGGTTCCCTCGCTGTTTTAGAACGTGCAGCTGCTTCGCACACTCCGCTTGTAGGCCATGCTGGCAACCAAGTTTTCCAAGGCGAATCAAGGCCCATCGCGTCTCACACTGTGGAGATAACCTCTGCTGGGATCAACATTACGCTGCGTCGTGTTTCCTGCAGGGGCGCACTGGGAACTCCAGCGGGAGGAGTGAATCTAATTCATGTACGCTCTTTTTGTTCTCTCTTTTTCGAATGTCTTCTTTGCGTGTCTATCTCTCATTCGATCACCACACCCATTACGACTTAGTGTTTTCTTGAGGAGAAGGGTACGGGTCTCCCCACGATACTGCTGTCATCCATACTCTCCGTTTTTTTATTTATCCCCGCACGATATCCTCGCATTATAGCTGTCTATAGTGGCACTATGATGTCGCGTCATTCTCACTATGTACATAACACACGACACGTACTCGGAAACTCATAAACCCGTCTAAACTCTCCTGAATCGCGTGATCTGTCCGAGTTTCCCAGTACAGTACGACAGAATGTTGCAGCGAGGGGGTATCAAAGAACAAAACACACAAACTGGTGTTCCCGGTGATGGAGGGAGACGAATCACATCGAGACCTTACAAGTTCACAGTTATTCGGGACCAGCCGTAACAGTAACAGTGCATATATATGCGTTCCAGCTGAACTGTGGAACCAGTGAAAGTAAACCACATCACAGTACACGACGACGTCACACTTCGAACGCTAAGATGAAGACATAAAACTCCATATATGTAAGGCGACCGTCTGCGCCCTCCGCTCAGCTTGCACACCTTGCGACGCAGTAGTAAAGGTGAATTGTGTGCTGGTAGCAGACCAGGGAGCGGGAGCGTAATGTTAGGGTCATGGAGCGGAGATGCTTCGGCCGTGTGTACGCATTTTTGCGTGGAGCCAGTGTATCCGGGAAGAGGGGTATGGAGACGGAAGGCATGTACTGATCTTGTTGAGCGCGAACACGGACCTTGCCCTCCACCTTGCGCCCGTGTACATCATCCTCGACCGGCCGGCTGTGGCACCCAGTCTGGTCGTGCCATCAAGCACCAGCAAAACGAATGTAGAGCTGCTACAGTTGCACCTTCGTCTTTCCGCTCCTGGGCCCTGGCAGATGCCGGCATTGACGCAGCGGATGGTACGTCATGCATGGGCCCGATGGTGACGGAAGCCGCTAGCTACGCGAGCGATGAGTCTGGGCCCAGACGTCCTTAGCGTGTCTTCGCGAGTCCCGCGGCAGAGACTAGGGCTACTGAGCGGAATGGATCAGTGGCAAGGTCAACAAGCAAGATGGAGAGGAATGTGTGCTCTTTATTTTCTAGGACTCCCGAGTTCGCGCCCAATGTGGACGTGCGCACACGTGGGCAGTTGTTAGGCGCACTGGAAGTACGGGCGGTATCGAGCTTCTCGAGCTGACTCTCGCGGGCACTTCAGATGAGATACACGTCAGCTGCCGCCATCGATTCTGACTCTGACTGATTGGTACAATAGGACTCGCTGCAAGCGCTGTTCAAACAGGCTGGCTCGCTATTGCCGAACGTGCAGGCGCTTCGCGATCTCTGCCTGTGAACCACCCCGGCGACCGAGGTTGCCGGGGCGGAAGGAGGGCCCGTCGCGTCTCGCGCTGCTGTGGTCAGCATTGCGCCGCGTCAAGTCTCCTCCTAACACTCACTAAGAACTCGAGCAAGGGGAGTGAGTACGCGTGAACTGAATTGGTGTATACTCGCTTTTCTTGCTTTTTGCGTGCCTTCTTTGCGTGCAAATTGGTCATTCGATTGCCACACTCATTACCCATAAAGTCGTTCAAACTCCCGAATCATGTTATTGGTGTCCAAACAATAACAAGGGATACGTGTTCCAGTTGAACTGCCACTGGGGGGGTTGGGTGCATGGAACAGGTGCACGTAACCCTGTTATGCTGCGAATTCGAGGAGAAGGGGGCATAGGCACGTACCGATCTTGTTGGATGATCACTAACCGAACCCTTGCCCTCCTCCGCCTCGTACCAGCACACCTCCTAGACCAGCTGGCCACGGCACCCAACCAGGTCGCGCACGTCAAGCACGAGCAATACGGCAGCAGGCTCGTCGGCTACCTTGAGCCGCGTGCGGGTTTGAGGCTACAGCTGTTCCTTCATCTTGCCGTTCCTGGAAGATGCCCTGCTCCGAAATAGCGAATGGGACGTGGATAGCTACGTCAGCTACTTGCCATCGTTCCGTCTTGGTGCAGTGAGTCGTGCGGCTGAGACTGAGTGGAACGGATCAGTGGCCAGGCTGGCAAGGAAGTACTCAGGTAAGTACTGATGGAAGGCGATGGACAGCAGACGTACGGAGCGCTTGCGCTGCTTTGGTGCACCACGAACTTTGAGATCGAGCGTACCTGAAATCCTTTTTGAATTGCGAGCCTCCGCAATGTTAGCTGTAATGTCATGCGCGACGAAAATCTGATGCGTACTCCATTTGAGGGCCAGGGCTTGGCTTTTTACAAGTTCGTCGAGAGGGTTATAAGGTCGATTGAGAATGGCGCTACCGAATTCCCCATGGTGAATTGATATGAACGAGAGGCATGTGAGAAGGGTTGGGGCGTCAGCGCTTCAGCCCCGGGATATTTGAGAGGAACGCCAGTGGTCACAAATCGAGCCAAACGGCGTAGTCGACTACCAAATGTCATCGGGTGTTGAGGCCTTTGAGGATGAGAGATACGAACTGGCGGTGTCAGGATGTCGTCATGAACGAGAGACGGAAGAATAGATATGGCTCTGCCTCGCTCACTCGTTGACCTGGTCTTGGCTACGAGGCGACGCAATGGGTCCATTCTAGAGCCTCTCAAGGCCCTCTTGCGTCTTCTGCTTCAGCTTCAAATACTTCAGGATCCGTAGCTTGTACATCTGCTTCGTAAATCCAAAAACTTGGAGAAGGTAGGGGGATGGAGACAGACGACTACACACCATTTTTCTGAACACGAACACGAGCCCGCTTTTCCTCCGTCTCACAACTGCGCATTTCCTCCTTGACTAGTTGGTGCGGCCCCAGTCAGGTCGTGTACATCAAGCACAAACACAGCGTCGGCCTCGTCGGTAACCTCGCGGAGCTCGCGGATGTAGTCCCGCCGCGACTTCTCTTTCATCTTGCTATTCCCGACAGAGACACAGCGAAAAGGATATCGTGCATGGCGGTAGTCGACGTTAGCTACGCGAGTGACGAAAGCGTGGGCTCAGGCGCCATCATCGCATCTTTGTATCGTGGGTCGCGCGGTGAAGGCTGGGAGGATCAGATGGGGATGGACAGTAAGCGTACGGAGTCCTGCCGACTTTGCGATGAGGCAGATGCGCTGCTCCCGGACCTTTTTGAGTTCTGAGCCGACCCAATGTTATTCCGAGAAGGAGATGGTGTCGAGTTGACTGTTTCCTCTCATGATGATTAGCGTAAATGAGAGGGTTGTGAGAAGGGGTTGGAGAGTCGAACCAGCGGTACTCAGCGGTAGTATTTGAGAGAAACGCCAGTGACCGCAAGTCGGGCCAAAGACGTAGTCGAATACCTGTGTCATCGGGAGAAAAAATACGGTGCCAGGACGTTGTCATGGACGAGAAGCCGTAGAGGAACATAGACCGGTGACCGCTCGCTCTATGGGGGTGCCGGCTGCGCAAGGACCGCTCGATAGAGCGACCGGTACAGCTGGGTTTAAAATGGGGGGGTAGCGCTATGATCGAGAGATTTTCTGAGATCTGCCCATGTATAGTAGGGTCCTTCTAGTTTAGGATAATCGGGATCTGGTGTACCTGAAAAGGGTTGATCGTAAATCTGTTACCGTTTGTCTGTGTATCACGTGCATGTGTACGGTCACTTGTAAGTTATCTGCTGGTAGTACTTTGACGCGTTACTCTGGCTGCTACATGACATCTCAAACACCGTGGGGCTATTCCTATTCTCTCGAGTCTACCTCTGGTGTCTCTCTTCCTCGGGGGTCTGTGCCAGAACCACTAGAACTTGGTGGGAGTCAGTCATGTTTCGTGCTTTCTGGGAGGCTCGAAGTCTGGATCGGCGCTGGAGGGCTGGGACTGCATCTGAGGCCCAGGGACCGGTCTTCGTTCATCCGGGTGGTATCATGCAACAGGATACCGAGCCGATGTCTGTACCTATGGCGATGGCAGTGGACGTGATCAGTTCAGGACGCGGTGGTCAACGTGCAGGTCCAGGGTATGGTTCTACAACTATAGACGCTTTCCAAACTGTTTTCCCAGCTGCTATCGAGAGCAGGTAAGGGCTTTTATTCGTTTTAGTATTGTATGTGGATTTTAAACAGTCTTATATATCTCAGACGGCAGTGACTATCGTTCGAATTCTCACCAAGTATGCGAATGGCTTCGAAGTACAGCAGTCGGACCCGATGCTGCAGCACACACAAAGGCGGCCTCTTCCAGTCATAAGACTGTATTCCACCCTCTTTGGGCATCCACAATCGAGGAGGCTAGTGTAGACGGCAATCTCTTAGTGCACGACGATGTTTACCTGGTGCAACTGAAACGGACGCCGGAGGACCTTGACAAGATGGCTATACCGACTTTCAATGACCAGTCAACGAATGCACGGATTCGAGGTGGACAACAGATCCGTCGGAAGGACTTCTCCCATTGGGAACGTCGCGAAATCTTTCAGCTGGGCTTTGGTAGCTTCCATCTGACTATGAATCTTCTCTGGTGTGTTCTCGAGACTCATCGGGGGACGCTGAGTCAAACGGGCAGCCTGACCCAACTCTTTGCTGTGCTTGAGAAGACTCGACTTGGCGGCGAACATCCCGACTATCATACACTATTGGCTTCTCTGACCCAGATCCTTCACGGCCTTATCCTCGACGCGTGGCGCAACGAATGTGACTACCCGTCACTCAGAGACTTTGCTAAGGCAGAACCTACGCCTGGTGACTTGCCTGAATGTGCACGTCGGATTGTCGAAAAGTATGCATCTGTGGAACCTGTCGTTGAACATATAAACCCAAAGGCGCCACCTAAGGACCTAGGCTCTGGAGTCGAATCTACAAAGCCAGTGGTTGACATTGTGCGCGAAAACACTGTATTGCTGACGCGTGATCTCCTCCTTGTCACGGAACTGGTTGATGTCATTGCTACTGGGGACTTTGGACGGGTCGAAGACATCCTACCCGCCCTTGCGTGTATGTTCCGCGGTTCCGGTTCGAATAACTACTCGATGGAAATACTCCATCTAATCTTCAACATCAAAGAGGTCTGGACCCCCGCGTTTGCATGCGTCCCCCAACTCCGTCACCCTCGTATTCTCGTCACTGCTAATATTACTGAAGCGACATCATGCGTGACAACATGCTGGTGAACCCATCCGGCCTTCCCGGGCATGCCATGGGGATCGACATGAACATCGAACACTTAATCCGATATCTCAAGGTATTTTCTTCCCGTCATGTCGATTGTTTTCCAACACTAAGTGATTCTGGTCACAGACCTGATGAACAGCGCACATGAAGGGATGATACTCACAGTGACAAGAGGACTGTGGTGAGATATCAAGGGTGGCTGGAAGCAGCAACAGAGTAAGATCTAGCAAGTGAAGCAGATGGTGGTCTGGCACACAACAGATGAGAACTGGTGTTTATACAACAGAGGGAGACATACCTGGCACACAACAGATGAGAACTGGTGTGGTGCCAGAGCGTACATGGTACTCTACTTATACTGCTACAGGGAGTGACGGTAGTAACACAGGTCACAGTAAATACAAGGCGCATTGTTCTACAAGGAGACAAAAGGAATGTACTGTTCTGGAGAACAAGGCGTATAGAACAATAAGAGTCCAGACTATGATATCATAGTGACATCACAATAAAGATAAGGAAACAAAGGGATGTACAAAGACAATAGTACAAGGACGGTCTAGAGAAGTCCATGATGTCATGTACATGTGATGTCATAGATAAGAGAATACAATAAGTCCGAGATTGTAATGATCATAATGATCTAATCTACATGTCCTGTATATTTAATCTAAAGCAGTCCATTATCTGCGTGTCCATACGAGCCGCTAAGTGCGCGCGGGTCACTTATCAACATCTCCCCGTGATCAGCAATCTAGGATTTAGCACAAGCCCATGTCTACATTGTGTTGTTGGAGCAAGGTGCGTGCGAGCGACTTGGTAAAGCCGTCTGCAACCATTTCCAGGGTAGGGGTTCTAATAAGGGTGATGGTCCTCTTTTCGATGTACTCCCTAATGACATGATGCCTAATGGCAATGTGCTTCGATCGCCTCCCTGTGACAGGGTTCAATGCCAAGTCAATGGCACCCTTGTTGTCACCGTGCAGTGGGATGGGGTCGTCGACCTCGTACCCGAGTTCCAAAAGGAAGCTCTGATACCAAGCGGCTTGGTTGGCCGCATCGGTCATGGCCATGTATTCCGCCTCTGTAGTGTTTTGGGCCACTGTCTTTTGCTTTCGTGAGGACCAGCTTATTGCACCATTGGCTAAGAGGAACACATAACCCGAAGTGGAGTGTCTGTCGTCAACCTGGTCACCCAGGGAAGAGTCAGAGTAGCCAACAAGGCCATCTCCACTGGCGCCATCATAGACTATCCGCATATCCACAGTGCCTACTAAGTAAGCCAGGACATATTGCGCAAGCCGCAGATGTTGGGGGGAAGGATTTGCTGCATACTGCGCCAGACGTGACACAGCGAAGGAGATGTCCGGTCTAGTACCAATCTGAACGTACAGCAGACTACCAATGAGTGACTGGTAGTGCGTAATGTCAGAGGCAGTGGCCTGACCCGTATATTTATGAAGGTGCTCGTCAGCACCAGCGGGCAAGGGTGTGGAGTGTGGAGTGGCATCGGTCATGCCAAAGCGTTCAAGGACATCCTTGATGTAGCCAGACTGGTCTATTTCGATGCGTCTGAGGGAGCGGTCGCGCACAATGCGCATACCAAGATATGACTCTATCTCCCCGAGATCTGTCATCTCATAGCGCTCAGAAAGATCTGACTTAAGACGCTTAATTCTCTCCAGGGAAGCACCCAAAATTGTGATGTCGTCAACGTAAACGATAACGAAGAGTGGTCCATCCCCCTCTCGTTGAGGCAACACATATACGCCGGCATCGGCAAACGTCCGCTTAAAGCCGAGTGCTAGTAGCACTCCATGGAATTGCAAGTTCCATGCACGGGAGGCTTGTTTGAGACCATATATCGCCTTGACTAGGCGACACACCTTCGTCTCTGCACCAGTGGTGATGAACCCTTGTGGTTGCTCCATGTAAATCTCCTCGTCAAGCACGCCATTGAGGAACGCAGACTTGACATCCATCTGATGGATGTGCCAGTCCTCCAGCGCGGCCAACGCCAGAAGTAATCTCAGCGACTCGAATCGTGCGACGGGAGAGAAGGTTTCATCAAAATCAATGCCAGGGATTTGCGTAAACCCCTTAGCCACCAAGCGAGCTCTGTAGCGGCCATCCGCCTTGAGCTTGAAGACCCATTTGGATTTTACTGCCTTGCGATTAGGCGGGAGATCTACTAACTCCCATGTGCCATTCTTGGCGAGCGCATCCATCTCATACTGACACGCCGTTGTCCACTCACCTGCATCCACAGACCGCATGGCCTCTGCATAGGATGCAGGATCTCTTCCCACATAAGCTGCAGCTAACAGCTCTGCAAACCCCAGCCGTCTACCACGTGTGGCCACATTATCCGCTGTGAAGTAGCGGGGATTGGGCACTGGTGCACGGGTAGAGCGTCTTGGTGCATTGTCCATTTCACGCAACAGCTGACTACGCTGTGCGCGGTCCTCAAAGCCACCAGGCATATCTGGTGAGGGAGGAGGGACATTGCGCATGATGCGCGTTGCACTTTGACGCGGTGGTGGAGAAGTCAGAGGGGGCTGTTCACGCTTAGGTGTGACAGGAAGAGTGGGTGGGGCAGGTGGTGGTGGCGTGTGTGGGCGCTCTTGTTTGGGGTCTAAAATGTCTTCAACATCCTCCTCACTGCTATCAGAGTGTGCAGGGGAGGGTGCTCGCTGTGGTGGTAACGCCGACGTGCTAGGTACGGCAATTACTGGTGTAGGTAGTGGTGGTGAGGCCACTTGGGAAGGTGGTGGGTGTGTCTCAGCACCCTGGAGGGACGGGAAGCTGCTCTCGTCGAATGTCACATCCCTGGACAAGCGGACAGAGCGGGTTTGGCGGTCCCAGAGCTTATAGCCCTTAGATTCGGGCTCAAACCCAATAAGCGTGACCTCAATGGCCTTCACATCCAATTTGCGACGCTTATCAGCGGGTACGTGCATGTACCCCTTGCATCCAAAGATGCGCAAGTGTGAGACATCTGGTACCTTGCCAGAGTACCAGAGCTCATAAGGTGTGCGCCACTTAAGTGTACGGGTGGGAGAGCGGTTATAGATGTGTACCGCAGTGCTCATTGCATGCTCCCAGAAGCCTTTAGACATGCCTGCTGTATGTAGCATGGCCATTGCCTTATCCGTAATGGTGCGGTTAAACCGCTCGGCTTTCCCGTTCGATTGTGGTGAACCTGGCATCGTAAGGTGATGCTCTATCCCTCTCTGTTTGAGGATGTCCTGTACTTGGCTCGCCATGTACTCGCCTCCGCGGTCAGAGTGGAGTGCGCGCAGTTTATGGGTTGTCTGGGTTTCACCCCAGGCCAAATACATCTGCAGCGCCTTCACAAACTGATCCTTCGACTTAATGAAGTACACCACTGCATGCTTGGAGTGGTCGTCTATGAAGGTGGCGGTGTACGCGGAGCCTTGTAAGGACTGAGTTTGCATTGGACCAGCGAGGTCACTGTGTACAATCTCAAATATACGGGTTGTCCTTTTGGTGGAGGACGCAGAGAAAGGTTGGCGAGTGGATTTACCCAACTCGCACCCACGACACACAGCAGTATGCGTGGTAGAGCTGTCAATGTCCATGCCAGTAGTGGCAGAGGGACCATACGACTTGAGAGCAGCAGAGGAGATGTGTCCCATGCGCTGATGCCAGATATCAAGAGTGGTGGCAGCACTTTTGACGTGAGCATTGAGGCCAATGCTTGAAGCGTCCAACCAATAAAGGTTGTCCTCCAAGTAGCCAACAGCTACACATTGTTTTTTGACAGATATTTTAAATGAGCCACTGTCAAAGGCCACTTCCGCACCCTTTTGTGCTAGGGCACGCGTCGACAAGAAGCGTGTCTTCACCTGTGGAAGGTGTAGCACATTACTGAGGGTGATGGGGAGGCCCTGGCTCGTAGTGAAGATGACGGAGCCTACACCAACTTGGTCGATGGTGGACTTGTCCCCAAGGCGCACAGCACCCTTGCATGGGGTATAGTCCTTGAAGTCGGACCGATGTGGTGTAATGTGGTGTGTGGCACCACTGTCCATCATCCAACGCACACGCGAGGCAGCATACAAGGCAACTCCAACTGCATTGTCCGCCCAGTTAATGGCGGGCTCATCATCGACCTCCTTAATGGAGGCGGTGGTAGGTACTAGTACATGGGAGTTGGCAGCCTTGTTGCCTGTGTCCTTCAACTTCCCCGCCGCTTCATCCTTTTTCCTCTGCCTGCAGTCAGGCTTAATATGCCCCTTTTTGTTACAGTAGTGGCAGGTAAGTTGAGAGTGGTCTCTCTTCTTACGTGGGCCACTGCTAGTGGGCCTAATGGGGGCAGCCTTGTTGAGGGAAGAGCCAGAGGGGCCAGTACGACGCGCCTCCTCAGAAACAATGCGCGCAATTATTTCAGCGTGCTTGAGTTTTGAGGGGGCGCCACTGGCGAGGATGGTGGATGCCAGAACCTCATAGGAGGCTGGCAGGGCGTGGAGGAGAATGAGACAGAATTGGGTATCAGTGACACCCATCTGCGTGTTGGTGAGGCCGACCCACAGCTCATTGAGCTTGGCCAACTGAGAGGCCATGGGTGCGGAGTCGTCGAGGCGGGCTTGGGTGAGTTGGATCCACAGATTAAATATGGTGGTGCTGCCGCTAGCACCAGCATAGACATCCTTCAGCTTGTCCCACTTCGACTTGAAGGTGGGATAGGAGAGGGGGTCGGCAACGAGGGAGTAGACGTCGGGTTTGAGATAGAGGCGGAGGTACGCCTTTGCCCGACGCTGGACAGAGTCCCACTCATCAGAGGTGACTCCAGAGGGAGGGACCTGGAGGTAGAAGACGTCCTCCGCTTCGTGCAGCGTGAGGATTGCCTCCAAGGTCCCAGACCACTCGTTCCAGTTTGACCCGTCAAACCTGCTGAGGTGGATGCCTGAGGGCATGCCAAAGGAGTTGCCATAGGCATTGGCGATGCGTGAAGAGGGTGTGGACCCAGTAGGAAAAGGGGGGAGTGAGCCCCCTGCTGTGGCGCCTGCAGCCGCACCGGTGGCACCAGTGGGCGAGGCAGCACGAGAAGATTGGCCAGACATAGGGATGATTTATCTATCGCCGAGGAGCAGTCAGCGATAGTGCTTCATAATAGTTTGCAAGATAGGGGGGTAGACACTCCTGTCTGTGAATCTGTAAGGCCAGAACGCTAACGCGTCCTGCCTCCTGAGGTATGCCAGTGATACAAGGGCTAGGCCCAGGTTGGAAGATCCCTTTGCCATACTAGGAGCCAGCTGCCAGCCAGGATGTGTCTAGGACACGGCTCACTAGTTTGCGTCAGGGGAATATGGAATGATGTCTTTCAGAGCCCAAGGCTGTCTACCTCAGCCTTCTCGGCCTGTTGGTTGCCTCATCGCCACAAGTGGCTTCACTGAATCCTTTCCCATTGCTGCTACAAGGCAGGAGTCTGGTTGCAGAACACCATAAGGTGAACACCCCCCAGAGTCTGAACCAGGTTTTACACTCCCATGGTGAGGAGATCCTGCGCCCAGTGTGGAGCACCAGAGACAGCTGGCGCTAAGCTCCACAATACACAGCCCAGTGGGTCATGCACACCTGGATATGGATTAAGGGGCTACCAGATCCAATCTCCTTGCGCATAGCGCAGGGGCTAGGAAAACAGTGGGGGTGAAAGTAGGACTACTGGGCAGTACATGTACAGGAGGTTCCTCAGCAGTGACAACTGACGCCTCAGTGTCCACTGCCTTGGGCAAGGCTGGTGAGGCCCCAGACAGACCTTGACCTGGTGTGTGATCCTAAGAACACAGTGACCAGCCAAGTGGAGTGGCTTGGGCACCAGGGCCCATAACCTGATGAACAGCGCACATGAAGGGATGATACTCACAGTGACAAGAGGACTGTGGTGAGATATCAAGGGTGGCTGGAAGCAGCAACAGAGTAAGATCTAGCAAGTGAAGCAGATGGTGGTCTGGCACACAACAGATGAGAACTGGTGTTTATACAACAGAGGGAGACATACCTGGCACACAACAGATGAGAACTGGTGTGGTGCCAGAGCGTACATGGTACTCTACTTATACTGCTACAGGGAGTGACGGTAGTAACACAGGTCACAGTAAATACAAGGCGCATTGTTCTACAAGGAGACAAAAGGAATGTACTGTTCTGGAGAACAAGGCGTATAGAACAATAAGAGTCCAGACTATGATATCATAGTGACATCACAATAAAGATAAGGAAACAAAGGGATGTACAAAGACAATAGTACAAGGACGGTCTAGAGAAGTCCATGATGTCATGTACATGTGATGTCATAGATAAGAGAATACAATAAGTCCGAGATTGTAATGATCATAATGATCTAATCTACATGTCCTGTATATTTAATCTAAAGCAGTCCATTATCTGCGTGTCCATACGAGCCGCTAAGTGCGCGCGGGTCACTTATCAACAAGACCTTGTTCGCGGCTAAGGGTATTTATTCCAACTGGGACCATCTCGGCAACATCGCCGCCGGGATCAACTACCTCCAACTGGTGAAAAGGCAAGTCACTAGTTCGCTGAGGTCTGGCTACCGTGGGACCACACACACGGATGTCGATACGTCGGCTCTTGTCTGGCGGATTGTGAATAAAGCCAACGAACTTGGGCTTCAGAGCGTGGTCGCCGACCGCGCCGACCGCAAGGCCAATTCAGACGCACGCCCAGCTGTCGACATCTTCACAACTGGGTTCAGGAAATTTCAAACGTCATCACCGGCGACATTCAATAAAAAAATGGCTGATACGAGGAAAGGAAGCCCAGGACAATCCGAGATCGACGAGATCGCCCCGTGCCAAGTAGTAGAAGATGGCGACGCAGACGAACCAGAGCCATCCGAAGAGATCTCAGAACTTCACGAGGACTAAAAATCGGTACAATTCAATAGTACTACTTTCGCTTTCTCTTCCGCTGTGTAGTTGATTGTCCTGAAATACACGCGTACTCGGTATGGAACTGGGTGATAACCCCGAATATCTTCGCCGACCATTCGACACCCCACTCAGTTGACTCATTCAACAAATCTGTTATCTCCTGCGCACACTTGATTGTTTTGGGGTCAGCGCGGATGAGAGTCGCTCTCTGCGTCCCCGAGAGGATGAGGTCAGGCGGATGAACAGAGCGCAATGGATCCGCTAAATACTCTTGCTTCAACCACTCGTTGAGACGGGTCTCCAAAAACCGGCGTTCCTGGGTAGGGCGATAAGTATTGCGTTTTGTTTTCTGGGGAGTAGAGGGGGGCGAGGGAGCAAGTGTGAGCTTCCCGGGGAGGTCTTGGATGCTGAATCTAGACCCATCACAACCCGTGGCGGTACAGCAGTAAGTCGCCGGGTGTATGAGAGCTGGAAATGAGAGATGAGGTATGAGCTTCAAAAATAAGACATTCGCCGCACCGGAGGGCGAAGTATCACCCAGATACGAGACAAACTCAGCTCGAAGACAGCTCGTACTCTTCACCAGCTTTACGCAAGAAAATGGTGCACGGTCCCGTCGCTGTGAGCTTGGCTTCAATGTGCCCCTAGGACGGTCGGCACCCAGTCGCCTTCACTATACTCGTCTAGGGAGAGCTCATGGACCCAGGATTCGTACAAAACGATAAATAGGGCATCCTCATTTGAGTTGCGAAGGGCCCGTCCAGCACGCTGAAGTACGTCGACCATGGTTCCAGGTAGACCAGCTGTACACACAATTTTGACACCCGGAAAGTCAACACCCTAAGATATATCAGTACAATCCTTGCGACGATGATGACGAGAGGATGACGAGAGCACGTACCACAGATTGTCCCGAAGTCGCCACCAAAACGCGACAGTTTCCAGATGGTGTTGTAAAAGCTTCGTGAGTAACTTGCAAATACTTCTGCGACATCATGCTGTGATAATGTCGTACAATACCCTTGTCTTGACAGCCAGATGGTAAACAAGAATCTAAATGATCAGCGATCCGGCACGCCAGCTCTTTCTTATCCACAAATATGAGGACGCGTGGCTGAGATTCCAGCGAGAAGGGAGACGAGAGGAAACATTCATAATTTTGAAGGTAACCGATGCTATTTAGGACTTCATGGGTAGCGTAGATTGTATTCGCGCAGTTTGAAGTCGTGTGAATGGAGGTATACCCGGATCGCAGGAACTTTTTTTCAACTGTTGCTCGTATATGTGGTGGAAAGGTTGCCGAGAGGAATGCCCAGTGCACAGTACGAGGAAGTATTACTCTAAGCTCATCCAGATGACCCCACGCTGGTCGGAAGGCGTCGAGGCCGTAATGTGGTAGACCAGCTGTATAGATATTGTGTGATTCATCAACGACAACGCGTGCAACATGCCTCTGAAACCGGAGATTACGAAGAAGTAGGGCAAGGCGAGGAAGATGCCCTTCACGAGACTTGAAGAGCTGCTCTACAGTGACAATAAGAATCCTAGCGCGGCCAGGAGTGTACTTTTTGTTGTCCCAGACGTTTTCCTATAGAGATAAGAAAGTTCGATTCGAGCCAATTCAGAGGACAGTGTGTCTCACATTCCACCACGCGTCCTCCCTAGGCGTATCCTCGTTTATAACCACCGTTGGGATTTGATACCGAGAATTAAATCTGACTCTTGCGTAACCTGGAGTCGCTTCAATGGTGAAAGAGTTAAGGTCATAAGCTTCTTATCCGGGTCATCGAGAAGCGTGTTCAACGCAATAGGCAGTGTCTTGCCACTTCCGGTACCTGCAGAGACGAGGCAATCGCTCCCATTTTGGCTAGCCAGAACGACCTTTAGCTGCATCTCCCGAGGCACTTGAGTAGAGCCAGTGACACGGTAACATATAAGCACAGCCCGACAGCAAATGACAACATCTTCATCAAGTGTGTCGAGGAACGATTCCGGTGGACGATCGCAGAGCCTAAGATTTGAGATCAGTCACCTGAGATCATCACTAGGGCAAGTCCGAAGATATTGGAGGTGTTCACGGAGACCCAATACAGTGTCGAATGCGTGCGTAGACATCTTAGAACAAGCACCAGAGCAGGGCGGCGCGTCGAAGAGGATGTATTATCTTAGATAGAGATAATCGGACAGATAATCAAGATCCATCTTTGTGAGTCGCTACTTGTGTTGCGATTGGACTCATCGGTACGGACTGCAGTCTCACGGGGTTCTGACTACCCTAGTATTAGTCAGGGACAGTCGTCTCAGTCAGCTTGTTGTGGTTATCACATGTCGCGTGGTACGGACTTGACTCATACCTAGGATAGCTGTAGTAGGGTTCGAGCTACTATCGCTATAGGGTACCTTACGTTCAGGAGGAGCTTCAAAGCTCCTCGTCAACTGTATATCTAGTGGACAGTCCGAAGACCGAGCTCCCTAGCTTGGTCTTCTTGAATCCTTATCAGATCCTGTCTCCCTCTCTCCTCGTCTGCACTCTTCTCGTCCTTTGCCTCTTATCGCGTCTGGCCTTGATCAGGCAGATCGCTCAGCAACACGTGCGCCTGGTGGACTTTGCCCCAGTGCTAGTAGTGGTCACGTTCCTTCGAAGGTCGTGTACTTGTATTCGCTAAGTCGCCCCCTGCATAACTCGCCACTCTGTCTCCGCTCAAGTCGAGCATCGTTAGGACGGGCCTAACGCAACATTAAGACCAAGCTAACCCTTACCAACGACACGGTGGCGTCCACAACAAGAGATCGGTGGGATCGAAACCGAGCCCAGTCATATACCATCCCCAGCAGAGGAGAACGGAACGTCCCCACGCGCTATCTAAGAGCTGCTAGGTGGAGGACACACAGAGAAGAAACCGGGTACTTCGTTGATTTCCCTACCCGACCAAGTCGATACTACCCAGTTGAGTTCAACTTCGAACATACCTGTTGGTGTATACTCGCAACAAACGACGCAGGAATACGAACAGTGGTCAGACCTACCACACGAGACTATCGGTGCGACATCCTAGAAAGCGAAGTAGTCCCCCAAACTAGAGTGGGACCCATCGACGGCGCAGCCACCACAAGCACCACAGGAGACGAAGGCTCCGGATCAGACCGAAGTAGCGAAGAGTCAGAAGAAGATCACCTCTCCCAAGTAAACGCGGAAGAAGAAGAAGAGCTAGCAAACCTAGCAGGAGGGATTACGCTTAACGAAGCACCCCAAGCTGAGCAGATCATCGTTCACCCACCAGACGAGATGACAACCACCCAGTTAGAACCAACATACGCACTTCAAGTGGACCCGGTACAACTACCGCAAAACGGAGTCCCAGAAGATCTACTCCCCATTAACCCCAGCACAGGACACCGAATGACCGCAGACGACGCAGCTCTCATGAGGGCCATTGGACCTGACGAACCAGACCCTCCCGAAGGAGGAGGACCACCTAGAAGAGACCCAGACGGAGGCCACCCACACGGAGGAGGCGGAGGACACGGAGGCGGAGGAGGACCACCCGGAGGAGGCGGATTCCCGGGAATGGCTCCCATAGGTAACCCACCTTGATCGTCAGATAGACTCCAAGGCAACCCGCCCATGGTCTTCAACGGAGACCGCACCAAGGCCCTGCAGTTCAGAGCACAATGGAACCTCTATCAAGGAGTCAATAGTACGAGCAACATCATGCGCAACTACTACCGCCGATCACTCCTCTTCCTCGGCTACATCCAGGGGGAGACAGTTAACGAATGGGTGATGTACATGACTGACTGGCTAATGCGCCAGACAGAGGCGGGATTCCCCGAACACACCCGACGCCTCTGGGAAGAGACCCTTCGCGCCTTCACCAGACGATTCGCCAACACCATGGAGAAAGAGCAAGCGCAGGCAGAACTGCGCAAGGGCGTCCACATGAAGGACGGGGACATTGACAGCTACGTGGCTACCTTTGAACGCCTAGCCCGACAAGCTGACTACAACCTCGATGCCCCTCAAACGCTGGACCTATTCACGGCAGGACTGCCGAGGGCGCTATTCGCCAAAGTCTACGAACAGTACGAACCCGCCACGTTTGAAGCATGGAAGCAAGCGGCGATGAAGAAACAACAGCAGTATATGCACCTACAGGCACGTCTCAACTCGCTAAAAACACCCACTCCGAGAGCTACTCCACGCCCTAGCCCATGGGGGAACCCCCAGAGCGGGTGGACACCAAGGAACCTCCCCCATCACCAGAACCCCAACGCGATGGACACCTCCGCAGATAGAACGCGGGCACGAGGTGCAGAAGCAGAAGACGCACAGGGAAGGCTCGCCGGAGCGGAGTTCATACTCGATCGACAACGGCCACCCTACCCACCCAGAGGAGGGCCAAGAGGACGAGGCAGAGGAAGGGGGCCACCCCGAGACGCAAGGGAAGTGATCTGCTACACCTGTAACCAGAAGGGACACTTCAGTCGCGATTGCCCACAGCATCGCAACAACGCGCCGAGCAGTGGTAGTAGGAGGTCGGAAACAGACTTCTACACCCAAGAACCAAGAGTGCAGGTCCGCGCAGCGGTAACCCCGCAGCAGCAAGCCCAGGAGTGGCTCCAGGGAGTAGCCGGAGCACCAGACGAAGTAAAGGACCTAGTCCTCCAAGAACTATGGGGAAAAGAGGGTTTTCCAAATGCCTGAACCCATCGGCCTGGGTGAGGGCGCTCCGTTGTAATTCTGTAATAATCACACGCTACCGATCGTTGAGAATTCCAGTTTCCGTTCGAACAAATTACAACATGGCCGAAGTAAAAGCACTGGTGGACTCGGGAGCCACAGATAGCTTCATTAAACCCGCATTCGCGAAGCGAATGGGGATTGGTCTCAAAGAACTAGAGACCCCCAAAAAGATATGGAATATCGATAACTCCGAGAACAAAGCAGGACTGATCACGCACTGCGCAGATCTCGACGTACAAACCAAGGGAACCCACAAAACAATGAGGTTCCTACTCACAGATACAGGGAACGAGGACATCGTCCTCGGCTACCCATGGCTAGCCACCTACGAACCACAGATCAGCTGGCAGCACGCCGTCATCAAAGAAGACGCCTATCCAGTGGTCCTCCGAACCACACACCCAGAGGAGCGAGGGGTAACAATCGCGTTCGCCCCTACCGAGTTCACCGAAGAAGAGAAGCGTCGCGCCGTGCAACAGCTCTACGACGACTGGGAGACAGTCAGGGCACGCACCACTGCCACTGAACTGGCCATCGAAGCACAACAATTCACTGGCACAACGGAGATCCCAGAAGAGTACGCGGACTTCGCTAAGGTGTTCAGCGAAGAGGAATCACATCGCTTCCCACCCTCGCGACCTTGGGACCATGCCATCGAATTCAGAAAGGACGCCCCAACCGCCATCGACTGCAAGATCTATCCTATGTCACGCGACGAAGACATCGCCCTTCGCAAATTCCTTGACGAGCAACTGGAGAAGGGGTACATCCGACCATCAAAATCCCCTTACGCATCGTCCTTTTTCTTCGTCAAGAAGAAGGATGGGAAACTGCGACCGGTCCAAGACTACCGAAAGATTAACTCGTTCACTGTACGCAATCAGTACCCCCTACCGCTCATACAGGAGCTCATCACGGACTTGGGAAACGCGGACATCTACACTAAACTTGACGTCCGCTGGGGATATAACAACGTCCGCATCAAGCAAGGAGACGAGGAAAAGGCCGCCTTCAAAACGCGCCACGGGTTCTTCGAACCGCTTGTCATGTACTTTGGCCTCACCAACTCGCCGGCCACCTTCCAGGACATGATGGACTCCCTCTGTGGCCCCACCATCAACAAACACGAACTGCTGGGCACCACCATCCGCGTCTACATGGACGACATCGGCATCGCATCCCGGAACGGCCGAGCGGGCCACATCGCAGCCGTACGGGACATACTCCAGATCGCGAAGGACAATGACTTGTACTTCAAACCAGAGAAATGCGTCTTCCATGCGCCGGCAATCGATTACCTGGGGGTAATCCTTGAAAAGGGGGTGACACGCATGGACCCTGTTAAAGTCGCCGGCATCCGCAACTGGCCAACACCAACCACGGTCAAACAGGTCCGCTCTTTCCTCAGGTTCTGCAACTTTTATCGCCTCTTCATCAGGGGATTCGCCACATACGCACGACCTTTGAACCGACTAACGCGGAAAGACACAGAGTGGCAGTGGGGACAAGCAGAAGAAGACGCCTTTACGAAACTCAAGACACTGGTCACAAGCGAACCAGTGCTGGCACACCCGGACCTCACGGAACGATTTGAGATGGAGGTGGACGCATCGGGCTTCGCGGTGGGTGCCGTACTCTTACAACGCAAAGAGGACGGTAAACGACACCCCATAGGCTATTACTCTGCGACGCTCAACGAAGCAGAACGCAACTACGACATCTACGACCTGGAACTACTAGCCATCGTCAAAGCCTTCCGCCACTGGAGACCCCTACTCGCAGGCTCTCCACACAAAACCAAGGTATTCTCCGACCACCTCAACCTGCAGTACTGGAGGTCGCCACAAAGGATAAGCAGACGCATCGCCAGGGAAGTACTCGAACTATCCGAATATGACTTCGAGATTCATCACATCAAAGGCACAGCCAACGGAAGAGCAGATGCACTCTCCCGAAGACCAGACTATGACCAGGGGGATAACGACAACAAGGATGTAGTGGTCCTCCCCGACGCGCTCTTCGTGCGAGCCACACAAGTGGAAACCGTCATGCCGAACACCCTGACGATAAACCCTGGAGAGATGGAGCGGCCAGACGCGACATACCATCAAGACGAGGACTACCTTCGCCCATGGATCGACGCACATCGGCTAAAGAAGATCGAAGGCACTTGGTACAAGGATGGAAGACGGGTGGTGACTGGCGGATTATATGACAAGAGAAGTATCATCTCCGCTCACCATACACCACCGGTTTATGGACACCCAGGTATCAACAAAACCTCGCAGCTGGTGGGACGCTCCTACTGGTGGCCAAACCTCGCCCAAGACGTCCTGGACTACGTTAAGGGGTGCGCCGAGTGCCAAAGACACAAGGCCAACAACCGACCAACCCGAGCACCACTGTCCCCAATTTATCCGAACCCTGAGGCACTCCCCTTCGAAACTATCGCCCTCGACTTCATCACCAAGTTACCCCAGTCGCAGGGGTTTGACTCAATCCTCACCATCACTGATCACGACTGTACCAAGGCAGCCGTCTTCATCCCCTGTCAAGAGGAAATCACCGCAGAAGGAACCGCTGCTCTATACGCTAAGCACGTCTTCCTGCGATTCGGGCTTCCATCCAAAGTCATCAGTGACAGAGACCCACGCTTCGCATCCAAGTTCACGCGAGAACTGTGCAAGATCCTAGGGATCTCACAGAACGTCTCCACCGCCTACCACCCCCGAACAGACGGACAGTCGGAGCGGACTAACCAGTGGCTCGAGCAGTATCTCCGCTTCTGGACCAACGAGAGGCAAGACAACTGGGCGACCTATCTCCCTATAGCGGAATTCACGCATAACAACTGGCCCCATGAGACCACTAGGAAGTCCCCTTTCTACCTCCTAATGGGGTACAACCCACGCGCTGATTGGATTGATAGGCCATCGCCCATACCCCAAGTAGCGCTGAGAATCGACCAATTCCAAGAAGCCAGAGCGCAGGCCAAGGCCCTCCTTATCAAGGCACAAAAGTCATGGGTCAAGCACAAAGATACGCCCAAGTACAAAGAAGGGGACCTCGTGTGGCTGGAAGGACGCCACTTGCGCACCAACCAGCCAACCACCAAGCTTGCGCCCAAAAGACATGGCCCCTTTAGGGTCGCACAGGTGATGTCCTCTGTCAATTATCGCCTCGAACTTCCCACACAGTGGAGTATCCACCCGGTGTTCCACACCGATCTTCTCACCAGATACCACGAGACCGCAACACATGGGCCTAACTACCAGCGCCCACCACCAGATCTGGTAGAAGGCGAAGAAGAGTACGAGGTCGAGAAGATTCTAGACTCGCGAAGATTCGGAAGAACGCGGAAACTGCAGTACCTCGTGAAATGGAAAGGGTATCCCGACTCGGAGAATCAGTGGGTCGACCGGAGCGAAGTATTCGCCGACCAGGCCGTCCGGGACTTCAAAGCATTAAACCCCGCCAGGGAAACGCATATAAGAAGAGTCCACCACGAGCTAAGTCCCCCAGCAACTCCTGCTACCTATTCCAATCCTGTCTACCTTCGCACCATGTCTTCCTGCTCTCTCCCGTCGCAGTCCACCATCGACACCGTCACCAAGGCCCTATCCACCACCCGTGGGCCCGTCACCCGCGAGGACGCCCTCACCGTCCTCCGAGCCTTCCCAGACCCCACCACTGGAGGAGACGCCGACTCCCCCGGTGCGCAGCCTCTTACCTACGAGGCGGTCGCAGAAGAAGAAGAGCGTGCCCTACTCGAGGGCCAGGCCGCAGGTGGCCTCGTTTCACACCCTGACGGACACGGTAACGGTGAACCTGTCCAAGTACCACACCGAGTTCGGGCCCGTGCGGCCGTGGAAGGAGGTGGTGAAGGAGTGGAGGGACGAGCAACTGCGGAGGGCACAGCTGAGGCAGCAGCAGCTGAGGCATCGGCGCCTGATACAGCAGACTGGGGTCTGGACGAGGACGCTCCCGACGACTACCCAGTTACGCACCCCCTCATCTCCTCCACCACAGACACTGACCACCCACGCGAAACCCCCTACTCGCTCAACACCGACGGATCCCCCATGTACAAGCGGGACCTCGGGGTGTTGGGTGGCCCCACCCATCAGCCCCTCGCCATCATCAACACACGAGTCCCCAGTGGCTTTAAGGCCAACACTGGCGCGGACTATCTCCCTTTCCGCATTGTCTCCCCCGATGGGGTCGAGCGCGAGGCCCGATACCACCAGGTGATCATGGGGCCGGACCCCCTGGTGGTGGGCATCATCGACGAGTCAGACAAGGTGTACGCTTGCCCCCTCTACGCCGCCCCCCACTACGTGTATGGCGGCAAACCCATGTACCCCGCCGCGGACATGGTCCTCTTCACAGAGGCCTTCGAAGACCGGGCGCGTGTCGACCGCTGCCTCGACTCCCTTCACGACCTCTCCCTCTCGGCGGAGGTCCATCGCTACCGCCTCGCCGACCGGGAGCAACAGCGCCTCAACCAGCGCATCGACGACCTCATCGCCGCCCTAGGAGAGGTCCAAGGTAAGGTGGCGGGCAGCCGGCGCCGACTAGAGATGGCCAACGCGCTGGAACGCATCGAGGACGAGGCGGGCACTATGGTGGACTACGAGCTGACGAAGAAGAAGTCCCGCAGGAACAGGAGGGCCGCCCAGCAGCCGCAGCGTACGCGAGTTCGCTACGAGGAGGAGGGCTTTGGAGCGTCGGGGCGTCGCACCTGAGAAGGGGGTGATGTTGCGATCGGACTCATCGGTACGGACTGCAGTCTCACGGGGTTCTGACTACCCTAGTATTAGTCAGGGACAGTCGTCTCAGTCAGCTTGTTGTGGTTATCACATGTCGCGTGGTACGGACTTGACTCATACCTAGGATAGCTGTAGTAGGGTTCGAGCTACTATCGCTATAGGGTACCTTACGTTCAGGAGGAGCTTCAAAGCTCCTCGTCAACTGTATATCTAGTGGACAGTCCGAAGACCGAGCTCCCTAGCTTGGTCTTCTTGAATCCTTATCAGATCCTGTCTCCCTCTCTCCTCGTCTGCACTCTTCTCGTCCTTTGCCTCTTATCGCGTCTGGCCTTGATCAGGCAGATCGCTCAGCAACACGTGCGCCTGGTGGACTTTGCCCCAGTGCTAGTAGTGGTCACGTTCCTTCGAAGGTCGTGTACTTGTATTCGCTAAGTCGCCCCCTGCATAACTCGCCACTCTGTCTCCGCTCAAGTCGAGCATCGTTAGGACGGGCCTAACGCAACAACTTGGCTCCCGTCTGCATCACGTTTCGTGCGCGCTTGGGGTAAGCCGATGGGGGAGAGAGAGACGAACGACGCGCGACATGGAACACAGAAAAGGGCAGGGAAAGGTGCGACTGATCATTTGACATGTGTAGATAGATGCTGTATTTGAAACGTGTGGAATAAAAGGACTCCCCGGGTTATTAGGTAGCGAGAAAAAACATGTTAGAAAAGAGGGGGTAGGTGCGTAGAGGACGGGCGAAAGCGCGGAGCGCTTCACGATCGAAAATGGACTCTGTTGGCCGAGGCGAGGTCGCGACGGGCGGGTGGGATCCCCCAGAGCGACCTGATGCGTGCCAGAAGGCTCAGCAGATCTCATCATCGATCCTTTCAAATATATAAGGGTGTGGTGGGTGGGCGAAATAAAAGAATTCCGGTTTTTCAGACCGGTTGGAAAATGGGCAGAGAGGTGGCGGCACGAAAAAGGAAGCTGAGCACGTGCCGCCCTATCCGCTCGCGCAAAGACTACACTCTACGACTCCGCTCGTTTCTTACTCCGCCTCAGACTGGCCATCTTTGCGAGTCGCTACTTGGCTCCCGTCTGCATCACGTTTCGTGCGCGCTTGGGGTAAGCCGATGGGGGAGAGAGAGACGAACGACGCGCGACACGGAACGCAGAAAAGGGCAGGGAAAGGTGCGACTGATCATTTGACATGTGTAGATAGATGCTGTATTTGAAATGCGTGGAATAAAAGGACTCCCCGGGTTATTAGGTAGCGAGAAAAAACATGTTAGAAAAGAGGGGGTAGGTGCGTAGAGGACGGGCGAAAGCGTGGAGCGCTTCACGATCGAAAATGGACTCTGTTGGCCGAGGCGAGGTCGCGACACCCAATCTGTTAGGAATCGATGACGCGGCGAGTGAGACTCGGCACCCCCAGTTTAGGAAGAGATGGCATGGCATTGCTTACCCTGTAGACGGCGCCCGTGGCAGGAGGTGTCGCATTAGCGCACCGGGGGCATGGCATAGCGTATGAAGGCCTCGTGTACGTCAGGGGCGTTTTGAATGTAGGGGGCGATGACTACGGCGTGCTTTCTCAAGTATAGTAGGAAAGAGTCCCCGGCCCAGCGGCCCTTGGCTTTCATGACGTCGAAAGGGACGCCCCGAAGAAGATATTCGAGGGTAGAGCCAATTCGGATGCCGTGACCCTGGAGCGGTTCGAGGCCTGCAGCGCGGGCGGCCTTCTCGACTCTCTCAAGGAACTTTGCCTTGGTGAGCGGACGACGCGCGTTCTTTGCCCGATACGTGAAGAGGTGCGAAGCCTCCGAAGGTTGATTTACACGAAGGTGATTTTGTAAGGCCGCTGTAGGATCGGTCTCCCCGGTCTGCGTAGCCCAATAGACGTCTTCCCCATCCCTTCCTGCAGCCTTTGTCGAAGGGAGGTGCAGCACAGTTACTCGGTTGCCGCCACGGTCTTGCTCGTATGAGAGGTTCTGGGTGGTGATGTGCAAGCTGGGGCGGAAGCTCTCTTGCGTGCGTACAGTAAATTCGCCGAGCCTGGCGGAGGCGTAAAAGCATGTGGATAAGCATGCGAATACCGCCGCATCGAGGGGCTCCTCCATGACCAGGCCCCGCTTGATGGCCGCAATGAAGTCGGGAGTGTAAGGTTGGCGCGCTTTTCTCTTCGAGGCATCCGGCGTGAGTTTGTCGGCCGCGTGTAACATGGTGTCCATTTCAATCTTATCGAGCATCCACGGGATGCTGTGCAGGACGTGCCAGGCCCGCACGCCGTTTAGATAATTTGAGATGGTCTTGCCTGAGTACGCCGCCGCCATGTGTGCTACGAATGCGGAGAGCAGGTGCTGCGCTGCGGGAGCCCTTTCGGGCTCAGGGATTTTCCTGTCATCACAGAAGCGATGCCACATCAACAGGCCGGAACCGTATGCTGCGCGCGTGTCCTCCTCCCATGCGTGTACCATCGTATCTTTGATGCGCTCCCGTTCTGCTGCGCTAAGAGTGGAAGAACCCGGGGATGAGCCCTGGTCGTCAGCGGGAATCCAGAGCCTTAGGCGGTTTTTGGCGTGGCAATGCGGGCGGAGAGGGGATGGGATAGGAGCGAGGGAGGGAGGGTAGGGGGCTGGTCTTTTATGTGAGGGGGTTACAGCGGGTGGGATGGCGAGATGGCGTTGCCTCGTTTCGAGGGGTTTTCGCCGTTTGGCGTTTCCTGCGTCAGCGCTCGGTTGGGAGTCCTCGAGGCCGCGCTTACGGACTAGCCGGTTTACACTGGCTCCTCTCGCCAAGTCATGTGAGCTGGGCATCGGCGAGGAAGGGCCTGACTTCCTCTGGGATGCTGATGTAATGGAGTAGGAGGTTCGGAGGGGGGTAGTGACCCCTGGATGGGGCATCGGCAGGATTCTGTGCGCTCGGAACGTATCTCGTGTGGATGACTCTATTGCGGCTCTCAGACAGCTCGAGGATGCGGCGGAAAACGCGGTTTGTTGGCTTGTTGGCACTGGAGCATTTCCACCACCCCTCGACGACGCCGCGATTATCTCCGTAGACCTTAACGTGTTCGCCCTCGCCTGAAAGTTCGCATAGGCCGATGACGAGAAGCTCAAAGCCGATCGCCTCGGCCCATTGAATGTCGTGTCCCTGGGATTTCCACCCTGGGAGTAAGCGCCAGGCTCTCCATTTTGGCCCGATAGTGATTGCGACCCCGAAGCCGGAGCTCGCGTCTGAGTAGGCGCAGTAGTCGATAAGGGGTTTGGGCCCTGGGATGGGTCTGGAAATTTCGGGGCGACTGAGCTGTTGCGTCCACCATGCAAGATCGCCCGGATTGTCCCGGGGTGGGGTGCGAGGTACGAAAGGACTGTTATTGCATGAGGCCAACATGGCCTCCATGTTGGTGAGGTATGCGCACCCGGCTGGAATGACCAGCGACGCGTGGTGGAGCTTGCCGTACAGCCTTTGCGTTTCGAGCAGGTTGTGGGTGCGCTTTTCTTCCCACTCTGCGATGGCTGCGAGGTATTTGATTCTCTTCTTTTCGAGCAGGTAGACGGTGCGCGTGCGCAAATCCCAACGCATCCTGAGATACGGGACCTCCGAGGCAAAGGGGATGGTCTTGGAAGGTTCCCACAGGATACTGAGGCGCGCCGAGAGTGCGTCGATGTCGACATCCGCGTACGCAAACTCTTGGTCCTGCTCAGGGCGGGGGGAATGGTCGACCAGGTCTCGAAGGGTCGCACTGCAGTCTTCGTCGAATTCCTCCGGAGAGTCATCCGGTAGGTTTTTGCCTCTGTACAGTAGGCGGCTGCCGTCTTGTACGCGGCCCCCGTGAGCGCGGATCTCCTGATGCCACTCGGCCCGTTTCGCGTTGTATTCGCACAGGTGGGCACGCGGCAATCGGAAGAATATGTGGTCGTCCACCCACTTCGACAGAGGGCCGATGCCGTTACCCCGGAATATGTCTGCGCCCGCGTCTGCGACCCTTCCGTACACGCCTCCGGCCGAGGTGAGGCCGAAATTGTTGCAAGTGTTGACCGCGAACCGGTCATCTGCCTGGAGGCGAACGACACGGCCGGGCCATTGAGATGGGGCGGCGGGAATGGTTCTGTACGCCTCCGCGACGTCCCGTACAGAGGCCTGAGAGCCGGGAGGGAGGCGGGCAATGAGTAGGGCGACGGCCATGAAGGTACCCCAAGTGCATGGGAAGTCGTCACTCTCGACGCGGGAGTTGATGGAAGCCGTGCCGGGCAAAGGGGTGTGCGGGTGCGAGAAGTTATGTACCGCTCGAAACTTACCCGGTTTGGCTGTTTTGGGAACAAGAGACAAAGGAGAAACCTGGAAGGGGCCGATTGCGGCCTCCAACTGCACACGGGTGAAGGGTCCGATGTAGCGGCCCGTAGCGAACTCGTGTTCTGTGATGAGGTTATATACAGGTAGCAGACTATTGACAGATGGGTGATTAGGAGGGGTATAAGTGCGAAGGATTTTTGGAATTCCGAGGTCAAAACCGTTCGAGAAGCCCTGGATGAGCGTCGGGTATTCGGCCAGCAGGCCGAATCGCGCGAGCTCTGCCGCCCAGACTTCTGACCTGTACAGGGACAGAGCCTCAAGCCTTCTCCGCTCGAGGGCAAGCTTGGGCTCCGTGGTCGGAGTTTCCGCATCCTGAGCACCTGTGACGCTCGGGGTGGCTCGTAGAGGCGCATCCTCTCGAGACTTGCCAATCGAAACAGAGCGGGAGGCTGTCTGCTGCGACGAGTCTCCCCTGCTCATTTTTTCTGGGAGCGTTGGCCGATCCGTCCCAGAGTGTTGATGCTCTGCACTTTGCGAAGGTATGTTCGTGGCGCCCGAGGCAGATGGTGCAGACTCCCCCACACGGGCCTGCACCGGATTGAAAAAACTCTGGGTTGTCCCGCCGGGCGCGCCGAGGGGTATCCCGGGAGCGCTTCTCCGGGCGGTCTGGGGGAGAACCTTGGCGAGAATGAGGTGAACGAGAACGAGCCCGCTTTCTCGAAGACTCGTGCCGACGAGGGGAGGAGGAGCGGTGGTGGCTGTGCTGCCGGCGGCCGCGATCGCGGTGGCACCTGGAGGAGGTTGCCCCGGATTCTATGTCGCCCTGTGCCCTGTCGATCTAGCCGATGGCAAGATGAGGGTTTAAAAGGCAGGCGGCGTCGGCGAATGGCAGATGGCATGGGCAGAATGGCAAATGGCAGATGGTACAGGCACGCGACGTGAGATGAATGGCAAATGGCAGGATGTGGCAAGAAGGCGAAGGCAGCGAGGGAAGCGTTTAGCGATTACGGGTGAGCGTTTGGAGGCGCGAAGGCGTGATGGAGATGGGTTATATGAGGTATTTGAGGAGAGAGGAGGCGCATGAGACGAGCAAGAAGGAAGGGGGGGGAAACGTTAGCGTGAGTCAATTTTTGGAGAAAGAACGCGCTTATCCGCACCTTTTCGATTCTCCCTTCTTGGATCCTAGTGTTTAGGTCGTCAGAGATAGTGCGAAGGAGGCCCTCGCTGATTACTTCAAGATTAAAGCCTTCGTCGCGCGCTAGGGCATCAAACCACTCCCGCCTGACCCGGCTCTGGTACAATAGGAGCGCCTTTCTGCTGTTAGTTTGGACGCGGATCGGGTGCACGTCCAGGACGACGAAGAAGGCCGCCAGAGCTTCCGCATTTTTCGTCGGCCAGGCTTCGGACTTGGCTATGAAATGCAACATCGAGTTTTTAGCTTCCAGTAACTCTAGCCAGCTCAAGTCCTCGTCGTTCCTGATGCCTCTGGATGGAGTCATAGCAGCTAGTGGACGCATGGCGATGGTATTTCCGAGCTGCGTGAAAGCGAGGGTGTCCTGGCTACTCGATTTGCTGGAGTTGGCCGCGGCGTCTCTGCAGCCTTTCAGGGTGAAGTAATCTAGCTCGACCCATTCTAGGTTGTTAATCTTGTTTATGGCGTATTGGGCCGGCCTTGGTTCGATCCAGTCACCGAGGCAACGACGAGGGTCGAAGGTATTCATCTTCGGCTTTTTCTTCTCAGCCTCTTTGCGTTGCTCTTCGGCCTCTTTCTCGCGCTGAGCAAGCTGTGCGGCTTCCGCCTCTCGGTCTAGCCTGTCCTGCTCGTCCTGGACTGCTCTGTCCTGTTCGAGCTGCGCGTTCCAGGCGATTGTTTTGCGGGCGTTCTCTCGTGCCCATGCTTCTTTCATCCGCTGGACGGCTTCGTCCCCAGTAAGCGGGTTGAGCCCTTGATGGGCATCTATCATCGACTGTCTCAAGAATTCCCACTCATCGTTTTCAAAGCTCGGGCAAACTTCGTGATTGGGGTCTGCATTGATGCGTGGCATGTTCTCTTATGAAGACGTTTTGTGATGGTTCTTTGAGAGTCTAAAACTCTAATTGATGGAAGGGCTTTTTACGAAATAAAAGAATTCCGGTTTTTCAGACCGGTTGGAAAATGGGCGGAGAGGTGGCGGCACGAAAAAGGAAGCTGAGCACGTGCCGCCCTATCCGCTCGCGCAAAGACTACACTCTACGACTCCGCTCGTTTCTTACTCCGCCTCAGACTGGCCATTACTGCATTTGGGGTACCCTACTATATACGGCTAGTGTTGCCGCGAGTTAGAGTCCACACCGGTGTGAACTCTAACTCGGACCGGACTCGTACCAACTCTAACTCGGGAGTTCACACCGGTGCAACTCGGGAGTTGGCCCCAAAAATGCCCCACAATTTTTTCCTTTGTTGAATACTCTCTGTTTCTCTACCCTCTACCAAATAATGACTTATTGTGATCTGTAGTATACCCTGTACCATAATAATGAATGAATATACTGTAATCAGTGAAGACCTGGGGCCCTGCAAACGGAAAAACTATAGTGCGCGCGTGCTCTCTTTTCCCACCTTTCATGCCTTTTTCTGTTGCCCCGATCCGCAAAGCCGTAGATGTCCTGCTCCACAGCCTGCACTTCAGCTGGGCAGCTATCCTTCAGGGTACTGTCCACGATCATCTGCTTCATTCCAGACACCGTCCTGAGCTCACACAGCAAACCTTTCAAGTCGCTCACCCTTCACTCCTCCGGACCCTTAGATAAGTTTTTCTCTTTCTTTCCCCTCATGTAATTTATCATCTGCAATTACCGATTGTATTCTTGTCAAGAAGCATGTTGGTCAGGATATGATACATCGGCACAGGTATGCTGGAGCTCATCGATTGGAACACGGACAAGGCATTCCCCCGGGGGGAGGAACGATGCATCGGCGTCAGTCTCCGTTCCAGCCTTCTCCACCTCACGCTGCCAGTACAGTGACATCGTGGGAAAGGCCACGCATCGGCACCCGCATCGGCCATTATCTCGCAGTCGTCTCCAAGGCCCTCGAACCGCTGGAGGAAGAGCGCACTGGTGCGGTGCAGCACATCGACGACCTCGGCCTCCTTTTTCTTCTGGTTCAACCCAGCTAGGTTCTCGGCTCTAGGAGGTGTGCACCTGGTGCGATGGGCCGCCTCCCGGAGGAGTGGTGATACGACTGCGCTCTCCTTGGGCCCTGAAAAGGGATATTTTCGCATTTTCCACTGACTTCCTGCATTCGCTCACGCTCACCCACGCTCACCCATGCTTTCCTGCGTTCTCCTACGCTTTCTCGCACTTTCTAAGCGTTGCGTTCACGCGCTTCGCCGCTTTCCCGTGCTCTCCAAGTGCTTGGCTTTCCTCTCATCCCGGACTCTTCCCTTCGCGTTTTAGCTTCTCCTTTCCCCTGTTTATCTAATTCACCCTCTTTCCTTAGACTATATTCCCCCATGTAATTACAACTTTGCACCTCAGGTTATAGCAGAGACTTTCCCTCACAGATTTCGGACTTTGAGCTCAGTGTAGCTCACTCACTCGTGTTCCCAGCGTGCCGCACTTGTGCGCGGCCTTAGTAACTCGAATCCGACGTGTTCCCTACCACAGTGGCCAACTGTACGAACTTTCGCACCGTGCCGAAGCGTGCGCGACTGTTTCCGACCACTTGCAACCAACCGACCCCATCTCCCTTCCCGACCTCGCCGCACTCGCGCGCGGCACTAGCCCTTCTACACCGACGCATTCGCTACCGCCGCGAACCTACATACGACATCTCGCGCCCCGCGGAGGCCTGCGCGACCGCTTGCGACGCTTCACACCCCCAAATCCTGCGCGCACCATAGACCATCTCCTAGCGATCAGGGACGGTTTAGGGTATCAGCGGATAGACACGGTGGAGGCACACATGTCGCGACGATGCCGGTGTCTCGCGAGTATGGGTAAAACTTGCGGGGATCGCGTGCCTGGCACACTTTGGCCAGTGTAGTCCATCCACACAGAACCACTACGCCGGTGCATACGACTACAATCGCAACCTCAACAACCTATCCCTGGCCGTCCGCCCCTCCCTCCAGTCACCCTTGATGGACACCTACCTTTTGCTCCGACTAGGGTTGCCGGAAGGCTGGTACCGCTGCACCTTGGCCAAAGGCCATCAGCAAAATAGACCTGACTAGCGGGTACTAGAACAGATTCGAGAGCGCAGCAGTGGTAGCAATCGGTGAGCTCATTTCTCTCAGGAAAACAGATGAACTTCTAGATTTATTGCACAGCACGTATGAGCCCGATGGTAGTACCTAGGTTACAGCTTGTATATACTATAATTTCCTTGAGTACAAGGCAAGGTACAAGGCGTTCTACCGGAGGACGCTGGGCAGAAGGGGCGTGGGAACCTTCAGAATTGAAGGCTTCCCATTGGTTCACGTTTGCAACTGAACTCCCGAGTTGCACCGGTGTGAACTCCCGAGTTAGAGTTGGCGTCGAGTTGCCAACTCGACTCGGACCGCATCGACTCGCGGCAACACTATATACGGCTGACAGGCAGTGACAGCCCCCCGATCATAGCGCTACCCCCCCATTTTAAACCCAGCTAGACCAGTCGCTCTATCGAGCGGTCCTTGCGCAGCAGCCGGCACCCTCATAGAACGACTGGTTACGAGTCTAAGAGGAACAGACAACAGCTCTGCCCCAGACTCTTACATGTCAATGTGCCTAGCACGGGCGAATGCTGCCAAGTTTCACGTGCAAGTCTCACACAGCCTCCTTCCGTCATCGTTGTAGGTCCGGCAAAATGTTCTATACATTGATAGGTGTACTCAGTGGAGACGATGATAAATAGGTAAGAACGAACGAGAAACCCGAATGCAGAGATGAGATCTGACTCCGATCATCTGAGCCAGATCAAATAAGGGAACTGATCGATCGTGTGAAGATCAAACCGATCAACAACTTGAACTCTTGCTTCCGTCACAGAACAACCCGTCTTCTAGGGGTCCAGTTGCGAGTCCCAATTATACGAAAGGAAAGTGCAGGAAAGGCAAGGAGCGAAACAACAGTGAACTGGGGAAGGGTATGTGGCCCGCGCCTTTTGTCTGCGAGTTCTGATCTCACTGCCGATCCAGGTTACACCGCGCACGATCTTACTTTCCTTTGGCTCGAAAAATGGAGCCAGCGATGCGAGCACATCATCGACGACGAGCTTGGGTTCTCCATCCGCATCATCACATCTTTCACGACCCGCGGAATTGAGTCAGGTACTACAGAGGAACTCGAGTTTTTACAGGTATTCATTCGACGCAAGTGTAGAGAAACGCGATTGCGAGACAGATGGCATTCGATATGGGTTGGACTCTCTAGTGTTCACGATTACGACGACTGACGGTTACATTTTCAGGTCTGGCGCCGCCCTTGGCTAGTTCTTGCTGCAAGCGCTGTACAAGCAGCTGCTAAACATGCAGACGCTCCGCCGCGCGTTACTCTGGCAACTGAGGCTGCCGAGGCGGAAGAAGGCCTGTTGTTCCTCGCACTGTGGACATAACCTCCACTGGGATCGGCATTACGCTCCACCGTGTTTCCTTCAGGCGCTCATGGAGGGACTCAGGGAAGTGGGCGCGCTGCGAGCGTGAACCACTTACGCTCTTTTTTCTTCTCGTTTTTTGGATATTTTCTTCGCGCACATATGTTTTTATATCTCTTATCACACATTGCGACCTGTGTTTTAATTCTTTGAAGAGAAGGGCGCGGGTATTCTCATGCTGCTGCCATCCAGATGGCCACGCACTCCTTTTAATTTTCGTTGATCCCTGCACGATTGCTAGCCGATACCCTCGCACTACAGCTGTATGCGGTAGTTCCGTTGTAATACTCGTATACATCGTGTTACTACACGGGCTCAGCGCCCCATGAACTCTCCCGAATCACGCGCTTGCTCCTTTTCTGTCTAAGAGCCCACTATGAGCAATATGGCGGCAGGTTCGTCAACTACCTTGAGAAGTTACGGCTGTTCCTTCACCTTGCCGCTCCTGGCAGGTGCTTGCTCCGACATAGCGGATGGGACGTGGATAGCCACGTCAGTTACTCGCCATCATTAGGTCTTGATACGGTAAGTCGTGCGGCGGTGACTGAGTGGAACGGGTCAGTTGCCAGGCTGGCGAGTAAGTGCTGTTGGAGGGTGACAAACAGCAAACGTACGGAGCGTCTGCACTGCTCCGGTACACTGCGAACTTTGAAGTCGTGCGCACCTGGATTCTTGTTGAGTCGCGAGCCTGCGCGATGTTAGCTGCAGTTTCCAGCGCGACGAAAAATGGGTGCATACTTCATTTGAGGGTCAGCCTTAGTTTTTTTCCCGAGTTCGTTGAGAGGGTTATAAGGTCGATCGAGGATGATGTTGTCAGGTTTCCTATGGTGAATTGGGTGAAGGGGCATGTGAGAAAGGTTGGGACGTCGGCGCTTCAGCCCCGAGTATTTGAGAGGAACACCAGGGGTACCAAATCGAGCCAAACGGCGTAGTCGACTAGCACATGTCATCGGGTGTTGAGGCCTTTGAGGAAGCGAGGCGTGATAAGGTGGATGTCGTCATGAACGAGAGGCTGTAGAAGAATAGATAACGGCTCGGCCCCGCTCACTCGTCGGCCTGTTAGCGAGGATTGACCCGTATTGACGTCTTGGCTATGAGGCGGTGGGACGTGTCCATTCTAGAGTCTCTCACGGCACTCTCACGACCCTCCTGCGTCTGCAGCTTCTGCTTCAGGATCCATAGTTCGTATAACTGCTTCATCGGAGTCACCTATCCGTTTTTGTTTGGAGAAGGTATGAGGATGGAAACAGACAGCTACGCACCGATCATGTTGAGCACGAACATGAACGCTTGGCCTTGCACCTTCGCACTTTCTCTCCGACCAGTGGGCAAGGCCCTTCATCAAGCATGAACAGTACAATGTCGGCTCCGTAGGCAACCTTGCGCAGCGTGCGGATATAGTCACACTACGACTTCTCTTTTATCTCCCCGCTCCCGACAGAGACTTGCTCAGACACAGCGGACAGGGTGTCGCGCGTGGCAGCGAACGATTGATGGCCACGTGAGCAACGACAGCGCCGGCCGACGCGATCACCGCGTCTTCGTGACGTGGGTCCAACCGGACGGAACGGATCGATGGTGGCAAGGTCGGCGAGGAAGATGGATGGGGACGGACGACAGACGTAAGGAGTATTTGCGTTGCAGACTTTGAGATGAGGTAGATGCGCTGACCCAATGTTAGCCGCGTTGTTCTGAGCGACGAAGATGGAGTGCATACTTTACCTGAGGGGTAGGATTGTGAGGGTTACAAGGGGAGATATTGTCGAATTGACTGGGTGCAAATGTGAAAAGGGGTTGGAGTGACGTTGACGCACGGGTATTGAGGCTAATATTGAAGAGAAACGCCGGTGACCACAAGTCGAGCCAAACAGCGTAATCGACTACCCTATGTCACTGGCCGTTGAGGCCGTTAAGGACAAGAGACATGAGTTGACAGTGCCAAGATGTCGTCATGAGAAGCTATACAACAGCTCGCAGGTCAAAAGTGGCAACCCGATCGATCGTGTAAACCACCATCGATCGAGGACGGGATCAAATCGATCAGCAACTCTTGCTTCCGTCGTCACTTGAATTCCAAGATCCAGTTCTGAGCCCATTTGCCCGTCCTATAATAAGGACTGTCCTTATTACAGGATGGGCAAACGCAGGAAATACGTCCATCCTACAAAGTGTTTGTGATATAACGGGGTGCTCCACTATCGCCGGGGATATAGCTAGGAGGTACGTCACCAGGTCTTTCCAACAATTAGAGAACGTACGAAGCGACTCCGTTTTGGCAGTCTTGCTTCCGGCCTGCCTGTTCCCCATTCCCCCCTACGACTCGCTCCTCTTCCTCGCACCTAGCCTTATTTTCTGCACAGGTTCAAGCATTCTCAAAACCTCGATATCAAGGCCACGCCCAATCCCATGAACTCACCATCCACGATCTCTTCGACATCCATCTCGATATTCCGTCCCTGCACTGGTGAATGACCACCATTACTTCTGTGTTGCACTCACAAGGGACGGGGACAATCCTCCTCCAAGGGTACTATATCCCACATCTCCGTGGCCCCGGTCTCCTAGCTACTTGCCATCCGTCCTCCCAGCGGCCTCGTACGACGCGCCAGCACCATTTCCGAGCTGGACATGGCCTGCACCAATTTTCCCGCGTCTCGAAGCGCTTCATTGCCGCCGTGCAACTCGCGATCGCGCTGTACCGTACGCTCGAGCTCTCCGCCGACGATGCCGACGCATGCGTCGCGCGGCTTGCTAGCGCGCTGCACCTCGCGGCGCTCGTGACAACGCTTGTGCTGCGCGCACCTACACGCTCTTCGAAAACTTTCTCGCCGTGCCCGCCAACGCACGTATTACTCACCTCATGCTCCCCCACTTCGTCGGCGTTCCCCCTGCAGTGCACGTTGTTCCACCCAATGCCGCGTCGCACCTTGCCGTACTCGACAGTAGCCCCGGCCTCGCGGCCGCGCTCGGTTCTAGCCATCCGCTGTGCCGCCTGACGCTACGCATCGCAAGCACGCTGTACGACGGCCTGCACCTGGCGGCTCTGTTTGGCGCGCTTGGCAGCACACGGAAAGAGCTCGGGCTCATACTCGCGCCCAATGTAGATATACGTGCGCGCGGGCGAATAGGGGCGCGGGGCTAGAGGTACTCGAGCTGTCTCGGGGGCACTTCAGATGAGGTATGCGTCGGCTGCCTCCCACCATTTGACACTGACTAAGCGGTACTAGGTCTCGCTATTACCGGACGTGCAGGCGCTTCGCACGCCGCGCCTGTGGGCTACTCTAGCGACCGAGGCTCCCAAGGCAGAAGAAGGCCCGTCGCGTCTCGCGGTATGGACACAGCCTCCACTGGGATCGACATTGCGTTGCATCGTGTTTCCTTCGGGGGTGCACTGGGAACTCGAGCGGGGGAGTGGGTACGCGTGAACTAAATTCATGTATGCTCGTTTTTCTTTTTTTTTTTTTTTTTGGATGTTTCTTTGCGCATACGTTTGCCAGTTTTATCTCTCATCCCTTCGCCACACTCATTACGACTTTGACATTTTTTCTTTGGATAGAAGGGCGCGGGTCTCCATCCAGCCGGCCACTCTCTGTTGATCCCGCACGATCGCTACCCGATATCCTCGCATTATAGTTCCGTCCAAGGTTCCGTTGTAAAGCTCATATACATCACGTTACTCCCACCGTGTACATAACTCACGATACGCATTCAGCGGCTCATCAACTCGTCTAAGATTTCCCGAATCGCGCGCTTCGTTCCTCTTCTATCTGAAAATAGTGGCCAAGTAAAGCATAACCGGCGAGTATCACACACACGCATACACACTAATGTTTCCAATGATGGCAGGAAATAGATCACACCATTGAGACGTCGATCAAGTTGATCTTCGGAACCAGTTCTGACAGCAAATACGCATTCCATAACGCGACCGTCTGTGCCCCAGCTCGGCTTATAGCCTACGTCAGAGGAGACGGATGCGTGTGCTGGTGCAGTGCCAAAGGAGATTCGTGCGCCGGTACCAGCCCGTGGAGCGGGAGGGCAGCGTTGGTGTCGTAGTGCGGACGTACTTCATCCATGCATATGCATTCTCGCGCAGCACCAGGTCGGTCCGAGAGTTCGAGAGAGAAGGGGACGGAATGCACGTACCGATATTGTTGAGCGTGAACCGAACCGCTTGCCCTCTGCCTCGCGCCAGCGCCCGTCCTCCTTGACCGGCCAGCTGCGATACCCAGCCGGGTCGTGCGTATCAAGCACGAGGAATACGATGGCGAGATCATGGGTGTAGAGCCGCTACAGCTGCTCCTTTGTTTTGTTTTTTTGCCCCTGGCAGATGCCGGCACCGACGCAGCGGATGGGACGTCGTGCATAGTCACGGAAGTTGCTAGCCACGCGAGCGACAAGAGTCTGGGCTCTGATCTCAGACACCATCGTTGCGTCTCCATGACGCAGGCGACACGGCGAAGACAGGAACGAGTCAACGCCAAGGTCAACGGGAAAGACGGAAGTGACGATACTGACTTTGAGGTCAGACACTGCGGCACCTGGATCTTTTTTGAGTTCTGAGCGAGGATAATTGGGTGTGTACTTCATTTGAGGGGTAGGTTACAAGGATAGTCGAGGGTGCCGTTGTCGAGCTAACCCAAGGAGCTAACCTGACGAATTGTGTAAATGAAGGAGATGAAAAAGGTCGGAACTTCAGCCCCAGGGATATTTGAGTCTTTTGAGAGACCACAAACGGCGTAGTCGAGACTACCCCATGTCATCGGAGAGTTGACGGGAATTGGCGGTTCCAGAGATATTGTCATGGACGAGCCTGAGAACGTGGGGACAGAACCACGGCTCCGAGTCTACCTCCGAGCGCTCATGCTGATCAGCTGCCACTGGCGATACTGCTATTTTCACACGTCTGTGCATCTCCGACCTTCACGACCTTCTTGCGTCTTCAATCCTTCAGGTCAACCACCATCCATCGCTCGTACACCTAGGGTTCTTCACACAGCCCCCGAGCTCAAAAAACCAAATTTATCATCTTGAGATTGAACAAAATTCACGATCTGCAACTGATATGGACGATCAAGATCGGTTAGTCGAACAGCTTTCACTCGAGAATAGACTGACAAGTTCACGTACAGAAATATTCACTTAAGAGGTATATAGGAACTACCATTGTTTCCGAGTAGATTTTATATAGTTCCGTAGAAATATCCGTTGATTTTATCAAGACACGTCCTACACCTGACCTCGAACTCGTTTTCAAGGACGATGCTGGTGTTACACACAAGTCTAACAAATTCAAGAACGGTGTCCTTGTTCATTGGAACATCAACATGTTCGTGTCATGTTTTTTCCCTCGTCGAGTGCTAATTTCTTCCGCACAGCTATGTTAGGACCCACACCAGAGCTACGTTGACCCTCCAGCGAGCACTTTTCAAAATAAAGGTTGCTGAGATCTCGGTCGAGTTTAAGCCACACGAGTTTGGAGACTTCGAGGTTGTCCGTCTGGAAGGTGGTGACGTTCTTCTCCCAGTACGGTCCACTTTGTACTGAGCGCCTTTACAGATAGCAACCATTGCGTTACCGCGACTTTTATGTGCGGGAAATCTAAATCCGTGGGTCTTTGGTTGTTCTCTGTGCCAGAGAGCCATCGAATTCCTCCTATAGTTGGTAGACATCACTCATGTTCTTGGCTCTCAGGCTACCTTCCCGAACATCGTCCCTCCAATGCACACCCATCGTCAAATTCCAGATGTCCAGTTCCGAGTCCTCATTATAGGGAGGGCAAATTCAGGGAAGACATCGGTCCTACAGAGAATCTGTGAAACCACAGAGAGCCCCGTCATTTACCGGGGAAATGAGATGGTATGTAGTTCAACCTTTTTGTCTGTGGGTTTGGTCTCACTGCGGATCAGGTCACACTCGACCCGTCCATGGACGTTAGTCACAATAGTACTTTTCTTCGGTTGATTCTAAGCATTGAGCCAGCGAAGCAAGCAAAACATCGACGACGAGCTTGTGTTTTCTAATCATCGGGGCTATGTTTTCCATGACTCTCGTGGAATTGAGTCAGGTAGTACGGAGGAAATTCAGATTGTCCAGGAGTTCATACGACGCAAGTGTAGAGAACGACAACTGCAGGACAGGTTGCATGCGATATGGTTTGAGCTCTTCAGTGTTCATGCGTTCACAACTGATGGCCATGTTTTGAGGTGTTGCGTCCCAATGGACAACCAACGACCACAGCTCGATCTCAAATATATCAATGACATTTGTCCCGACAAGAATGGTGCGTCATTATGAACGTTCGTGACTGTATTTAACGCAATAATTTCAAAGTCCCCGTCATCGTTGTGTTTACCAAATGCGACCAGTTCCGCCGAAATGTCCAAATACATTTAGAGGATTTCGGAAGCCCAGATGACAATGTATCTGACGTGACAGAGAAACTATTCCAAGAGCACTACCTGCGTCCCCTTGGCGATAATGTCAAATTTGTGCGATTAGAAAGTGGGTTCAGAGTTGATATATGGTTTACGTGCTGATGTTTTTCGGCAGAAATACACAGGCAATTTAGGCGCTGCGATGAACTTATTGAGAAGACGGCCGCGGCATTGAATTATGATGTCATCGCATCAATGCTTTCCGCTACGCAGAGGGATGATTCAGAATTGAGTGTTAACGCAGCTTTGAACCGGTGACGCACACTTGTCGGGTTTTTTTCCTGCCCTGGATCCTCTACCTACGCACCTATGCCCAAGTCTACGCCGCGACACCTTGCGCGACACCTTCTCGTTCCTGTAACACTGAGAATCTCGATTGTATATTCAATATATCACAATTATGTTGCCGTGCAACTCTCCGTTGTCCAAGTCAGCACGAGGACCAGTACAAACTGTCGATCAGTCTCGTTGGAAACAGTACAAGTCACCCTTTTTGCGTCAACAACCCAACCACCCCAGCTGCCATAATGCTCTTCCAGAACAACTAAAGTCATCAAAGCCTCGCTTCTTACCGTGAGTTTGTCTTCGCCTTGTCTTTAGATGTCGTCACCGAGCACGTGTCCAACGTCGGGCCTGCCCGTATGTTCCTAGTCCTTGCTCTGATGATACTCTGTTTGTTTGCATTGCGGACCTTGCGGCTCAAAGATCTGAAATTTGAAGATGCAAGCTCATTTGTGCGGTCAGCAGCAGCTGTCGCTCCACTCGATGCGCGCACTGTTGGCGCTGACGCAGCCGGTCTCCAATGTGGGGCTGCTCAGGCCTCAGGCCTCGCTGCCGCGTCGGGCATGCTCACTCATCCCACCTGCTCACATACATGGATGGTGCCCTACGTGCTCTTCGACAACTTTCTCGCCTGCACCAGACGGCTGCCCGCTGCGCGGTGTGACGCTACACATCGCAAGCACGCTGTACGACGGCTTACGCCCCGCAGCGCTATTTGGCACGCTCGGCGGCGCACTAATGCCCGTGCCCGGTTTAGCGCCCGATATGGACGTGCGCACGTGCGGACGGTTGTTGGGCGTGCCGGAAAATCCGGACGCGGGCTTGCCAGTGAGCTGTTCGAGGGTGCCTCAGATGAGGTAAGTTACGCGCGGTTGTCTCGCTCAGCTCAGACAGATCACTTCGAAGTCACTGTATCTGCAAGTGCTGTAACTCATAGTAGTTCCGTCGTAAAGCTCGTGTAGGCATGTTACTTCATGTACTCAGCAACTCATACACTCATCTAAACTCTCGCGAATCGTGTTCTTTGCTCCAATTCTGTTGAAGAGTTGCACTATTGGTAGTATTGGGTATATCGAATTGATGTCAAAACCTATGAAATAATGCGCATACGCACACAAGACTCTCCAGTGATGGTGGGCGATAGATCACATCGAGAATGTACTGCACCTAAACTAAGTTACTGTAGTACTGCAACCTGAACCTGAACCAGTTGCCGCCGTCCTCCGGAACTAGCCGAAAAGTAATAGTGCATCAAGCTACAAGGCGTCACTCCTCGAGCGGATTAACCACTAGGTGCATACAAACCTAAAGTTACGTGGTGTGGTGTTTAGGTTGTGGTGAAAAGATGCTTCGGCTATGCGTCGGGCACAAGGTCTATCCGAGAAGGTGACAGATGAAAGGCATACATGCGATCCTGTTGAGCACGAAAATTACTTACCTTGCGCATCGGTCGAGCATCAAGGATCTTGTTGAACACGACCGCAATTGCTTTTAACCGCATCGTGCCTGTGCATCTCCTGTACCTTCACTTTGCTGCTGCCGACAGATAGCATCCGGGCGAGACGCCATGCATCGCAGCGGTAGCTGCTAGCTAGTATACCTGTGACGCGGACGAGAGCGTCCTCTCAGATGATCTCGTGGTGGAGACTGAGCGGAAATGTCGGCAGGTACTAAGAATCTACATTTCTTCTCTGCGGGCCTTGAAGCTTGAATTCATTCTTGAGTTCTGTTCGGGGTGCGATATGAGTGCGCTATCTAGCTCGGCGGCAACCGGATGCATACTTGATGTAAGGTTGGTTTCTTGGCGTCGACTGAGATAATACTGTGGAACTTGTTGTTCCTTCTCACAATGAGTAGATGTTGGTAAGAGGATGCAAAATGGTAAATTGACATACGAAGCTATATGAGCTTATGAGGTCGATAGTGGCCAAGGACCAACTAGACCACTACCGGACCATGCACTACCCCGCGCCGCAACACTGCTAGGACCTAGTTGAACTAGGGTGGGCTCTCCCACTCCTCGCGCCCGCACTTGGATGATGCGTCACCATGCGTTGGCAGAGGACCAGACGAGGGGGAGTCGATTTTGATGTTGAAGCTCCAAAGAGCATCCACACCAACGCCCCTCGGTCTACTCATGCCGGCACCGCCTCTTCTGCAACTAGGCCGCGCGGTACGGCGGGTGAAGAGGTTGACCGAGGCATGTCGCCTGCCATGCCCGTGCGGGAGGGCCGCTCCAATGCGTTTTTCAGCCTGGCAACCTTTTCACGTCTGACCACGTCGGTCCTTGCGATCTTCGCGAGGCTCGGTCTTCGACACCTCCGTCCTGGTCGGGTGCGGAATACCCGTCAGTGCCGTGTGTATGGGCGCACGTCTTGAACGTGTACTCGCAGCTCAGCGCGGGCAGACGGTGCTCGGACTTTTCGTAGGCTGTGAGATATTGGGACACCTCGTCTACATTGTAAGCACACGCCTGCATTCATGAGGGCTGTAGTGTGAGCACAGGGTTCCGTCGTTTGGTAGGAAGATACTCACAACCAGGGCACGATGACGGTGACGTTTTCGAGCGCTGAGCAGGTAGACTTTCGTGAACTCTCGAATGGGATCTTGGAGTCTCGACAGGATAGCGGGATGAGCGGGATACCAAGAGCACCAGAAACGCGACGCACGATATCAAACATGAGTAGAAGGCGGAGTTTGCGGGCGAGGTCCAGAAGTTCTGTGCGCTGGTGAATGTAGTCTGGGTGGAGACTACGGCATCTCCAGCTGTGACACAATATCGGTGGGTGGGACGAATAGGCAAGAAACCCAAGGAGCCAGTAGTTCCACCAGCCTAGTAGTCGCATGGGTAGTCGAGTAATATGCCCTTCGGCATGTTGCAGATGTATTCGGCGACGAGCTTGAGACGTTGACATGGGTTGATGAGGGTTGAGTTGCCTGGGCCGGGCTGAACGACTGGTGGTTGCTTGGGTGGCTGCCATTGCTTTCCCTTGGCGGTGAACCGTGTGAAGTTTGAACCATCGATCGAGAATGAGATCGAATCGATCAACCAAGCGATCAACAACTCTTGCTTCCGTCGCTCCGTCGCTCCGATGGACACGCAACAACCTCCGGTTCCGCGTCCTTATCATAGGAAGGCAAATACTACAGAGAGTCTGTATACAACAAAATGCCAGGGATATAGCTAGGAGGTTCCTCACCGGTCTTTCTGACAATAGAGAGACAGATGGAATTCACCGATCTACAAACACGACTCCACTTTGGCGGCCTTGCTTCCGGCCTGATTGTTCCCCATTCTACGACTCCTTGCGCCATGCCGTCCTTTATGCGTAGGTTTAAACAGTCTCGAATCCCGACATTGAAGACATGCCCAGTCTCATGCACTCACCATCTACGATCTCTTCGACATCTCAATCCTCCGTCTCGACATCCCAATGCCAGCGGATAACAACCATTGCTTCCATGTTACATTTCTGCAGGGGACGAGGACACTCCAAGACCATATCCCACAGCTTCAGTGTCCCATGGCCCCGTTCTCCTAGTCGCTTTCATCACCTCCGTCTCCAGATACCCGTCCTCCCAGCGTGGCATTACAGTATCTCCGAGCTCGACACGACCTGCACCAAATTTCTCGTCTCACCCTTCTTCCCGCACATGTCTGAGATGTTCCCGAGCGTACCAACACACATTATTCAGCCCAGCGCCCATCCTCCTTCCAAATGCATACCACCCGCGCTGGCACACTTAGCTCACCCGCGTTCCTGCACTCCCCGACCGATTCCGCACCTGCACCACCACCGCCGCAGCGCATCATCGTGTCTAACCCCACATGCATTCGAGCTGCGCAGCTCACGGCTCGCCCAACAGCAGGCGCGCCAGAGCCCTCCGGTCCATCTCTCGCTCGTCTTGGTGCCCCGCGTTCCCGGCTGCCCATTCTCGCCCGCATCCCGAAGCGCTTCAGCGCCGCCGCGAAACTCGCTCTCCATCGTATGCTCGAGCTGTCCATCTCGCGGCGCTCGTGACGACGCTGACGCTCCGCGCCAACCCGCCCGCGCACGGCCCGTCCTTCGTGCTTGCGCTAGCGTTAACGCTCCACTCTATGCGCGCGCTCTCAGCACGCTACCGGCCTTCGATGCAGAGCTGCTTCCGCGGCGCCAGGTACGCTCTTACATCTCACACTACTCTCCGACTCGCTTCCCTACGCATTCTTTGACGACTTTTTTTTTTTTTCGCGGCGCCAGCCCGCGCGCGTCTTACCCACCTCGCGCTGCCCCATTTCGTCGGTGTACCTCCTGCAGCGCATGACGTCCCACCCGCCGTCGCTCCGCGCCTTGCGGTGCTCGACAGTAGCCCTGGCCTCGCGGCTGCACTTGCTCCTAACCATCCGCTGCGGCGCATGACGCTACGGATCGTGAGCACGCTGTACAACGGCCTGCACACCGTGGCGCTGTTCGGCGCGCTCGATGGCTCACTGAAGGAACTCGTGCTCGTTCTCGCGTCCGATGTGGACGTGCGTACGTGCGGGCGGTTATTAGGCGCGCTGGCGAATACGAGCGCAGGGCTGGAGGTACTGTACTCGACTTGTCTCTCGAAGACACTTCAGATGAGGTACGCATCGACCGTCTTCCTTGGCTGTTTCTCTGACTGATCAGTACAGTACTAGGACTCGCTTTAAGTGTTGTATAAGCAAGTCAGATCGCTATTGCCAAGCTTCGTATGCTCCGCCTGTGGACTTCTCCGACCGGGGCTCTTAAGGCGGAAGAAGGCCCGTCGCGTCTCGCGCTGTGGACACGCCCACCGCTGGGGTCAGGATTACTGTTTCGTTTGGGCGCTCAGTACACCTGAATTGAGCTCATGTATGCTCGTTTAACTTCTCCCTTTGGACGTTTTCTTTGTACGCATATCTTTCTCATTCGATAATCACGCTCATTACGACTTGATCTTGTATTCTTTGAAAAGAAGGTACGGGTCTCCATTCGGACAGCCTTTCTTTATTTGATCATTGCACGAGCGCTACCCGATATCCTCGCATTATAAGTTAGCTGTCTATACTGTACTGTAACTTAGTTCCGTCGTAAAGCTCATACACATCACGTTACTCCCACCGTGTACATAACTCATGACACGCACTCAGCAACTCATCAGCTTGTCTAAACTCTTCCCAATCACACGTTTCGCTCCTCTTCTGTCTGAGAAGAACCGCATTATTGGGCAAGTACAATAATCGAATTCACGACAAAATCTAATAATGAGTAGGTATCAGGAAAAAATATACATATACACGCACTGGCATTTCTGGTGGAAGATAAGTAGATCACATCGAGAGAGGATACCCTACTGCACGACCATAAGCTGGTCTAACAGTGCCAAAGGTGCTGATACAAGGCAGGGGAGCGGGAGCGTAACGTTAGGGTCATGGGACGAAGGAGCTTCAGCCAGGCATATCCATCCTCGTGCGGCACCAGGTCTACTTTTCCGGGAATTCGAATGAGAAGGGGGCGGAAGGCACGTACCGATCTCGTTGAGCGCGAACCGAATTGCCTGCTCTCGCGCCCGCTCACTTGATTTGAGGGGCAGGCTTGGTTGTGTGTGTTGTTGAGAGGTCGATTGAGGGAGATGTTGTCAAGCTGACTGTTTCTGGTGACTCGGAATTGGTGTAATCGAAAGGGATGAGAGAGGTTGGAGAAACGCCAACCATGACGGTCACAAGTCGAGGTCGACTACCCCGTGTCATCAGAGAGTTGACGGGAGTTGGTGGTTCCAGGCATGTTGTACTGTAGTGGACAGAAAACAGCTCAAGCGCTCAACTGCACGTGCGTATACGACTGTACCTATCATCAGACCTACCTACCTTTATCCGTCACTCGTACATCCATCTTGGCTCCATCAGAGTTCTTCACACAACACCCAGACTTAAGATCTTAAGAGCTCAAACAACATATATGCATCATATCTTGAGATGGAATCGAATTCACGATCTGTAATCGATATGGACGATCAAGATCGGTTAGTCGAATAGCTTCCTCTCGAGTATAGACTGACCGATTTACGAGCAGAGTGATTCATGTGAAGGGTATTCAGGCCTACCATTGTTTCTGAACAGACTTGATGCAGTTGCGTAGAAGTATCTGTCGATTGTATCAAGATACGACCTACATCATCCGACCTTGAGCTCGTTTTCAAGGACGATGCTGGCGTCACACATAAGTCTTACAAATTCAAGAACGGTGCCTTCGTTCATTGGGACCTCGACATGTTCGTGTCACTCACCTCTCACCGTCTAATGCTGATTTATTTCATATAGCTATGTTAGGACCTACACCAGTGCTACGTTGACCATCCGGCGAGTGCCTTTCGAAATAAAGATTGCTGAGTTTTCTGTCGAGTTTAAGCCATACAAATTTGGAGACGACAAGGTTGTCCGTCTGGAAGGTGGTGACGCCTTTATCCTAGTACAGTCCACTTCTTACTGAGCGGTTTCACAGATAGCAACCATCGCGTTACCGTGACTTTTGTGTACAGACAATCCAAATGCGTGGGTATTTGGCTGTTCTCTGGTGCCAGAGAGCCCTCGAATTCCTCCTATAGTTGGCAGACGTCACTCGCATTCTTGACTCTCAGGCCACCTTCACAAACACCGTCGCTCCACTGCACACCCAGCAACCCCGTCGTCGAATTCCAGAAGTCCAGTTTCGAAAAGCAAATGCAGGAAATATGGCCGTCCTACAAAGAGTCTGTAAGACAACGGAGGGTCCATTATTTTCCAGGCGTATTAAAAGGTGCGGTTCCAATTTGATCAGCGAGTCTGATCTCACCGCTGACAAGGTTACACTTGACCCGTTCATACGAAATGCAGGTCTTGCTTTCCCAAACACCGTCGCTCCAATGCACGCGCAACAGCCTGGTCGTCGAATTCGAAAGATCCAGTTCCGACGGGAGCCGAGGACAGGCGTCGTCAGCAGGCCTCAAACACAACGAGCCATGGCAGCCACTCACTTCCTTGGAGAGCCGAGGACAGGTGTCATCAGTGGGCTTGAAACGCAGCGAGTCACACGGCCTTTGTCCACTCTGTCAGTAGTTTGGATCTCGCACTCATCGTCTAGAACGAAGACAATACCATGATGAACATTGTCTTTGTCCTCTCAATTTTTCTGACTCGATTTTTACCGTCGTTTACCAAATCGCCTTCGTTCGTTACGCCTCGTCACCATCGTATTTCACCACCGCGTCTCTTTCGTTTATTCTCTTTTCATCAACTAATGATACTTCCTCTTACCTTTCCCCTTCTACTATTACTGTATACCGTCCTTTCTACCTTGAAACCACGAATATGATGACGTGTCCACTTCATGATCAGCTTCTATGATTGCATGTCTCCATCGACGTCAACGCCGCCTCCGCTTTCGGGCCCGTAACTCCAAATTCATGCCATCGCCCACCGTCAAGCACCCGCATACAGGAGGTGATGGTCAAGACTCAACCCCCCGGAGATATAGTGCGTGGGCTAATGAAGAAAACAAAGGACTGGAAGGAGACCGATTTTGAGGAGATGACCTCAAATATCTTCCTGAACACGGGCGTTGTGTTGGCTATGGGTATATTATAAACCTTCGTCAGCTCTTCAGCTTCTGTGAGCGGAAGATCTCCATGAGATGCGGCAGAAACTGTTGGAGTGACACTGAGAGATGAGAGGGGGGGCATAGAACGCACCATCGGCGATGGGGTCGTCGTCGTCACCCTGTTTGACAATGTTGCACAGAAGACCACTTTTTGTCCCAATATTCTGTCAATGATGACTGAGAAAGTTGACTATCCGCAGGACACGCACGAGCTATAACTCTTTCGTACGTCCCATCGGCTGGGACGCCACGAAACGCACCTTCCCGTGCGCGCCTTAGCGGTAGTCACCACCAAGCGAGCACGAAAAAAAGAAAGCGGCCCATCTTACGTGCTTGAGGGTGCTGATTAGGTCGCATTACCGGCGCTCGGGAGCCCAACGATAAAGCACTGCACCTCGCCGGTCTTGTACACCTCGAAAATGTGAACGAGATGGCCGGTGCAGCGCCAATGGAGAGGTTGGTCCGGGCTCACGGAGAAGGGCATCGTTGGGCTCATGGGTTGGAAGTCCTTCAGCGATCGCTTGAGCATTCTCGCACGGCACCTAGTCTATCCAAGAATTTGGAGAGTGTAGGGGGACGGAGACAGACGGCTACGTACCAATCTTTTTGAGCACGAACACGAGCCCTTCTCCTCCGCCTCGCACCTGCGCACTTCCTCCTCGATCAGTTGACGCGGCCCCGGATAGTCGTGCGCACCAAGCACGAGCAGCAAAACCCCTCGCCGACGACCGTGGGAGCGTGCGGATGTAGTGCTCTTTCGTATTGCCGCTACCAGCAGAGGCTCGCTCCGACACGGCGGACGGGACGTCGTGCGTGCATGGTGGCAGACGCCGTCAGCCACGCGAGCGGCGAAAGCATCGGCTCAGACGTCATCACCGCGTCTTCGTGCCGTGGGTCGTGCGGGGAAGACTTGGCGGGATGGATCGGTAGCCAGGTCGGCGAGTAAGATGGGCGGGGATGGACACGGAGCATCTGCGTTGCGGACTTTGTGATGAGGCAGCACGCCTGTATCGTTTTTGAGTTCTGCGCCAGCACAAGGTTAGTTGCATTGTCTCGCGCGACAAAAATCTTCACTTGAGGGGTAGACTTGGTTTATTTTGGGTGCTATAAGGCCGATAGAGGAGGGTGTGACTGTTCCTTCCCATGAGAGGGATGGATGTGAGAAAGGTCGGAGCGTTGACCGTATTTGAGAACCACAAGTTGGCAAACGGCGTAGTCGACTACAGTACCCAATGTCATAGGGTGGGACAAGACGTAAGTTTGAGGTGCAGGATGCCGTCATCAATGAGAACTTGAAGCCGCGGAGGCTCGAACCGACATTTTCGGACCCATCGACTCTCAGTGATTCAGATCTATATTCATGCTATCACAACTACTTAATAGTACTCGTAACATTGGTGTGTAGTAAAGCCTCAAACCATCCCTTCCGAAATACCGCGGTGGCACGTGTCAGTCCCACTGCCGCTTTACGCCCGTGCAGGCGCGATGTCGTTCTCCGACGACACGCTGGACGATCTCATCTTCGGCGGCCAACGCGGCGACCTTGTCGAGCTCGTGTCCCACTGTTGGCACACCCTCTCCTCGTGCCAGCGCTTGGATGACACATCACCGTGCGCCGCCGTTGATCAGGAGAGAGCTGGGAGCGCATCCATGCCGGCCGCGCGAATGTGTCCTTCGGCCCGACGACCCAAATACGAGGAGGCATGTATCAGCCTGTGCGATCTTCGTGAAGCTCTGTAATACTTCCAGTCAGAAAAAGGGTCGGGAGAAGGTGGCCAAGTGCACGCACGGAGCGTCTCGGCGTCCATCCTGTTCGCGGCTGGAATGCCCGTGAGAGTCGTGCGTAGGAGCGCATCTGGTGCCTCGGTCAAGTGCTCGTAGATTAGCGTGAGCGTGCGGTGCTCGGACTGTCTGTAGACCGTGAGATACTGGCCTGCTTCGTCTGCTTTGTATGCGCGGGGGCTGTAACGCGGGGATGTTGTTCGATTGTCTGGTGAAAAGCTGCTTATGACCATGACACGACTCCGGCGATGTCGTCGAGGAGGCAGACGAGCGGGGTGCGGAGAGTAAGCACTGGACGCATACCAAACCTAAAAATGTAGACCTAAAGATGTAAGGCGACCGTCTGCGCCTCCCGCTCGGCTTGTACACTTTGAGAAGGTGGAGGAGAGCACCGGTGTAGTAGCAAAGGTGATCCGTGCGCTGGTACCAGACCGACGAGCGAGAGCGTAACGTTACGGTCATCGGGGGGAGGTGCTTGAGCGGAGATGCTTCGGTCATGTGTAGGCATTTTTGCGTAGCACCAGGTCTATCCGGAGAAGGGGGTATGGAGACGAAAGGCACGTACCGAGCTTGTTGAGCGCTAAAACGAACCCCCCCTTGCCCTCCGCCTCGCGCCCGCGTACGTCCTCCTCGACCGGTTAGACGCGGCACCCAGCCGGTAGTGCGCATCAAGCACGAGAAATACGGTGGCAAGCTTACTGGACGTAGAGTTGCCACGGATGCTCCTTTGTCTTTCTGCCCCTGGCTGGTGCCTACTCCAACGCAGCGGATGGGACGTCGCACATAGCGACGGAAGCTACGTGAACGACGAGAGTCGGGGCAAAGACGCCGTTGTCACGCCTTCGTGACGCGGATGACGTGGCAGAGACTGGGTGGAACGGATCAATGACCAGGTCGTTGGCGGGCAAGATGGAAGGACCTACCATTGTCTCTGAGCAGAATTGATATAGCTGCGCAGAGATGTCATCAAGAGACGCCCTACGTCCGACCTCGAGCTCGTTTTCAAGGACGCTGCCGGTGTCAAGGCCGGTGTCACACATAAGTTGAACAAATTCAAGGACAGCATCCCTATTCGTGGAACCTCGACATGTTCGTGTCATTGGCCGTCTTTTCCCTCACTGTCGAGTACAATTAATTCTGCACAGCTATGTCAGGACCCACACCAGTGCTACATTGGCCGTCCAACGAGCGCTGTTCAAAATAAGGGTTGCTGTGGTCCCAGTACGACCCGCCTCATGCCAAGCGCCGTGTGAAGAGAGTGCAAACTCAATATTTCACTTCGCCGAACCCGGGAGTGTCTTGGTCGAAGGTGGAATGCGAAGATCGTCAATCCGGCGGGAGGAAGGGCTGCTCGATCGTCGAGACATGGACGGAATCAGAATCGAAGGACCAAGATCGGCGTGAGCAGAACCTCGGAAATTAAATTTATCTCTTCTATTGCAAATCACCATCTTGCACACGGCTTCAAAATGCACATTCGCACTCCACTTGGCTTCTGGCCTATCTGTTCCCTTTTCCCCTCCACGACTCCCTCTTCCTCCTCCTTGCACCATGCCGTCCTTCATGCGTAGGTTCAAGCAGTCCCAAAATCTTGACATCAACGACACGCCCAGTCTCGTGCATTCACCATCTACGATCTCGTCAACATCTCAATCCTCGATCTCGATATCCCTGCGCCGGCGGATGACAACCTTTACTTCCCTGTTACATTTTCGCAGGGGTCGAGGACGCCCTTCCTCCGAAGCCATTTCCCACATCTCCAGTGTCCCATGGCCCCGCTCTCCTAGCCGCTCGCCATCGCCTGCATCTTCAGATATCCGTCCTCCCAGCGGCCTCGGGCGACGTGCTAGCATTATCTCCGAGCTGGGCGTAGCCTGCACCGATTCGCCTGTCTCACCAACCTTCCCGCGCATGTCCGAGATGTTCCCAAGCGTACCAACATACATCGTCCCACTCAGCGCACGGTCTTCCTTCCAGACGCACCCCACCCGTGCCCGCACACTCAGCTCACCCGCATTCCTGCACTCCCCGACCGAGTCCACGCACGCACCTCCACCTCCACCCCAGCGCACCATAGTGACTTCTCCACAGGTATTCGAGCCTCGCACACCACGGCTCGCCCGACAGCAAGCGCGCCAGAGCCCTCCGATCCCGCTCTCATTCGTCATGGCGCACGTCCCGCGCTCGCGACTGCTCGTCCTTGCCCGCGTCTCGAAGCGCTTCAGCGCCGCCGCGCAGCTTGCGCTCTACCGTACGCTTGAGCTGTCAGCAGACGATGCTGACGCGTGCATCGCGCGGCTAGCAGGCGCGCCACATCTCGCGGCGCTCGTGACGACGCTGACGCTGCGCGCCTACCCGTCTGCGCTCGGCCCGTCCTTCGTACTACTCGCGCTGGCGTTGGCGCTCCGCTCGATGCGCGCGCTGTCGGCGCTGACGCTACCAGCCTTCGACGCGGAGCTGCTCGCCGCGGCGCCCGGCACGCTCACGCACCTGACACTGCTCGCAGACACGCTGCCCTACGCGTTCTTCGACGGTTTTCTCGCCGCGCCAGCCCGCGCGCGTCTCACCCACCTAGCTCTACCCCACTTCGTCGGTGTTCCCCCCGCAGCGCAGGACGTCCCGTCAGCCGCCGTGCCGCGCCTTGCCGTGCTCGATAGCAGTCCTGGCCTCGCGGCCGCGCTTGCTCCTGGCCGTCCGCTCCGCCGCGTGACGCTACTCATTGCGAGCACGCTGTATGACGGCTTGCGCCCCGCAGCCCTGTTTAGCGCGCTCGGCGGCGCGCTAAAGGAGCTTAGACTCATGCTCGCGCCCGATGTGAACGTGCGCGCGCGCGGGCGGTTATTGGGCGCGCTGGGAAATACGGGCGCGGGACTGGAGGTACTCGAGCTGAGTCTCGACGGGACTTCAGATGAGGTACGCGTCGGCTGCCCCCCCTCGGCTCTTTCTCTGACTGATCAGAGTACTAGGTCTCGCTTCAAGCGCTGTACAAGCAGGTCGAATCGCTATTGCCGAATGTCAAGGCGCTTCGAACGCTCCGCCTACGGGCAACGCTGGCGACCGAGGCTGCCAAGTCGGAGGAAGGCTCATCGCGTCTTGCGCTGTGGACGCGACCTCCACTGGGATCGGGATTACGCTGCGTCGTGTTTCCTTCGGGGGCGCATTGAACTCGAGCGTGGGGAGTGGGTACGCGTGAACTGAACTCGTGCATCCTCATTTTCTTCTCTCTTTTTTTGGATGTTTTCTTTGCGCACATATCTCTCTCATTCGATCGCCACACTCGTTACAACTTTACCTTCTTTTCTATGGAGAGAAGGGTTCGGGTCTCCATCCGAACGGCCATTCCCCTTTTCGTTGATCCTGCACGATCGCTACCCGATATCCTCGCATTATAGCTGTCTATAGTTCCATCGTAAAGCTCATATTCATCATGTTATTCCCACCGTGTATATAACACGACACGTACTAAGCAACTCATCAGCTTGTCTAAACTCTTCCCGATCGCGCGCTTCGCTCCTCTTGAGAACACTATTGGCCAAGTACAGTATAATCGAATTCACGGCGAAATCTTACAGCCAGCAGGTAACAGAAAAATACACATTTACACATACTGGTATTTCCGGTGGAAGTAGATTACAGTATCTTTGCGAGTTGCTGTTCAGCTCCGACGAAGGGAGTTCCGTGCCGCGTTGGGCGGATTGCGGCAGATGGCTGAGGCGCGGCACGGGGGAAAGCTGACAATTAGATCTGCTAAGTAGGCGACGAGGTATGTAGATATTGTGTACTAGAGTCCAGGCAGTATGTGAAAAGGAAAGTGCAGAGATCGGGCGAAAGCGCGAAGCGCTCCTCGATCGAAAAGGAGAGTTCATGTGGCCGAGGCGAGGTCGCGACGGGTGGGCGGGCCCTCCCGGAGCGACTGGGCGAGCGTCGGCGGGCACAGTGAATCTCGTCATCGATCCGTTTGTATCAATGGGCGTGGTGGGTGGGTTAAAAAACAAAAGTAATACCAGTTTTTCAGACCGGTTGAGAAGCAGGGCGGGCAGGTGGCGGCACGCAAAAGAGGAATAGGGCACGTGCCGCTTCGCCCGCTCACTCAAAGACTGTGCTCTAAGGCACCGCTCGTTCCTCGCTCTGCCTTAGATCGGCTACATTGAGAGACGTTACTCTAGTGCAGCATAAGCTGATTTGAGCCAACCTAATCGAATCGACCACTATCTTGCGGAAGTTCGATTCGAACAGTGACAGTCAATACGCATCTCAATTGATATAATGCGACCGTCTGCGCCCCCGCGCAGCTTGTACACCATGCGAAGGCAGCAGAGTACGCTGGTGCCAAAGGCGCGATACCGGGGACCGGGACCGAATCGTTGTGGTCTTGGTGCGGAGGAAGGTGCGTCAGTCGGGTATGTGAGAGAGAAGGGACAGGAAGGCACGTACCGATCGTGTTGAGCGCGAACACGAACCACCCAGGACCGCTTGCCCTCCGCCTCGCGCCCGCGCACGTCCTCCTCGACCAGCCGGCCGCAGCACCTAGTTGGGTAGAGCCTGGGCCCAGAAAACACCGTCGCTCACGTCCCGCAGAGGAGAATGGGTGGGACGGATCATGGGCTAGGTCGGAGAGCAAGATGGTGTGCTCTTCCCCTGCGTCGTTGGCCCTGAGATCAAGCAGGCGGGCACCTGGGTCCTTGCTGAGTTCTGAGCCAGACGTCCTGAGCGAAAATAATTGGATGCGTACTTCATCTTAGGGATAGGCTTGGTTTGTCGTTGTTGAGAGGGTCACAACGGCAATTGAAGGGGATGTTGTCTCGAGCTGAGTCGGAATTGGTGCAATCAAGATTCAAGAAGCATGAGAAAGTTCGAATTTTTGAGAAATGCGAACCGACGGCCAAAAGGTCGAGCCAATTGGCGACGTCGACTACCAGTGTCAGTGATTCCAGGCATGTTATGTTGTTGGAACCAAACAGCTCAACACTCAGGCAGGTGGCGCAATGCTTTTCACACGTGTGTGTCTTCCGACATATGACTGTACTTGGGTCTTCACCTACCTTCATCTATCGCTCGTACATCCATCTGCTTCATCAGAGCTCTTCACACAGCACTCAAGCTTAAACAACAAAATCCATTATATCTTGGGATGGAATCGAATTCACGATCAGTAACTGATATGGACGGTCAACCAGAGTTAGTCGAACAACTTCCTCTCGAGCATAAGCTGACCAATTCACGAACAGAGTTATTCATTTGAAAGGTATACAGAACTTACCTTTGGTTCTGAGAATAATTAACATAGTTGCGTAGAAATATCTGTCGATTTTATCAAGAAACGTCCTACATCCGATCTCGAGCTCGTGTTCAAGGACGATGCCGGCGCCACACGCAAGTCCGACAAATTCAATAACGACGTCCTCGTTCGTTGGAACCTCAACATGTTCGTGTCATCGGCCGTGTTTGTATTCACCGACAAATGCCAATTCATTCCGTGCAGCTATCTTAAGACCCATACAAGTGCTACGTTGACCATCCAGCGAGCGCTTTTCAAAATAAGGGTTGCCGAGGTTTCTGTCGAGTTTAAGCCATACAAGTTCGGAGACGACAAGGTTGTCCGTCTGGAAGGTGGTGATGTTTTGTTCCCAGTACAGTCCACTTCTTGCTGAGCGGCTTCACAGATAGCAACCATCGCGTTACTGTGATTTTTGTGTACAGGAAATCTAAATCCGTGAGTCTTTGGTTGTTCCCTGGTGCCAGAATGCCGTCGAATTCCTCCTATAGCCGGCAGACGCCACTCGCGTTCTTGGCTATCAGACAACCTTCACAAACACCATCGCCCCAATGAATACCCAGCAGCCGCGTCGTCGAATTCCAGAAGTCCAGTTTCGAGTGCTCATTATAGGAAGGGCGAACGCAGGCAAGACGTCGATCCTCAAGAGAATCTGCGAAACGACAGAGAGCCCCGTCATTTACCGGGGAGGGGAAGAGGTACGAAGTCCTACCTTTTGTCTGCGATTCTGATCTCACTGCCGACCAGGTTAAACTCGACCCGTCCATGGATGTAAGTGACAGTGGTACTTCTCTACGGTTGCCTCTAAAATGTAGCCAGCGAGGCGAGCACAGGATCGATGACGAGTTTGTGTTTTCCAATCATCGGGGCTATGTTTTCCATGACTCTCGCGGGATCGAGTCAGGTAGTGCAGGGGAACTCGACATGTTGCGAGAATTCATTCAACAGAAATGTGGAAATGGGCGACTGCGAGACAGATTACATGCGATATGGTTGGATTCCCGAGTGTTCACGATAACGACAACTGACGGACATATTTTGAGGTACTGCGTGCCAATGGACAACCAGCGACCACAGCTCGATCTTAAATTTTTCAATGACATCTGTCCTGAACGGAATGGTGCGTCATTAGGGAGATTCGTGGCTGTATTTAACAAATAATGTGCAGTCCCTGTGATTGCTGTGTTTACAAAGTACGATCAATTTCGGCGAAATGTCCAAATCCATGTGGAGGATTTTGGAAGCCCAGATGACAATGTACTTGATGTGACGGAGAAACAATTTCAAGAGCACTATGTAAGCCCCCTTGGTGATGACATCAGATTCGTGCGATTAGAACGTAGGTTGAGAGGCAAATACCGGAGTTAGGTGCTAATGCTTTTCAGCAGAAATGCACAAGCAAAGTGTGGGTTGCGATAAGCTTATTGAGACGACGGCTGCAGCTTTGAACGACGACATCGTTGGATTAATGCTTTTGGCCGTGCAGAGGGGAAATTTAGAATTGAGTGTTAAAAGAGCTTTGAAGCGGTAAGTGCGCCAATTGAAAGGGGCGAGGTGCGCGACGATGACAACAAGCATTGCAGTGTCCATTCCCGCACTGGAATGGACGCCAAAGATATTGTCCGGGAATGTCTTTTCCCGTTTCCATACATCTGGGTAAGTTAATAAAGTTTTAAATTGTGATCATGATCGTTGATGCCGCCCAACTCGTAGTTGGTGAGTGTCAGCTCTTAGTCGCAGTTTTGAGATCGACTGACCTGACCATGCACTGCGATCCAGTTTGTGAGCAGCTACCGTCCCGCTGCATTTCAATCTTGCTGACGACGCCTGTCCTCGGCTCTCAAGGAAGTGAGTGGCTGCCGTGGCTCGCTGTGTTTGAAGCCTGCTGATGACGCCTGTCCTCGGTTAGGAAGTGAGTGGCTGCCGTGGCTCGCTGTATTTGAAGCCTGCTGACGACGCCTGTCCTCGGCTCTCCAGAATGTGAGTGGCTGCCGTGGCTCACTGTGTGTGAAGCCCGCTGACGACGCCTGTCCTCGGCTTTCCAGAATGTGAGTGGCTGCCGTGGCTCGCTGTGTTTGAAGCCTGCTGATGACGCCTGTCCTCGGTTAGGAAGTGAGTGGCTGCCGTGGCTCGCTGTATTTGAAGCCTGCTGACGACGCCTGTCCTCGGCTCTCCAGAATGTGAGTGGCTGCCGTGGCTCACTGTGTGTGAAGCCCGCTGACGACGCCTGTCCTCGGCTTTCCAGAATGTGAGTGGCTGCGGTGGCTCGCTGTGTTTGAAGCCTGCTGACGACGGCTGTCCTTGGCTCTCCAGTTCGTGAGTGGCTGCCGTGGCTCGCTGCGTGCGATGCCTGCTGACGACAGCTGTCCTCGGCTCTCCAGAATGTGAGTGGCTACCGTGGCTCGCTGTGTTTGAAGCCTACTGACGACGCCTGTCCTCGACTCTCTAGTTGGTGAGTGGCTGCCGTGGCTCGCTGTGTTTGAAGCCTGCTGACGATGCCTGTCCTTGGCTCTCCAGTACGTGAGTGGCTGCCGTGGCTCGCTGTGTTTGAAGCCTGCTGACGACGCCTGTCCTTGGTTCTCCAGTTCGTGAGTGGCTGCCGTGGCTCGCTGTGTTTGAAGCATGCTGACGACGCCTGTCCTCGGCTGTCCAGGAAGTGAGTGGCTGCCGTGGCTCGCTGTGTTTGAAGCCTGCTGACGACGGCTGTCCTCGGCTCTCCAGCCCGTGAGTGGCTGCGGTGGCTCGCTGTGTTTGAAGCCTGCTGACGACGGCTGTCCTTGGCTCTCCAGTCCGTGAGTGGCTGCCGTGGCTCGCTGTGTTTGAAGCCTGCTGACGACAGCTGTCCTCGGCTCTCCAGTGGGTGAGTGGCTGCCGTGGCTCGCTGTGTTTGAAGCCTGCTGACGACGGCTGTCCTCGGCTCTCCAGTCCGTGAGTGGCTGCCGTGGCTCGCTGTGTTTGAAGCCTGCTGACGACGGCTGTCCTCGGCTCTCCAGTTCGTGAGTGGCTGCCGTGGCTCGCTGTGTTTGAAGCCTGCTGACGACGGCTGTCCTCGGCTCTCCAGTCCGTGAGTGGCTGCCGTGGCTCGCTGTGTTTGAAGCCTGCTGACGACGCCTGTCCTCGGCTCTCCAGAGAGTGAGTGGCTGCTGTGGCTCCCTGTGTTTGAAGCCTGCTGACGACGGCTGTCCTCGGCTCTCCAGTTCGTGAGTGGCTGCCGTGGCTCGCTGTGTTTGAAGCCTGCTGACGACGCCTGTCCTCGGCTCTCCAGTTCGTGAGTGGCTGCCATGGCTCGATGTGTTTGAAGCCTGCTGACGACGCCTGTCCTCGGCTCTACAGAGAGTGAGTAGCTCCTGGGGCTCGCTGTGTTTGAAGCCTGCTAACGTTGTCCGTCTCGGGCATTCAGGATGTAAGTTGCTCTCTACCTTGCCGCGTCTTCTTTCTCGTTGATCACACCTGTCACTCTCCATTGAACGGACTCATCGTTTTCCTACTAGCGCGTCCGTGGATTCTCTCCTTTCCCGCTTGTTAATGATTTGTTCACATTTGGTTTTTCAGTTTGTAAGTTCTTTCCCATACGTTTGCTCAACCGAACGTCTCACTTCTTCGTAAGGTCGACTGGATCATGTTGTTTCCAACCATTCAAAATGTGTTTGCTTGTATCAGTGTCATTTGTGCCTTGCTTACCATATTTATCTCTTTAGCTCACCCCCACCAGTCTTGGCGGTTATCATTTGATCTTTGGTATTTCCCTTTACCGTGTTTAGGGTGTATTTAATGTTTGTTGCAGCTGTTATCCTTATCTTGAAGCAAGCCACCTGCTTACGTCTCTCAAACATGTCAGCAGAATTGGCTTTAACCCACGCGGAGGTTGGCTATCGCAAGGGAAATATTGACTCGAAGATCCGACAACACCTTACTGCACCTTATCAAGAGCACTCTGACGAGTCATTTGCGAGCTTTATTATGGCTATTGATCTGGTACGTTTGTTCTTGCACCTGCTATGAAAATGTCTCGTCAAGCATTCAGTTCCGTCTCAGCCTTCGGTCGAACTCACATTTACATAGAAAAGATCGTTGGTTTACACTGTTCTGGGAACCAATATTCCCGTGCAAGTTTATTTTCATAGCACAGTTGACAAGGAAGGATAGATGCGTCTACTGCCGAATGGTCCAGGAATCGTACTAGTTGAGCCACGTATAATTTGTACGATTGAACCTGATGTCCTAGACCACTTCCATGTCTGCTCGCGCTTCATCTGTTGCTCTCCCAGCGGCCTCTAGCAGAGGTCGCGGCGGTCGTAGAAGTAAATACACATACAGCACACATGGTGGTGCATGTGGAATGGCTACTGGAATATGTGGTCCAGTCTGGCGACCTTTTGGGGTCGGGGCCATGGAGCTGCGCGATATGCACCTCGTCAGATTGTGTGATCTCCCTGAGGCTCTGTTTTCGAAAAGTCCAGTTACATGAGTGGAGAAGGTGCAGATTGATGTATGCCTAAAGGCGCACGGATTGTTTGGAAGTTGATCTTGTCCATGAGCGTGAGTACCATTCTCGAATCAGATTGGGTGGGCCGTGCTATGAAGAACTGGCCCGCCCCTGTCTGCTCTTCGCAAGTGTTCGAGGGCGTGCGAGGGCTGTAGGGTTATGATTTCGTCATTTTGTTTGGGGCTTCTTACGACTAGACCATGATGACGGTGATGTTATCAAGAAAGCACGCTCTTACATGGGGGCTCTGTGTTCAGACTGGGAGTCGGAAGGGCGGGGACGCATTACGTCACGCATAAGAGCAGGGGACACACAACGCACGATGAGGAAAACCCAGATACTCAGGCTGTGGATCGGCACTGGATCCGGCTCAGGAGTTCTTATGCACCGGTGGGCGTAATCTGGGTGGAGACAATGATACGAGGCCAACTTAAATTTAAGATACCCATAATACAAGTGTGTGGGTTTCAAGCGTAGACCAGAGGGAGACTGATGACATGGCCCAAGCCTCGCTTTGGCTGACGGTGCCCTGTTACCTCCGCATACATGTACGTACACCCGACTCGAGGCTCGAGATGAGTTGCCACTCTAAAGTGCCTAATGTAGGTATTTCCTTGCCTATTGCATCCAGGAGTTCGTCCAAATAGTTCCAAAGAGAGGAGGCGCCAATGGTCCAGCCCGAATCCTCCTCCTAGTACTGATGTGAGAAGCATTACCGTAATGGTACTTTCTTTCCTTCAACATGTCGTAATTCCATCGCTGAGCGACTCTCCATCGTCCGCCACCACCTTTGGTGCCCACAGCCTCAAGTGCATCCCATTGCAGAACGCAAGACACTGCGTCGTGAGGACTTACTTTCTTAGCTCAGTTCGCTGTATTTGGCCTAACTAACCCGTCAGCTGAAAGGGCCTAGCCTCGACGACCTGGAATAAACATTCCGCCAAATCGGAAACCTCATCATCTTCATGCAGTCGGATTTTCTTGCCAACTCCGGTCGTTTCCTGCCGTGGCCCGTGGACCGTTGTAGTTTCGAAAAGGTCAGTTGATGGGATACCTCACCGTCATCTGGTCGTGCGCCTTGATCACACAAAAGACAGAAATGGATCAGGCAAGGCTTAGAGCCAGCTGCGAGTGCAGGGATAATCCGTGCAGGGCTCAGGCTTCATCAAGGCCAGCGACATCCTGGCTCCATCACGAGTGCTCGTTCCGGTACCACCCCAGATGCTTCAGGCTTGCTCTTTCAGAACAATAATCCTCATTCCTTATCGTGGGTTTGTCATTGCCTCGTCTTGTGATAGTGTCACTGAGCTTATATTTAGTGTCGCCGGGCCACCAATTACAGGATAGACTGCAACCGACTTACCTGCTCTTAGTCAAATGTTCCGAAAACTCCTGTTAGTTCTCATTGCAGTAACAGATCTGAAATTTTGTGGCTGACGGCACTTGATGCACGCACTTGTCAGCGCTGATACTTGCCTTCGACACGGGGCTACTTGGCGTGCCGCCCGCAGGCGCGCCTTGCCTCATCGTGCTCGACAGCAGCTCCGGCCTTAAAACCCGCGGCGTTGTTTAGTGCGCTTGGCGGCACGCTGAAGGTTCTGGCACTCGTCCTCGTGCCCCCGATGTGGACGTCACGCACCCGTGGGCGGTTGTTAGGCGCTCTGGGAAATACGGGCGCGGAGCTCGAGCTTTTCAAACTGTCTCTTCAGATGGGGTACGCGATGGCTGCCCACCTCGGCTCTGGCACCGACTTGTCGGTACGATCTCTAGGTCTCGCTATAAGTGTGCTGTACAAGCAGGTTGGCTTGCTGTTTTAGAACGTGCAGGTGCTTCGCACACTCCGCTTGTAGGCCACGCTGGCAACCAAGTTTTCCAAGGCAAATCAAGGCCCATCGCGTCTCGCGCTGTGGAGATAACCTCTGCTGGGATCAACATTACGCCGCGTCGTGTTTCCTGCAGTGGCGCACTGGGAACTCTGGCGGGAGGAGTGAATCTAATTCATGTACGCTCTTTTTGTTCTCTCCTATTTCGAATGTCTTCTTTGCGTGTCTATCTCTCATTCGATCGCCACACCCATTACGACTTGGTGTTTTCTTGAGGAGAAGGGTACGGGTCTCCCCACGATACTGCTGTCATCCATACTCTCCGTTTTTTTTATCCCTGCACGATCGCTACTCGATATCCTCGCATTATAGCTGTCTTTAGCGGCACTAGTTCCATCATGTCGCGTCATTCTCACTGTGTACATAACACACGACAACGTACTCGGAAACTCCCGTCTAAACTCTCCTAAATCGCGTGATCTGTCCGAGTTGCCCAGTACAGTACGACAGAATGTTGCAGCGAGGGGGTATCAAAGAACAAAACACACAAACTGGTATTCCTGGTGATGGAGGGGGACGGATCACATCGGGACCTTACAAGTTCACAGTTATTCGGGACCAGCCGTAACGGTAACAGTGCATATATATGCGTTCCAGCTGAACCGTGGAACCAGTGAAAGAAAACCACATCACAGTACACGACGACGTCACACTTCGAACACTAAGATGTAGACCTAAAACGCCATATATGTAAGGCGACCGTCTGCGCCCTCCGCTCAGCTTGCACACCTTGCGATGCAGTAGTAAAGGTGCTGGTAGCAGACCAGGGAGCGGGAGCGTAATGTTAGGGTCATGGAGCGGAGATGCTTCCGCCGTAGGTACGCATCTTCAAGTTTGCGCGGAGCCAGTGTATCTGGGAAGAGGGGTATGGAGACGGAAGGCATGTACTGATCTTGTTGAGCGCGAACACGGACCTTGCCCTCCACCTTGCGCCCGCGCACATCATCCTCGGCCGGCTGGCTGTGGTACCCAGTCTGGTTGTGCCATCAAGCACCAGCAAAACGAATGTAGAGCTGCTACAGCTGCACCTTCGTCTTTCCGCTCCTGGGCCCTGGCACTGAAAAATGCCGGAATTGACGCAGCGGATGGGACGTCGTGCATGGTGATGGAGGTCGCTAGCTACACGAGCGATGAGAGTCTACGTCCAGACATCCTCGTCGCATCTTCGCGGGTCCCGCGGCGGAGACTAGGGATACTGAGCAGAACAGATCAGTGGCAAGGTCGACAAGCAAGATGGAGAGGAAGGTGTGCTCTTTCTCTAGGAGTTCGCGCCCAATGTGGACGTGCGCACGCGCGGGCAGTTGTTAGGCGCACTGGGAAATACAGGCAGTGTTGAGCTTCTCGGGCTGACTCTCGCGGGCACTTCATATGAGTTACGCGTCAGCTGCCCCCATCGATTCTGACTCTGGCCGATTGGTACTCTAGGTCTCGCTGTCACCGAACGTGCAGGCGCTTCGCAATCTCCGCCTGTGGACCACCCCGGCGACCAAGGTGGCCGAGGCGAAGAAGGCCTGTCGCGTCTCACGCTGCTGTGGACATGTCCTCTTCTGGGGTCGGCATTGCGCCGCGTCAAATTTCCTCCTGATGCTCACTTGGAACTTGAGCAAGGGGAGTGAGTACGCATGAACTGAATTGGTATATACTCGCTTGTTTTCCTTTTTGCCCGCCTTCTTCGCGTGCAAATCACTCATTCGATTGCCACACTTATTATACATCAAGTCGCTCAAACACTCCCGAATCGTGTTATTAGTGTCCAAACAATAACAATGGACAACTGAAATGCCACGGGGGGTGGTTGGGCGCATGGAACAGGTGCACGCTGCGAATTTGAGAATTCAACGGAGAAGGGCCGGGGGCATAGGCACGTACCAATCTTGTTGCATAATCACGAACCGAACCCTTGCCCACCTCCGCCTCGCACCAGCACACCTCCTAGACCAGCTGGCCACGGCACGCAGGTCGTGCGCTTCAAGCACGAGCAATACGGCAGCAGGCTCGTCGGCTACCTTGAGCCGCGTGCGGGTTTTAGGCTACAGCTGTTCCTTCATCTTGCCGTTCCTGGCAGATGCCCTGCTCCGAAATAGCGAATGGGACGTGATTAGCTACGGCATCTACTCGCCTTCGTTACGTCTTGGTGCAGTGAGTCGTGCGGCTGAGACTGAGTGGAACGGATCAGTGGCCAGGCTGGCAAGGAAGTACTCAGGTAAGTATTGATGGAAGGCGACGGACAGCAGATGTATGGAGCGCTTGCGCTGCTTTGGTGCACCGCGAACTTTGAGATCGAGCGTACCTGAAATCATTGTTGAGTTGCGAGCCTCCGCGATGTTAGCCACAATGTCATGCGCAACGAAAATCTGATGCGCGCTCCATTTGAGGGCCAGGGCTTGGCTTTTTTTCGGGTCCTTTGAGAGGGTTATGAGGTCAATTGGGGATGGTGCTGCCGAATCCCCCTTGGTGAATTGATATGAACGAGAGGGACGTGAGAAGGGTTGGGGCGTCAGCGCTTCAGCCCCGGGATATTTGAGAGGAACGCCAGTGGTCACAAATCGAGCCAAACAGCGTAGTCGACTACCACATGTCATCGGGTGTTGAGGCCTTTGAGGATGAGATACGAACTGGCGGTGTCAGGATGTCGTCATGAACGAGAAACTGTGGAAGAATAGACTCTGCCTCGCTCACTCGTCAGCCTGGTCTTGGTTATGAGGCGGTGCAATGTGTCCACTCTAGAGCCTCTCACGGCCCTCTTGCTTCTTCAGCTTCAGCAACTTAAGGATCGGTAGCTTGTAAATCTGCTCCATTTATCCAAACGCTTGAAGAAGGTAGGGGGATGGAGACAGACGACTACGCACCGAACACGAGCCGCTTTTCCCCCGCCCGCAACTACGCATATCCTCCTGACCATTTGGCGCGGCCCCAGTCAGGTCGGGTACATCAAGCACGAGCACAACGTCGGCCTCGTCGGTAACCTCGCGCGGCTCGTGGATGTAGTCCCGTCGCGACTGCTCTTTCGTCATGTTGCTCTCGACAGAGACACAGCGAACAGGATGTCGCGCATTGCGGTGGACGACGTTAGCCACGCAAGTGACGAAAGCGTGGGCTCAGACGCCATTATCGCATCTTCGTGACGTGGGTCGCGCGGTTAAGGCTGGGCGGATCGGATCGGTGGTGGCAAGATCGGTGAGTAAGATTGACGAGGATGGACGGCAGGCGTACGGAGTATCTGCGCTGCGGACTTTGTGATGAGGCAGATGCGCTGCTCCTGGACTTCTTTGAGTTCTGAGCCGACCCAATGTTATCCCCATTGTCCTGAGCAACGAAAATTGCTCTACCTGAGGGGTAGTAAGCTTGATCGCTTTTGTGAGGACTACAAGATTGAGAGGGAGGTGGTGTCGAGTCGACTTTCTTCTCGTGATGAATTAGCGTAAATGAGAGGGTTGTGAGAAGGGGTTGGAGAGTCGAACCGGCGGTAGTATTTGAGAGAAACGCCAGTGACCGCAAGTCGAGCACAACATCGGCCGCGTCGGCAAACTTGCGCGGTGTGCGGATGTAGTCCCCCCGTGACTGCTATTGCGTCTTGCCGTTCCCGACAGGGACTTATTCCGACACGGCGGACGGGACGTGGCGCATGACAACGGACGATGATAGCCGCGCGAGCGATGAAAACATTAGCCCAGAAGCCATCATCGCGTCCTCAGTGCCATGGGTCACCTGGTAGAGACTGGGCGGAACGGATCTGTAGTGCCAAGGTCAGTAAGATGGACGGGGATGGACGGGAGACGTACGGAGAACCAGCACTGGGGACTTTGTGATGGGGCAGATGCGCCGCACCTGGATCATTTTGAGTTCTGCGCCGAGCAAATGTTGGCCACGTTGTCCTGAGCGATGAAAATCGAGTGCATACCTTACCTGGGGGAAGGTTTGGCTGCTCCTGCGAAGACTACGAGGAGAGGGAGATGTTGTTGAGCTGTGAGCTGACCGTCTTCCTATGACGAATTAGTGTAATGAGAAGGTTGCGAGAAAGGGTTGGAAAGTCGACCCGGCGGTAGTATTTGAGAAACGCCAGTCGAGCCAAAGATGTAGTCGAATACCGTATCATCAGGTCCCTATGTCATCGGGTGTTGAGTACAAAAGACGTGAGTTGATGGTCAGGATGTCGTCATGAATGAGAAGCCGTTGAGGAACAAACAACAGCTCTGCTTCGAGAGACTATGCGTCTACCTGGCACGGGCGACGCTGCCAATTTTCACGTGCAAGTCTCTCACGGCCTCCGTGTAGTCTGGCAAAACATTCTATGCATTGATATCTCGGTGGAGGCGACGATTCGATGATACTTCAAGGAAATCTGGAACGGAGAAAACACCGAATGCAGAGATGAGATCTGAGCCAGATCAAATAAGGAAGGGAACTGATCGATCGTGTGAACCATCGACGGGATCAAAACCGATCAACAACTTGAACTCTTGCTTCCGTCACACAACAACCCCGTCGTCGAATTCCAGCGGTCCAGTTGCGAGTCCCATATACGAAGGGAAAGTGCAGGAAAGGTAAGGAGTGAAACAACAGTGAACTGGACAAGGTACGTGGGCAGCGCCTTTTGTCTGCGAGTTGGAGGGGCCGATGCCCCGCCAGGGGCATGGGTCCAGACTGTGTGCGACGTACGGGCAATCGGGCTGTCAGCCGGCATGATACGTGCTGTCGGTCACCGGTCTCCGAAGATAGCGGTCCGTACGGCAGAACAGGGGCCGGTAAGGCGAAAAGCGGGAGGTAGCGGTTTCGAACCTGCGAAAGCTCTCGTCAGGGGGCTACCGCTACCCCGACCGCTACACCATCCGAATACATTTAGAGTACTACCAGTCTTACGACCTATTAGGGGAGTTGGCACGTGGGTGTACCCCACGACAGCGCACTGACAGCTGACAGCCGGCGTATACCGCATCTCAACTGACTAAGCTGACTAAGTGGTGTCAGTGTGCACGACCTCTAATAGACTGGTTGCTTAATGGGGAAACGACGAGTGGGGAGGGAGGCTGTGCTTCTCGCTCAGCCGTGGCTAGCAATGGCTCCCACAGGACGTGCCGGCAGCATATTCCCTTTCGGGGGCAAGCTGCACTTCTCGTACTCATGTGCTCCCCAACGGTAGGGTCTACTACCGTGGGACCCGGTCGCCATCCCGAAGGATCCGAGCTAGCGGCACAGTCTGATCGATCTGATCGCCCACAGATTTTAGTGACGATCTCACTTTCCTTTGGCTCAACGAGCTTGTGTTCTCCATCCGCGTCATCACGTCTTTCACGACCCGCGGAATCGAGTCAGGTACTACAGAGGGACTCGAGCCTTTACAGGTATTCATTCGACGCAAGTGTGGAGAGACGCGATTGCGAGACACTTGGCGAGACAGATGGTATGCGATATGGTTTGGACTCTCTAGTGTTCACGATTACGACGACTGACGGTTAATATTTTTAGGTACGGCGCCGCCCTTGGCTCGCCCTCGCCACAAGCGCTGTACAAGCAGCTGCTAAACATGCAGATGCTCCGCCTGCGCGTTACTCTGGCAACTGAGGCTGCCAGGAGGAAGAAGGCCTGTTGTTCCTCGCACTGTGGACATAACTGGGATTGGCGTTATGCTCCGCCGTGTTTCCTTCGGGCGCTGGCGCTCACGGAGGGACTCAGGAAAGTGGGTGCGCTGCGAGCGTGAACCACTTGCGCTCTTTTTTCTTCTCTTTTTTGGGTGTTTTTCTTCGTGCACATATGTTTTTATATCTCTCATCACACATTGCGACCTGTGTTTTTATTCTTTGAAGAGAAGGGCGCGGGTGTTCTCATGCTGCTGCCATCCAGACGGCCCACACACTGCTTTTAATTTTCCTTAATCCCTGCACGATTGCTACCCGATACTCTCGCACTACAGCTGTATGCAATAGTTCCGTTGTAATACTCGTATATATCATGTTACTGTACGGGCTCAGCGCCACATGAACTCTCCCGAATCACGCGCTTCGCTCCTTTTCTAAGAGCCCACTATGAGTAATACGGCGGCAGGTTCGTCGGCTACCTTGAAAAGTTACAGCTGTTCCTTTACCTTGCCATTCCTGGCAGATGCCTGCTCCGACATAGCGGATGGGCGTGGACAGCCACGTCAGTTACTTGCCATCGTTACATCTCGATACGGTAAGTCGTGCGGCGCGGCGGTGACTGAGTGGAACGGGTCAGTCAGTGGCCAGGCTGGCGGGTAAGTGCCGATGGAAGGCGACGGAAAGCAAACATACGGAGCGCCTGCACTGCTCCGGTACACTGCGAACTTTGAGATCGAGAGCACCTGGATTCTTGTTCAGTCGCGAGCCTGCACGATGTTAGCTACCACTTCCTGCGCGACGAAAATTGGGTGCATACTTCATTTGAGGGTCAGGGCTTAGTTTTTGCCGAGTTCGTTGAGAGGGTTGTAAGGTCGATGGAGGATGATGCTGTCGGGTTTCCCATGGTGAATCGGGTGAACAAGAGGCATGTGAGAAAGGTTGGGACGTCGGCGCTTCAGCCCCGGGGTATTTGAGAGGAACACCAGTGGTAACAAATCGAACCAAACGGCGCAGTCAACTAACACATGTCATCCGGTGTTGAGGCCTTTGAGGAAGCGAGGCATGATGAGGCGGTAGCTGTCAGGATGTTGTCATGAACGAGAGGCTGTAGAAGAATGGATAACGGCTTTGCCTCGCTCACTCACCGGCCTGTTAGCGAGGATTGACGTCTTGGCTACGAGGCGGTGGGACGTGTCCATTCTAGAGCCTCTCGCGGCACTCTCACGACCCTCCTGCGTCTTCAGCTTCTGCTTCAGGATCCATAGCGCGTATATCTGCTTCATCGGACTCGTCTATCCAATGTTTTTGGAGAAGGTAGGAGGATGGAAACAGACGGCTACGCACCGGTCATGTTGAGCACGAACATGAACGCTTGGCCTTGCACCTGCGCACTTTCTCTCCGACCAGTTGGCGCGGCCGCGCATCAAGCACGAGCAGCACAATGTCGGCCCCGTCGGTAACCTTGCGCAGCGTGTGGATGTAGTCGCACTACGACTTCTCGTTTATCCTCCCGCTCCCGACAGAGACTTGCTCCGACGCAACGGACAGGGTGTCGCGCATGGCAGCGGACGATTGTTGGCCACGTGAGCGACGGAAGCGTCGGCCCAGCCGTCATCACCGCGTCTTCGTGACGTGGGTCCGACCAGGCGGAATCGGTGGTGGCAAGGTCGGCGAGGGAGATGGATGGGGATGGACGGCAGGCGTAAGGTGTATTTGCGTTGCAGACTTTGGGATGAGGCAGACGCGCTGACCGAATGTTAGCCGCGTTGTCCTGAGCGACAAAAATTGAGTGCATACTTTACCTGAACAGTAGGATTGATCGCTATTGTGAGGATTACATATTACAAAGTTGAGAAGGAGATGTTGTCCAACTGATTGTTTCTTTTCATGATGAATTGGTTTAAATGAGAGAAGGGTTTAGAGTGACGTCGACGCACGGGTATTGACTCTTGAAGAGAAACGCGAGCCAAAGAGCGTAATCGACTACCCTATGTCACCGGGCGTTGAGGCCGTTGAGGACAAGAGACGTGAGTTGACAGTGCCAAGATGTCGTCATGAATGAAGCTGTGGAATAGACAACAGCCAGAGGCTCACGTCAAAAGTGGGTCATAACCCGATCGATCGTGTGAACCATCATCAATCGAGGACGGGATCAAATCGATCAAGGACTCTTGCTTCCGTCGCTCCTTTTACTCGAATTCCAAAGATCCAGTTCTGAGTCCTCCTATAATAAGGGCTGTCCTTATCACAGGATGGGCAAACGCAGGAAAGACGTCCGTCCTACAAAGTGTCTGTGATGTAACGGGGTGCTCCACTATACACCGGGGATATAGCTAGGAGGTACGTCACCAGGTCTTTCCGACAATTAGAGAGAGACTGATAGAACGTATGAAAGCGACTCCGTTTCGGCAGTCTCGTTTCTAGCCTGCCTGTTCCCCTTTCCCTCATACGACTCCCTCCTCTTCCTCGCACCCAGCCTTGTTTTCTGCACAGGTTCAAGCATTCTCAAAACCTCGATATCAAGGCCACGCCCAATCTCATGAACTCACCATCCACGATCTCTTCGACATCCATCTCGATATATTCCATCCCTGCACCAGTGAACGACCACCATTGCTTCTGTGTTGCACTCTTATAGGGGACGGGGACGCTCCTCCTCCAAGGGTACTATATCCCACATCTCCGTGCCCCCAGTCTCCTAGCTACTCGCAATCCGTCCTCTCAGCGGCCTCGTACGACGCGCCAGCATCATTTCCGAGCTGGACATGGCCTGCACCAATTTTCCCGCGTCTCGAAGCGCTTCAGCGCCGCCGTGCAACTCGCGCTCTACCGTACGCTCGAGCTCTCCGCCGACGACGCCGACGCATGCATCGCGCGGCTAGCTGGTGCTCGTGACAACGCTTGTGCTGCGCGCACCTTCACGCTCTTCGAAAGCTTTCTCGCCGTGCCCGCCAGCGCACGTATTACCCACCTCGTGCTCCCCCACTTCGTCGGCGTTCCCCCTGCAGCACACATCGTCCCACCCAATGCCGCGCCGCACCTTGCCGTACTCGACAGTAGCCCCGGCCTCGTGGCCGCGCTCGGTTCCAGGCATTCGCTGTGCCGCCTGACGCTACGCATCGCAAGCACGCTGTACGACGGCCTGCACCCGACGGCCCTGTTTGGCGCGCGCTTGGCAGCACACGGAAAGAGCTCGGACTCATACTCGAGTCCGATGCAGACGTACGTACGCGCAGGCGAATACGGGCGCGGGGTTGGAGGTACTCGAGCTGTCTCGGGGGCAGATGAGGGAGGGTGCGTCTGCTGCCTCCCACCATTTGACACTGACTAAACGGTACTAGGTCTCACTATTATCGGATGTGCAGGCGCTTCGCACACTGCGCCTGCGGGCTACTCTAGAACCGAGGCTCCCAAGGCAGAAGAAGGCCCGTCGCGTCTCGCGGTATGGACACGGCCTCCGCTGGGATCGACATTGCGTTGCATCGTGTTTCCTTCGGGGGCGTGCTGAAACCTCGAGCGGGGAGTGGGTACGCGTGAACTAAATTCATGTATGCTCGTTTTTCTTCTCTTTTTTTGGATGTTTTCTTTGTGCATACGTTTCCCAGTTTTATCTCTCATCCCTTCGCCACACTCAATATGACTTTGACATTTTTTCTTTGGAGAGAAGGGCGCGGGTCACCATCCAGGCGGCCACTCATTGTTGATCCCGTACGATCGCTACCCGATATCCTCGCACTATAGCCGTCTATAGTTCTGTCGTAAAGCTCGTATACATCACGTCACTCTTACCGTGTACATAATACACGACACGTACTCAGCAACTCATCAACTCGTCTAAGATTTCCCGAATCGTGCGCTTCGTTCCTCTTCCATCTGAAAATAGTGGCCAAGTGCAGCATAACCGGCGAGTATCACACACACACACACACACACACACACTAATGTTTCTAATTATGGCAGGAAATAGATCACACCATTGATCTTCGGAACCAGTTCTGACAGCAAATATGCATTCCAGCCGATAACGCGACCGTCTCTGCCCCAGCTCGGCTCGTAGCCTACATCATAAGGAGACGGAGGAGTGCGCTCGTGCAGTGCCAAAGGAGATTCGTGCGCTGGTACCAGTCCACGGAGCGGGAGGGCAGCGTTGGGGCCGTAGTGCGGACATACTTCAGCCAGGTATATGCGTTCTCGCGCAGCACCAGGTCGGTCCGAGAGTTCGAGAAAGAAGAGGACGGAAGGCACGTACCGATATTGTTGAGCCTGAACCGAACCGCGTGCCCTCTGCCCCGCACCCGCGCCCATCCTCCTTGACCGGCCGGCTGCGATACCCTCTCGGGTCGTGCGTATCAAGCACGAGAAATACGATGGCGAGATCATGGGTGTAGAGCTGCTACAGCTGTTCCTTTGTTTTTCTCGCCCCTGGCAGACGCCGGTATCGACGCAGCGGTTGGGACGTTGTGCATGGTCACGGAAGTCGCTAGCTACGCGAGCGACGAGAGTCTGGGCTCGGATCTCAGACACCATCGTTGCGTCTCCGTGAAGCGGGCGACACGGTGAAGACAGGAACGAGTCAATGCCAAGGTCAGTGGGAAAGACGGAAGTGACGATACTGACTTTGAGGTCGGACACTGCGGCACCTGGATCTTTTTTGAGTTCTGAGCGAGGATAATTGGGTGCGTACTTCATTTGAGGGGTAGGCTACAAGGATAGTCGAGGGTGCCGTTGTCGAGCTAACCTATGACGAATTGTGTAAATGAGGGAGATGAGAAAGGTCGGAACGTCAGCCCCAGGAATATTTGAGTCTTTTGAGAGACCACAAACGGCGTGGTCGAGACTACCCCATGTCATCGGAGAGTTGACGGGAATTGGCGGTTCCAGAGATATTGTCATGGACGAGCCTGAGAACGTGGGGACAGAACCACGGCTCCGAGTCTACCTCCGAGCGCTCATGCTGATCAGCTGCCACTGGCGATGCTGCTATTTTCACACGTCTGTGCATCTCCGACCTTCACGACCTTCTTGTGTCTTCAATCCTTCAGGTCAACCACCATCCATCGCTCGTACACCTAGGGTTCTTCACACAGCCCCCGAGTTCAAAAACCATCTTGAGATTGAACAGAATTCACGATCTGCAACTGATATGGATGATCAAGATCGGTTAGTCGAACAGCTTTCACTCGAGAATAGACTGACAAGTTCACGTACAGAAATATTCACTTGAGAGGTATATAGGAACTACCATTGCTTCTGAGCAGATTTTATATTGTTCCGTAGAAATATCCGTCGATTTTATCAAGACACGTCCTACACCTGACCTCGAACTCGTTTTCAAGGACGATGCTGGTGTTACACACAAGTCTAACAAATTCAAGAACGGTGTCCTTGTTCATTGGAACGTCAACATGTTCGTGTTATTGGCTGTTTTTTCCCTCGTCGAGTGCTAATTTCTTCCGCACAGCTATGTTAGGACCCACACCAGAGCTACGTTGACCCTCCAGCGAGCGCTTTTCAAAATAAAGGTTGCTGAGATCTCGGTCGAATTCAAGCCACACGAGTTTGGAGACTTCGAGGTTGTCCGTCTGGAAGGTGGTGATGTTTTTCTCCCAGTACGGTCCACTTTGTACTGAGCGCCTTTACAGATAGCAACCATTGCGTTACCGTGACTTTTATGTGCGGGAAATCTAAATCCGTGGGTCTTTGGTTGTTCTCTGTGCCAGAGAGCCATTGAATTCCTCCTGTAGTTGGTAGACATCACTCGTGTTCTTGGCTCTCAGGCTACCTTCCCGAACATCGTCCCTCCAATGCACACCCATCGTCGAATTCCAGATGTCCAGTTCCGAGTCCTCATTATAGGAAGGGCAAATTCAGGAAAGACATCGGTCCTACAGAGAATCTGTGAAACCACAGAGAGCCCCGTCATTTACCGGGGAAATGAGATGGTATGTAGTTCAACCTTTTTGTCTGTGGGTTTGGTCTCACTGCGGATCAGGTCACACTCGACCTGTCCATGGACGTTAGTCACAATAGTACTTTTCTTCGGTTGATTCTAAGCATTGAGCCAGCGAAGCAAGCAAAACATTGATGACGAGCTTGTGTTTTCTAATCATCGGGGTTATGTTTTCCATGACTCTCGTGGAATTGAGTCAGGTAGTACGGAGGAAATTCAGATTGTCCAGGAGTTCATACGACGCAAGTGTAGAGAACGGCAACTGCAGGACAGGTTGCATGCGATATGGTTTGAGCTCTTCAGTGTTCATGCGTTCACAACTGATGGCCATGTTTTGAGGTGCTGCGTCCCAATGGACAACCAACGACCACAGCTCGATCTCAAATATATCAATGACATTTGTCCCGACAAGAATGGTGCGTCATTATGAACGTTCGTGACTGTATTTAACACAATAATTTCAAAGTCCCTGTCATCGTTGTGTTTACCAAATGCGACCAGTTCCGCCGAAATGTCCAAATACATTTAGAGGATTTCGGAAGCCCAGATGACAATGTATCTGACGTGACAGAGAAACTATTCCAAGAGCACTATCTGCATCCCCTTGGCGATAATGTCAAATTTGTGCGATTAGAAAGTGGGTTCAGGGTTGATGGATGGTTTACGTGCTGATGTTTTTCGGCAGAAATACACAGGCAATTTAGGCGCTGCGATGAACTTATTGAGAAGACGGCCGCGGCATTGAATTATGATGTCATCGCATCAATGCTTTCCGCTACGCAGAGGGATGATTCAGAATTGAGTGTTAACGCAGCTTTGAACCGGTGACGCACACTTGTCGGGTTTTTTTCCTGCCCTGGATCCTCTACCTACGCACCTATGCCCAAGTCTACGCCGCGACACCTTGCGCGACACCTTCTCGTTCCTGTAACACTGAGAATCTCGATTGTATATTCAATATATCACAATTATGTTGCCGTGCAACTCTCCGTTGTCCAAGTCAGCACGAGGACCAGTACAAACTGTCGATCAGTCTCGTTGGAAACAGTACAAGTCACCCTTTTTGCGTCAACAACCCAACCACCCCAGCTGCCATAATGCTCTTCCAGAACAACTAAAGTCATCAAAGCCTCGCTTCTTACCGTGAGTTTGTCTTCGCCTTGTCTTTAGATATCGTCACCGAGCACGTGTCCAACGTCGGGCCTGCCCATATGTTCCTAGTCCTTGCTCTGATGATACTCTGTTTGTTTGCATTGCGGACCTTGCGGCTCAAAGATCTGAAATTTGAAGATGCAAGCTCGTTTGTGCGGTCAGCGGCAGCTGTCGCTCCACTCGATGCGCGCACTGTTGGCGCTGACGCAGCCGGTCTCCAATGTGGGGCTGCTCAGGCCTCAGGCCTCACTGCCGCGTCGGGCATGCTCACTCATCCCACCTGCTCACATACATGGATGGTGCCCTACGCGCTCTTTGACAACTTTCTCGCCTGCACCAGATGGCTGCCCGCTGCGCGGTGTGACGCTACACATCGCAAGCACGCTGTATGACGGCTTACGCCCCGCAGCGCTATTTGGCACGCTCGACGGCGCACTAATGGAGCCCGTGCCCGGTTTAGCGCCCGATATGGACGTGCGCACGTGCGGACGGTTGTTGGGCGTGCCGGAAAATCCGGACGCGGGCTTGCCGTTCGAGGCCTCAGATGAGGTAAGTTACGCGCGGTTGTCTCGCTCAGCTCAGACAGATCACTTCGAAGTCACTGTATCTGCAAGTGCTGTAACTCATAGTAGTTCCGTCGTAAAGCTCGTGTACGGCATGTTACTTCATGTACTCAGCAACTCATACACTCATCTAAACTCTCGCGAATCGTGTGCTTTGCTCCAATTCTGTTGAAGAGTTGCACTATTGGGTATATCGAATTGATGTCAAAACCTATAAAATAATGCGCATACGCACACAAGATTCTCCAGTGATGGTGGGCGATAGATCACATCGAGAATGTACTGCACCTAAACTACTGTAGTACTGCAACCTGAACTTGAACCAGTTGCCGCTGTCCTCCGGAACTAGCCGAAAAGTAATAGTGCATCAAGCTACACGACGTCACTCCTCGAGCGGATTAACCACTAGGTGCATACAAACCTAAAGTTACGTGGTGTGGTGTTTAGGTCGTGGTGAAAAGATGCTTCGGCCATGCGTCGGGCACAAAGTCTATCCGAGAAGGTGACAGATGAAAGGCATACATGCGATCCTGTTGAGCACGAAAATTACTTACCTTGTGCATCGGCCGAGCATCAAGGATCTTGTTGAACACGACCGCAACTGCTTTTACCCGCATCGTGCCTGTGCATCTCCTGTACCTTCACTTTGCTGCTGCCGACAGATAGCATCCGGGCGAGACGCCATGCATCGCAGCGGTAGCTGCTAGCTAGTATACCTGTGACGCGGACGAGAGCGTCCTCTCAGATGATCTCGTGGTGGAGACTGAGCGGAAAGGTCGGCAGGTACTAAGAATCTACATTTCTTCTCTGCGGGCCTTGAAGCTTGAATTCATTCTTGAGTTCTGTTCGGGGTGCGATATGAGTGCGCTATCTAGCTCGGCGGCAACCGGATGCATACTTGATGTAAGGTTGGTTTCTTGGCGTCGACTGAGATAATACTGTGGAACTTGTTGTTCCTTCTCACAATGAGTAGATGTTGGTAAGAGGATGCAAAATGGAAAATTGACATACGAAGCTATATGAGCTTATGAGGTCGATAGTGGCCAAGGACCAACTAGACCACTACCGGACCATGCACTACCCCGCGCCGCAACACTGCTAGGACCTAGTTGAACTAGGGTGGGCTCTCCCACTCCTCGCGCCCGCACTTGGATGATGCGTCACCATGCGTTGGCAGAGGACCAGACGAGGGGGAGTCGATTTTGATGTTGAAGCTCCAAAGAGCATCCACACCAACGCCCCTCGGTCTACTCATGCCGGCACCGCCTCTTCTGCAACTAGGCCGCGCGGTACGGCGGGTGAAGAGGTTGACCGAGGCATGTCGCCTGCCATGCCCGTGCGGGAGGGCCGCTCCAATGCGTTTTTCAGCCTGGCAACCTTTTCACGTCTGACCACGTCGGTCCTTGCGATCTTCGCGAGGCTCGGTCTTCGACACCTCCGTCCTGGTCGGGCGCAGAATACCCGTCAGTGCCGTGTGTATGGGCGCACGTCTTGAACGTGTACTCGCAGCTCAGCGTGGGCAGACGGTGCTCGGACTTTTCGTAGGCTGTGAGATATTGGGACACCTCGTCTACATTGTAAGCACACGCCTGCATTCATTAGGGCTGTAGTGTGAGCGCAGGGTTCCGTCGTTTGGTAGGAAGATACTCACAACCAGGGCACGATGACGGTGACGCTTTCGAGCGCTGAGCATGTAGACTTTCGTGAACTCTCGAATGGGATCTTGGAGTCCCGACGGGATAGCGGGATGAGCGGGATACAAAGAGCACCAGAAACGCGACGCACGATATCAAACATGAGTAGAAGGCGGAGTTTGCGGGCGAGGTCCAGACGTTCTGTGCGCTGGTGAATGTAGTCTGGGTGGAGATCTACGGCATCTCCAGCTGTGACACAATATCGGTGGGTGGGACGAATAGGCAAGAAACCCAAGGAGCCAGTAATTCTACCAATCTAGTAGTCGCATGGGTAGTCGAGTAATATGCCCTTCGGCATGTTGCAGATGTATTCGGCGACGAGCTTGAGACGTTGACATGGTTTGATGAGGGTTGAGTTGCCTGGGCCGGGTGCCATTGCTTTCCCTTGGCGGTGAACCGTGTGAAGTTTGAACCATCGATCGAGAATGAGATCGAATCGATCAACCAAGCGATCAACAACTCTTGCTTCCGTCGCCCCGATGGACACGCAACAACCTCCGGTAAGGCAAATACTATAAAGAACAACAAAATGCCAGGGATATAGCTAGGAGGTTCCCCACCGGTCTTTCTGACAATAGAGAGACAGATGGAATTCACCGATCTACAAACACGACTCCACTTTGGCGGCCTTGCTTCCGGCCTGATTGTTCCCCATTCTCCCTACGACTCCTTGCGCCATGCTGTCCTTTATGCGTAGGTTTAAACAGTCTCAAATCCCGACATTGAAGACATGCCCAGTCTCATGCACTCACCATCTACGATCTCTTCGACATCTCAAGCTCTCAAGATCTCAATCCTCCGTCTCGACATCCCAATGCCAGCGGATAACAACCATTGCTTCCATGTTACATTTCCGCAGGGGACGGGGACACTCCAAGGCCATTTCCCACATCTTCAGTGTCCCATCGACCCATGGCCCCGTTCTCCTAGCCGCTCTCATCACCTCCGTCTCCAGATACCCGTCCTCCCAGCGTCATGGGCGACGTTCCTGCATTACAGTATCTCCGAGTCCGAGCTCGACACGACCTGCATCAAATCGCCCGTCTCACCCTCCCTCTCGCGCATATCCGAGATATTCCCGAGCGTACCAACACACATTATTCAGCCCAGCGCCCATCCTCCTTCCAAATGCATACCACCCCGCGCTGGCACACTTAGCTCACCCGCGTTCCTGCACTCCCCGACCGATTCCGCACCTGCACCACCACCACCGCAGTGCATCATCGTGTCTACCCCATATGCATTCGAGCACGGCTCGCCCAACAGCAGGCGCACCAGAGCCCTCCGGTCCATCTCTCGCTCGTCTTGGTGCCCCGCGTTCCCGGCTGCCCATTCTCGCCCGCATCCCGAAGTGCTTCAGCGCCGCCGCGAAACTCGCTCTCCATCGTATGCTCGAGCTGTCCATCTCGCGGCGCTCGTGACGACGCTGACGCTCCGCGCCAACCCGCCCGCGCACGGCCCGTCCTTCGTGCTTGCGCTAGCGTTAGCGCTCCACTCTATGCGCGCGCTCTCGGCACGCTACCGGCCTTCGATGCAGAGCTGCTCTCCGCAGCACCGGGTACGCTCTTACATCTCACACTACTCTCCGACTCGCTTCCCTACGCATTCTTTGACGACTTTTTTTTTTCGCGGCGCCAGCCCGCGCGCGTCTTACCCACCTCGCGCTGCCCCATTTCGTCGGTGTACCTCCTGCAGCGCATGACGTCCCACCCGCCGTCACTCCGCGCCTTGCGGTGCTCGACAGTAGCCCTGGCCTCGCGGCTGCACTTGCTCCTAACCATCCGCTGCGGCGCATGACGCTACGGATCGTGAGCACGCTGTACAACGGCCTGCACACCGTGGCGCTGTTCGGCGCGCTCGATGGCTCACTGAAGGAGCTCGTGCTCGTTCTCGCGTCCGACGTGGACATGCGTACGTGCGGGCGGTTATTAGGCGCGCTGGCGAATACGAGCGCAGGGCTGGAGGTACTGTACTCGACTTGTCTCTCGAAGACACTTCAGATGAGGTACGCATCGGCCGTCTCCCTTGGCTGTTTCTCTGACTGATCAGTACAGTACTAGGACTCGCTTTAAGTGCTGTATAAGCAAGTCAGATCGCTATTGCCAAGCTTCGTATGCTCCGCCTGTGGACTTCTCCGACCGGGGCTCTTAAGGCGGAAGAAGGCCCGTCGCGTCTCGCGCTGTGGACACGCCCACCGCCGGGGTCAGGATTACTGTTTCGTTTGGGCGCTCAGTGCGAACTGGAGTGAGGAGAGTCGGTACACCTGAATTGAGCTCATGTATGCTCGTTTAACTTCTCCCTTTGGACGTTTTCTTTGTACGCATATCTTTCTCATTCGATAATCACGCTCATTACGACTTGATCTTGTATTCTTTGAAAAGAAGGTACGGGTCTCCATTCGGACAGCCTCTCTTTATTTGATCATTGCACGAGCACTACCCGATATCCTCGCGTTATAAGTTAGCTGTCTATACTGTACTGTAACTTAGTTCCGTCGTAAAGCTCATACACATCACGTTACTCCCACCGTGTACATAACTCATGACACGCACTCAGCAACTCATCAGCTTGTCTAAACTCTTCCCAATCACACGTTTCGCTCCTCTTCTGTCTGAGAAGAACCGCATTATTGGGCAAGTACAATAATCGAATTCACGACAAAATCTAATAATGAGTAGGTATCAGGAAAAAATATACATATACACGCACTGGCATTTCTGGTGGAAGATAAGTAGATCACATCGAGAGAGGATACCCTACTGCACGACCATAAGCTGGTCTAACAGTGCCAAAGGTGCTGATACAAGGCAGGGGAGCGGGAGCGTAACGTTAGGGTCATGGGACGAAGGAGCTTCAGCCAGGCATATCCATCCTCGTGCGGCACCGGGTCTACTTTTCCGGGAATTCGAATGAGAAGGGGGCGGAAGGCACGTACCGATCTCGTTGAGCGCGAACCGAATCGCCTGCTCTCGCGCCCGCTCACTTGATTTGAGGGGCAGGCTTGGTTGTGTGTGTTGTTGAGAGGTCGATTGAGGGAGATGTTGTCAAGCTGACTGTTTCTGGTGACTCGGAATTGGTGTAATCAAAAGGGATGAGAGAGGATGGATTTTTGAGAGAAACGCCAACCGTGACGGCCACAAGTCGAGGTCGACTACCCCGTGTCATCAGAGAGTTGACGGGAGTTGGTGGTTCCAGGCATGTTGTCGTGGCAGAAAACAGCTCAAAGCGCTCAACTGCACGTGCGTACTGGTATCTCACGACTGTACCTATCATCAGACCTACCTACCTTTATCCGCTGTCCGTACATCCATCTTGGCTCCATCAGAGTTCTTCACACAACACCCAGACTTAAAAGCTCAAACAACATATATGCATCATATCTTGAGATGGAATCGAATTCACGATCTGTAGTCGATATGGACGATCAAGATCGGTTAGTCGAATAGCTTCCTCTCGAGTATAGACTGACCGATTCACGAGCAGAGTGATTTATGTGAAGGGTATTCAGGCCTGCCATTGTTTCTGAACAGACTTGATTAGAAGTATCTGTCGATTGTATCAAGATACGACCTACATCCGACCTTGAGCTCGTTTTGAAGGACGATGCTGGCGTCACACATAAGTCTTATAAATTCAAGAACGGTGCCTTCGTTCATTGGGACCTCGACATGTTCGTGTCACTGACCTTTCACCATCTAATGCTGATTTATTTCACACAGCTATGCTAGGACCTACACCAGTGCTACGTTGACCATCCAGCGAGTGCCTTTCGAAATAAGGATTGCTGAGTTTTCTGTCGAGTTTAAGCCATACAAATTTGGAGACGACAAGGCTGTCCGTCTGGAAGGTGGTGACGCCTTTATCCTAGTACAGTCCACTTCTTACTGAGCGGTTTCACAGATAGCAACCATCGCGTTACCGTGACTTTTGTGTACAGACAATCCAAATGCGTGGGTATTTGGCTGTTCTCTGGTGCCAGAGAGCCCTCGAATTCCTCCTATAGTTGGCAGACGTCACTCGCATTCTTGACTCTCAGGCCACCTTCACAAACACCGTCGCTCCACTGCACACCTAGCAACCCCGTCGTCGAATTCCAGAAGTCCAGTTTCAAAAAGCAAATGCAGGAAATATGGCCGTCCTACAAAGAGTCTGTAAGACAACGGAGGGTCCATTATTTTCCAGGCGTATTAAAAGGTGCGGTTCCAATTTGATCAGCGAGTCTGATCTCACCGCTGACAAGGTTACACTTGACCCGTTCATACAAAATGTAGGTCTTGCTTTCCCAAACACCGTCGCTCCAATGCACGCGCAACAGCCTGGTCGTCGAATTCGAAAGATCCAGTTCCGACGGGAGCTGAGGACAGGCGTCGTCAGCAGGCCTCAAACACAACGAGCCATGGCAGCCACTCACTTCCTTGGAGAGCCGAGGACAGGTGTCATCAGTAGGCTTGACACGCAATGAGTCACACGGCCTTTGTCCACTCTGTCAGTAGTTTGGATCTCGCACTCATCGTCTAGAACGAAGACAAAACCATGATAAACATTGTCTTTGTCCTCTCAACTTTTCTGACTCGATTTTTACCGTCGTTTACCGAATCGCCTTCGTTCGTTACGCCTCGTCACCATCGTATTTCACCACCGCGTCTCTTTCGTTTATTCTCTTTTCATCAACTAATGATACTTCCTCTTACCTTTCCCCTTCTACTATTACTGTATACTGTCCTTTCTACCTTGAAACCACGAATATGATGACGTGTCCACTTCATGATCAGCTTCTATGATTGCATGACTCCATCGATGTCAACGCCGCCTCCGCTTTTGGGCCCGTAACTCCAAATTCATGCCATCGCCCACCGTCAAGCATGCCCGCATACAGGAGGTGATGATCAAGACTCAACCCCCCGGAGATATAATGCGTGGGCTAATGAAGAAAACAAAGGACTGACTTTGAGGAGATGACCTCAAATATAATATCCTCATGAACACGGGCGTTGTGTTGGATATGGGCACATTATAAACCTTCGTCAGCTCTTCAGCGTGTGTGAGCGGAGGATCTCTATGAGATGCGGCAGAGACTGTTGGAGTGAAACCGAGAGATGAAGGAAGGGGGCATAGAACGCACCATCGGCGATGGGGTCGTCGTCGTTATCCTGTTTGACAATGATGCACAGGAGACCACTTTTGTCCCAATACTCTGTCAATTATGCCACTGGGGAAGTCGACTATCGGACACGCACGAGCTAAACATATTATAACTCCTTCGTACGTCCCATCGGCTAGGACGCCACGAAACGCACCTTCCCGTGCGCGTCTTAGCAATAGTCACCATCAAGCGGGCACGAAAAAGAAAGCGGCCCAACGTGCTTGAGGGTGCTGACTAGGCTGCCTTACCGACGCTCGGGAGCCCAACTGAAGCGCTGCACCTCGCCAGTCTTGTACACCTCGAAAATGCGAAAGTGATGGCCGGTGCAGTGCCAATGGAGAGGTTGGTCCGGGCTCATGGAGAAGGGCATTGTTGGGCTCATGGGTTGGAAGTCCTTCAGCGAACGCCTGAGCATGCTCGCACGGCACCGAGTCTATCCAAGAATTTGGAGAGTGTAGGGGGACGGAGACAGACGACTACGCACCAATCCCGTTGAGCACGAACACGAGCCCCTTCTCCTCCGCCTTGCACCTGCGAGCTTCCTCCTCGACCAGTTGACGCGACCCCGGACAGTCGTGCGCACCAAGCAAGAGCAGCAAAACGCTTCGCCGACGACCTTGGGAACGTGCGGATGTAGTGCTCTTTCGTATTGCCGTTCCCAGCAGAGGCTCGCTCCGACACGGCGGACGGGTCGTCGTGCGTGCATGGTGGCGGACGCCGTCAGCCACGCGAGCGACGAAAGCATCGGCTCAGACGTCACCATCGCGTCTTCGTGCCGTGGGTCGTGCGGCGAAGACTAGGCGGGACGGATCGGTAGCCAGGTCATCGAGTAAGATGGACGGGGATGGACACGGAGCATCTGCGTTGCGGACTTTGTGATGAGGCAGCACGCCTGTATCGTTTTTGAGTTCTGCGCCAGCACAAGGTTACAGTAGTTGCATTGTCTCGCGCGACCAAAAATCTTCACTTGAAGGGTAGACTTGGTTTATTTTGGGTGCTAGAAGGCCGATAGAGGAAGGTGCGGTCAAGCTGGCTGTTCCTTCCCAAATGAGAGGGATGGATGTGAGAAAGGTCAGAGTGTTGCGTATTTGAGAGCCACAAGTTGGCAAACGGCGTAGTCGACTACCCGATGTCATCTAGTGGGACAAGAGACGTAAGTTGGAGGTGCAGGATGCCGTCATCAATGAGAACTTGAAGCCGCGGGGGCTCGAACCGACATTTTCAGACCCATCGACTCTCAGTGATTCAGATCTATATTCATGCTATTGCAACTACTCAATAGTACTCGTAACATTGGTGTGTAGTAAAGCCTCCAAACTATCCCTTCCGAAATACCACGGTGGCACGTGTCAGTCCCACTGCCACTTTACGCCCGCACAGGCGCGATGTCGTTCTCCGATGACACACTGGACAATCTCATCTTCGGCGGGCAATGCGGCGACCTTGTCCAGCTCGTGTCCCACTGTTGGCACACCCTCTCCTCGTGCCAGCGCTTGGATGACACATCACCGTGCGCCGCTGTTGATCAGGAGAGAGCTGGGAGCGCATCCATGCTGGCCGTGCGGATGTGTCCTTCGGCCCGACGACCCAAATACGAGGAGGCATGTATCAGCCTGTACGATCTTCGTGAAGCTCTGTAATACTTCCAGTCAGAAAAAAAGGTCGGGAGAAGGTGGCCAAGTGCACGCACGCCAAATGACGCACGGAGCGTCTCGGCGTCCATCCTGTTCGCGCCTGGAATGCCCGTGAGAGTCGTGCATAGGAGCACATCTGGGGCCTCGTTCAAGTGCTTGTAGATTAGTGTGAGCGTGCGGCGCTCGGACTGTCTGTAGGCTGTGAGATACTGGCCTGCTCCGTCTGCTTCGTATGCGCGGGGGCTGTAACGCGGGGATGTTGTTCGATTGTCTGGTGAAAAGCTGCTTACGACCATGACACGATGACGGCGATGTCGTCGAGCAGGCAGACTGAGCGGGGTGCGGAGAGTAAGCACTGGACGCATACCAAACCTAAAAATGTAGACCTAAAGATGTAAGGCGACCGTCTGCGCCCCCTGCTCGACTTGTACACTTTGAGAAGGCGGAGGAGAGCACCGGTGTAGTAGCAAAGGTGATCCGTGCGCTGGTACCAGACCGACGAGCGAGAGCGTAACATTACGGTTATGGGGGGGAGGTGCTTGAGCGGAGATGCTTCGGTCATGTGTAGGCATTTTCGCGTAGTACCAGCTCTATCCGGAGAAGGGGTATGGAGACAAAAGGCACGTACCAAGCTTGTGGAGCGCCAACACGAGCCCCCAGGACCGCTTGCCCTCCGCCTCGCGCCCGCGTACGTCCTTCTCGACCGGTTGACTGCGGCACCCAGCTGGGCAGTGCGCGTCAAGCACGAGAAATATGGTGGCAAGCTCACTGGATGTAGAGTTGCCACGGATGCTCCTTTGTCTTTCCGCCCCTGGCTGGTGCCTACTCCAACGCAGCGGATGGGACGTCGCACATAGCGACGGAAGCTACGTGAACGACGAGAGTCGGGGCAAAGACGCCATTGTCACGCCTTCGTGACGCGGGTGACATGGCGGAGATTGGGTGGAACGGCAGGTCGTTGGCGGGCAAGATGGAGGGGTGGTGATGATGCTGTGTTGCAGCTGTCATGTGATCTATAAACTTTAAATATATTGTCACATAAATTTACAAATAAATACTTTGAGTCTTATTTGAGTTTTATTCCAAGATTTTTGCTTACAGATCAATTCCCGGTTCCAGTGTGATCAGATGCATTGACTTGAGCTAGGATAATCGAGTGCGTACAGTACTTCATTTTTAGTAAGGGGTAGACTTTTCTTTTTTGCATCTCAATATTGAGAAGCTATAAGGATGAGGGTGACGTTGTCGAGCTGACTGTATCTTGCCATGATAAATGAGAGAGATGAGAAAGGTTAGCGCGTTAGCCCCAGGATATTTGAGAGACCACAAGTTGAGCCAAACGGCGTAGTCGACTACGTGTCATCGATGTCACCGGAGAGTTGAAGACAAGAGACGGGAGTTGGCGGTTCCAGGCATGTTGTGTGGGAACAGAACAACGTACGTGTTTCACAACCTTCCTGCGCCTTCAGCTCTACCTCTTTCCGTCGCTCGTACACCTTTGCTCCATCAGAGTTCTTCACACCGCACCCAAGCTTAGATCACCATATTTCTCGAGTGGAATCGAAGGCACAATCTGCAACTGATATGGACGAGTTCAGTTAGTCGAACGGCTTCCCAAGCAGCTTCCTCTCGAGAATAGGCTGACCGGCGATTCACAAACAGAGTTATTCATTTGAAACGTACGTTGTCTCTGAGCAGAATTGATATATTCGCGCAGAGGTGTCATCAAGAGACGCCCTAACTTACAACCGACCTCGAGCTCGTTTTCAAGGACGATGCTGGTGTCACGCATCAGTCGAACAAATTCAAGGACAGCGTCCTTGTTCGTTGGAACTTCGACACGTTCGTGTCATTAGCCCTCACAGGCCTCACCGTCGAGTGCTAATTAATTCTACACAGCTATGTTAGGACCCACACCAGTGTTACATTGACCATCCAACGATCGTCTTTCAAAAATAAGGGTTGTTGTGGTCCCAGTATGGCCCGCCTCATACCGAGCGCCGTGTGAAGAGAGCGCACACCCTGAACATTTCACCTCGCCGAACCCGGGAATGTCTTGGTCAAAGGTGGGACCTGAAGATCGTCGGCCGGTTGCTCGATCGTCAAGACGTGGACGGAATCAGAATCGAAGGACCAAGATCGGCGTTAGACGGTGTGAATCTAGCGATGCTTTGCCACTGGCATTGCCACCCATCTTCGCAGAACCTCGGAAATTAAATTTATCTTCTATTGCAAATCACCATCCTACACACGGCTTCAAAATGTTCATTCTCCACTTGGACGGTCTTGCTTCTGGCCTATCTGTTCCCTTTTCCCCCACGACTCCCTCTTCCTCCTTGCACCATGCCGTCCTTCATGCGTAGGTTCAAGCAGTCCCAAAATCTCGACATCAAAGATACGCCCAGTCTCGTGCATTCACCATCTACGATCTCGTCGACATCTCAATCCTCGATCTCGATATCCCTGCGCCGGCGGATGACAACCTTTACTTCCTTGTTACATTTTCGCAGGGGTCGAGGACGCCCAATGTCCCATGGCCCCGCTCTCCTAGCCGCTCCCCATCGCCTGCATCTTCAGATATCCGTCCTCCCAGCGGCCTCGGGCGACGTGCTAACATTATCTCCGAGCTGGACGTAGTCTGCACCGATTCGCCTGTCTCACCAACCTTCCCGCGCATGTCCGAGATGTTCCCAAGCGTACCAACATACATCGTCCCACCCAGCGCACGGTCCTCCTTCCAGACGCACCCCACTCGCGCTCGCACACTCAGCTCACCCGCATTCCTGCACTCCCCGACCGAGTCCACGCAAGCACCACCACCACCACCACCCCAGCGCATCATAGTGACTTCTCCACAGGTATTCGAGCCTCGCACGCCACGGCTCGCCCGACAGCAAGCGCGCCAGAGCCCTCCGATCCCGCTCTCATTCGTCATGGCGCACGTCCCGCGCTCGCGGCTACCCGTCCTTACCCACGTCCCGAAGCGCTTCAGCGCCGCCGCGCCGCCCGCGCCCTACCGTACGATTGAGCTGTCAGCAGACGATGCCGACGTGTGCATCGCGCGTCTAGCAGGCGCGCCACATCTCGCGGCGCTCGTGACGACGCTGACGCTGCGCGCCTACCCGTCTGCGCATGGCCCGTCCTTCGTACTCGCGCTGGCGTTGGCGCTCCGCTCGATGCGCGCGCTGTCGGCGCTGACGCTACCAGCCTTCGACGCGGAGCTGCTCGCCGCGGCGCCCGGCACGCTCACGCACCTAACGCTGCTCGCAGACACGCTGCCCTACGCGTTCTTCGACGGTTTCCTCGCCGCGCCCGCGCGTGCGCGTCTCACCCACTTAGCTCTACCCCACTTCGTCGGCGTGCCCCCCGCAGCGCAGGACGTACCGTCAGCCGCCGTGCAGCGCCTTGCAGTGCTCGATAGCAGTCCTGGCCTCGCGGCTGCGCTTGCTCCTGGCCGTCCGCTCCGCCGCGTGACGCTCCACATTGCGAGCACGCTGTACGACGGCCTGCGCCCCGCGGCCCTGTTTGGCGCGCTCGGCGGCGCGCTGAAAGAGCTCGGACTCGTACTCGCGCCCGACGTGGACGTGCGTACGCGCGGGCGATTATTGGGCGCGCTGGGAAATATGGGCGCAGGACTGGAGGTACTCGAACTGAGTCTCGACGGCACTTCAGATGAGGTACGCGTCGGCTGCCCCCCCCTCGGCTCTTTCTCTGACTGATTAGTACTAGGTCTCGCTTCAAGCGCTGTACAAGCAAGTCGGTTCCCTATTACCGAACGTGCAGGCGCTCCGTACGCTCCGCCTGCGGACTTCTCTGCCGACTGAGGCTGCGAAGGCGGAAGAAGGCCCATCGCGTCTCGCGCTGTGGACACGACCTCCACTGGGATCGGGATTACGCTGCGTCGTGTTTCCTTCGGGGGCGCACTGGGAACTCGAGCGAGAGGAGTGGGTACGCGTGAACTGAACTCGTGTATGCTCATTTTTCTTCTCTTTTTTTGGATGTTTTCTTTATGTACATATCTCTCTCATTCGATCGTCACACTCATTACGACTTAACCTTTCTTTCTATGGAGAGAAGGGTTCGGGTCTCCATCCAAACGGCCACTCTCCTTTTCGTTGATCCTACACGATCGCTACCCGATATCCTCGCATTATAGCTGTCTATAGTTCCGTCGTAAAGCTCATATTCATCACGTTACTCCCACCGTGTATATAACACAACACATACTAAGCAACTCATCAACTTGTCTAAACTCTCCCCAATCGCGCACATCGCTCCTCTTCTGAGAAGAGCGGCACCATTGATCAAGTACAATATAATCGGATTCACGACGATCTTGCAGTGAACGTGTATCAGAAAAAATATACAGTACATTTATACACACCGGTATTTCCGGTGGAAGATGAGTAATAGATTACAGTGAGACGTTATTCTATCATAAACTGATTTCAGCCAACCTAATCGACTCGACCACCATCATTCGGAAGTTTGATTCGAACAGTGACAGTGAATACGCTCAGTTGATATAACGCGACATCTTCGCCCCCGCGCGGCTTGTACACCATGAGAAGGCGGCAGAGTACGTTGATGCCAAAGGCGCTGATACCGGGGACCGGGACCGTAACGTTGGGGTAGTGATGCGGAGATGCTTCAGTCGGGCATGTGAGAGAGAAGGGGCGGAAGGCACATACCGGTCTTGTTGAGTGCGAACACGAACTACCCAGGGCCGCTTGCCCTCTGCCTCGCGCCCGGGCACGTCCTCCTCGACCAGCCGGCCGCGTTGAGTAGAGCCTGGGCTCAGACAACACCGTCGCTCACGTCCCGCGGAGGAGAATGGGTGGGACAGATCAAGGGCTAGTTCGGTGAGCAAGATGACGTGCTCGTCCCCTGCGTCGTTGGTCCTGAGATCAAGCAGGCGGGCACCTGGGTCCTTTTCGAGTTCTGAGCCAGACCGACGTCCTGAGCGAAAATAATTGGGTGCGTACTTCATTTGAGGGATAGGCTTGGTTTGTCGTAGTTGAGAAGGTCACAAGGTGGTTGAAGGAGATGTTGTCGAGATGACGACTCGGAATTGGTGTAATCAAGAAAGGCTGGATTTTTGAGAGAAACAACCGTGACGGCACAAGTCGAGCCAATCGGCGAGGTCGATTACCCCGTGTCGGGAGTTGGCGGTCTGAGTTATGATGAGAAAGTCACGTGAAAGGTGGCGCAATGTTGCTGTTTGTTTTCACACGTCCTACCATCGCCGTCGCACTCGTACATCCATCTGCTTCATCGGAGTTCTTCACACAGCACTCGAGCTTTGAAAAACAAATTCCTTATATCCTGGGATGGAATCGAATTTGCGATCTGTAACTGATACGGACGATCAAGCTCAGTTAGTCGAACAGCTTCCTCTCGAGCATGAGCTGACCGATTCACGAACAGAGTTATTCATTTGAAAGGTATACAGGACCTATCATTCTTTTTGAGAAGAATTAATATAGTTACGTAGAAATATCTGTCGATTTTATCAAGAAACGTCCTACATCCGATCTCGAGCTCGTGTTCAAGCTCAAGGACGATACCGGCGCCACACAGGAGTCCAACACATTCACGAACGACGCTCGTGTCCATTGGGATGTCGACATGTTCGTGTCATCGATCGTGTTTGCACTCACCGTCGATTGCTAATTTATTCTGTGCAGCTATCTTAAGACCCACACCAGTGCTACGTTGACCATCCAGCGACTCGGAGGACTTTTCAACTTAAGGGTTGCTAAGGTTTCTGTCGAGTTTAAGCCATACAAGTTCGGAGACGACAAGGTTGTCCGTCTAGAAGGTGGTGATGTCTTGTTCCCTGTACAATCCAGTTCTTGCTGAGCGGCTTCACAGATAGCAACCATCGCGTTACCGTGACTTTTGTGTACAGGAAATCTAAATCCGTGAGTCTTTGGTTGTTCTCTGGTGCCAGAAGGCCGTCGAATTCTTCCTATAGCCGGAAGACGTCGCTCGCGTTTTTGGCTCTCAGACCACCTTCACAAACACCGTCGTTCCAATGAATACCCAGCAGCCGCGTCGTCGAATTCCAGAAGTCCAGTTTCGAGTGCTCATTGTAGGAAGGGCGAACGCAGGCAAGACGTCGATCCTCAAGAGAATCTGCGAAACGACAGAGAGCCCCGTCATTTACCGGGGCGGGGAAGAGGTACGTAGTCCAACCTTTTGTCTGCGATTCTGATCTCATTGCGACCAGGTTAAACTCGACCCGTCCATGGATGTAAGTGAGAGTGGTACTTCTCTTCGGTTGCCTCTAAACTGTAGCTAGCGAGGCGAGCACAGGATCGACGATGAACTTGTCTTTTCCAATCATCGGGGCTATGTTTTCCATGACTCTCGTGGGATCGAGTCAGGTAGTGCAGGGGAACTCGACACGTTGCGAGAATTTATTCAACAGAAGTGTGGAGGTGGGCGACTGCGAGACAGATTACACGCGATATGGTTGGATTCCGCAGTGTTCACGATTATGACAACTGATGGTCATATTTGAGGTACTGCGTGCCAATGGACAACCAGCGACCACAGCTCGATCTTAAATTTTTCAATGACATCTGTCCTGAACGGAATGGTGCGTCATTACGGAGATTCGTGACTGTATTTAACAAATAATGTTCAGTCCCTGTGATTGCTGTGTTTACAAAGTACGATCAATTTCGGCGAAATGTCCGAATCCACGTGGAGGATTTTGGAAGCCCAGATGACGATGTACTTGATGTGGAGGAGAAACAATTTCAAGAACACTATGTAAGTCCCCTCGGTGATGATGTCAGATTCGTGCGATTAGAACGTAGGTCGAGAGGCAAATAGCGGAGTTAGGTGCTAATACTTTTCTGCAGAAATGCACAAGCAAAGTCTGGGCTGCGATAAGCTTATTGAGATGACGGCTGCGGCTTTGAATGACGACATGGTCGGATTAATGCTTTTGGCTGTGCAGAGGGGAAATTTAGAATTGAGTGTTAAAAGAGCTTTGAAGCGGTGAGTGCACCAATTGAAAAGGGCGAAGTGCGCGACGATGACAACTAGCATCGCAGTGTCCGTTCTCGCACTGGAATGGACGCCAAAGATATTGTGCGGGAATGTCTTTTCCCGTTTCCATACATCTGGGTAAGTTAATAAAGTCTTAAATTGCGATGCATGGCTCATGATGGCTGATGCCGCCCGACTCGTAGTGGGTGAGTGTCGGCTCTTGGTCGCGGTTTTGAGATCGACTGACCTGACCTTGCACTGCGATCCAGTTTGTAAGCAGCTACCGTCCCGCTGCGTTTCAACACTGCTGACGACACCTGTCCTCGGCACTCCAGTTCATAAGTGGCTGCCGTGATTCGCTGTGTTTGAAGCCTGCTGACGACGCCTGTCCTCGGCTCTCCAGTTGGTGAGTGGCTGGCGTGGCTCGCTGTATTTGAAGCCTGCTGACGACGCCTGTCCTCGGCTCTCCAGAGAGTGAGTGGCTGGCGTGGCTCGCTGTGTTTGAAGCCTGCTGACGACGGCTGTCCTCGGCTCTCCAGTTGGTGAGTGGCTGCCGTGGCCCGCTGTGTTTGAAGCCTGCTGACGACGGCTGTCCTCGGCTCTCCAGGAAGTGAGTGGCTGCCGTGGCTCGCTGTGTTTGAAGCCTGCTGACGACGCCTGTCCTCGGGTCTCCAGTTGGTGAGTGGCTGGCGTGGCTCGCTGTGTTTGAAGCCTGCTGACGACGGCTGTCCTCGGCTCTCCAGCGGGTGAGTGGCTGGCGTGGCTCGCTGTGTTTGAAGCCTGCTGACGACGCCTGTCCTCGGCTCTCCAGGGAGTGAGTGGCTGCCGTGGCTCGCTGTGTTTGAAGCCTGCTGACGACGCCTGTCCTCGGCTCTCCAGGACGTGAGTGGCTGCCGTGGCTCGCTGTGTTTGAAGCCTGCTGACGACGGCTGTCCTCGGCTCTCCAGTTGGTGAGTGGCTGCCGTGGCTCGCTGTGTTTGAAGCCTGCTGACGACGCCTGTCCTCGGCTCTCCAGGACGTGAGTGGCTGCCGTGGCTCGCTGTGTTTGAAGCCTGCTGACGACGCCTGTCCTCGACTCTCCAGTTCGTGAGTGGCTGCGGTGGCTCGCTGTGTTTGAAGCCTGCTGACGACGCCTGTCCTCGGTTCTCCAGGAAGTGAGTGGCTGCCGTGGCTCGCTGTGTTTGAAGCCTGCTGACGATGCCTGTCCTCGGCTCTCCAGGGAGTGAGTGGCTGCCGTGGCTCGCTGTGTTTGAAGCCTGCTGACGACGCCTGTCCTCGGCTCTCCAGGAAGTGAGTGGCTGCCGTGGCTCGCTGTGTTTGAAGCCTGCTGACGACGCCTGTCCTCGGCTCTCCAGTTCGTGAGTGGCTGCGGTGGCTCGCTGTGTTTGAAGCCTGCTGACGACGCCTGTCCTCGGCTCTCCAGGACGTGAGTGGCTGCCGTGGCTCGCTGTGTTTGAAGCCTGCTGACGACGCCTGTCCTCGGCTCTCCAGCCTGTGAGTGGCTGCCGTGGCTCGCTGTGTTTGAAGCCTGCTGACGACGCCTGTCCTCGGCTCTCCAGGGAGTGAGTGGCTGCCGTGGCTCGCTGTGTTTGAAGCCTGCTGACGACGCCTGTCCTCGGTTCTCCAGGAAGTGAGTGGCTGCCGTGGCTCGCTGTGTTTGAAGCCTGCTGACGACGCCTGTCCTCGGCTCTCCAGTTGGTGAGTGGCTGCCGTGGCTCGCTGTGTTTGAAGCCTGCTGACGACGCCTGTCCTCGGCTCTCCAGTTGGTGAGTGGCTGCCGTGGCTCGCTGTGTTTGAAGCCTGCTGACGACGGCTGTCCTCGGCTCTCCAGTTGGTGAGTGGCTGCCGTGGCTCGCTGTGTTTGAAGCCTGCTGACGACGCCTGTCCTCGGCTCTCCAGGACGTGAGTGGCTGCCGTGGCTCGCTGTGTTTGAAGCCTGCTGACGACGGCTGTCCTCGGCTCTCCAGGGAGTGAGTGGCTGCCGTGGCTCGCTGTGTTTGAAGCCTGCTGACGACGCCTGTCCTCGGTTCTCCAGGAAGTGAGTGGCTGCCGTGGCTCGCTGTGTTTGAAGCCTGCTGACGACGGCTGTCCTCGGCTCTCCAGTTGGTGAGTGGCTGCCGTGGCTCGCTGTGTTTGAAGCCTGCTGACGACGGCTCTCCTCGGCTCTCCAGCCCGTGAGTGGCTGCCGTGGCTCGCTGTGTTTGAAGCCTGCTGACGACGCCTGTCCTCGGCTCTCCAGGGAGTGAGTGGCTGCCGTGGCTCGCTGTGTTTGAAGCCTGCTGACGACGCCTGTCCTCGGTTCTCCAGGAAGTGAGTGGCTGCCGTGGCTCGCTGTGTTTGAAGCCTGTTGACGACGCCTGTCCTCGGTTCTCCAGGAAGTGAGTGGCTGCCGTGGCTCGCTGTGTTTGAAGCCTGCTGACGACGCCTGTCCTCGGCTCTCCAGTTGGTGAGTGGCTGCCGTGGCTCGCTGTGTTTGAAGCCTGCTGACGACGGCTGTCCTCGGCTCTCCAGGAAGTGAGTGGCTGTCGTGGCTCGCTGTGTTTGAAACCTGCTGACGACGCCTGTCCTCGGCTCTCCAGTTGGTGAGTGGCTGCCGTGGCTCGCTGTGTTTGAAGCCTGCTGACGACGCCTGTCCTTGGCTCTCCAGGGAGTGAGTGGCTGCCGTGGCTCGCTGTGTTTGACGCCTGCTGACGTCGTCTGTCTCGGCCATTCAGGGTGTAAGTTTCTCTTTACCTTGCCGCGTTTTCTTTCTCGTAGATCACACATGTTACTCTCCATTGAACGGACTCATCTTTTTCCTACTAGCGCGTGCGTGGATTCTCTCCTTTCCAGCTTGTTAACGATTTGTTCACATTTGGTTTTTTAGTTTGTAAGTTCTTTCCCATACGTTTACTCAACCGACCATCTCACTTCTTCGTAAGGTCGACCAGATTATGTCGTTTCCAACCATTCAAAATGTGTTTGCTTGTATCATTGTCATTTGTCCCTTGCTTACCATATTTATCTCTTTAGCTCACCCCCACCAGTCTTGGCGGTTATCATTTGATCTTTGGTACTTCCCTTTACCGTTTTTATGGTGTATTTAATGCTTGTTGCAGCTGTTATCCTTATCTTGAAGGAAGCCACCTTCTTATGTCTCTCAAACATGTCAGCGGAATCGGCTTTAACCCACGCCGAGGTTTACTATCGCAAGGGAAATATTGACTCGAATATCCGACAACGCCTTACTGCACCTTCTCAAGTGCACTCTGACGAGTCGTTTGCGAGCTTTATTATGGCTCTTGATCTGGTACGTTTGTTCCTGCATCTGTTATGAAAATGTCTCGTCAAGCTTTTAGTTCCGTCTCAGTCTTCGGTCGAAGTCACGTTTCCATAGAAAAGATCGTTGGTTTACACTGTTCTGGGAACCAATATTCCCGTGCAAGTTTGTTTTTATAGCGCAGTTGACAAGGATGGATAAGTGCATCTACTGCCGAATGGTCCAGGAATCGTACTAGTTGAGCCATGTATAATTTGTACGATTGAACCGGATGTCTTAGACCACTTCCATGTCCATTCGTCTGCTCGCGCTTCATCTGTCGCTCTCCCAGCGGCCTCTAGCAGAGGTCGCGGCGGTCGTAGAAGTAAATACACATGCAGCACACATGGTGGTGGCGTGGAGTGCGTTGCCCGCCAGACCCATGTGGAATGGCTGCTCGAATATGTGGTCAAGCCTGGCGACCTTTTTGGGGTCGGAGCCATGGAGCCGCGTGAGATGCACCTCGTTGGATCATGCGATCTCTGCGAAGCTCTGTTTCGAAAAGTCCAGTCAGACGAGTCTAAATGGGGCTGGAGAAGGGACAGCAGAAGAGGTGCAGGTAGACGTATGCCTAAAGGCGCACGGAGTGTGTCGAAGTTGATCTTGCCCATGAGCAGCATGCTCGTGAGCGCCATGCTCGGATCAGCCTGGGTGGGCGGTGCTGTGAGTAACTGGCCCGCCCTCCTCTTCGCGAGCGTGCGAGGGTTGTAAGGACGTGGTTCCATCATTTGGTTTGAGGTTTCTTACGACCAGACCATCACGACAGTGATGTTATCAAGAAAGCACGCTCTCACACAATGATATCTCAACTCGGGGCAGCGAGACCAACTTGAACTGAAGATATCCAATGATAACAGTGTGCAGGTCTCAAGTGCAGACCAGAGGGAGACCGATGGCATGGCCCAAGCCCCGCTTTCGCCGACGATGCCTTGTTACCTCCGCCTACATGTACACCCAACTCGAGGTTTCACGAGATGCGTACTGTCACCACTTTGGAACGCCTAACATGGGTATTCGCTTGCCTATTGAAGGGGATTCAAACAAGTCCAAAGAAACGCGTCGCGGGGCTACGGCGGCCGGACACCCCGTCATAAATCAGAGGACCACCACTGGACCACCTTTGAACACTTCCCGCCTTTTCTACTTTGAACGACAAAGATGTCTCCCACCGGTGTTCAGCGCTCAGCGCTCAGCGGCACTGCTCTCATAGATGGTTCTTTCAAGGAGGTCTCACTGGCAGACTATCTCGGTCAATGGTAATTATTTACGCGTATCTCTTAGCTCGCTTTTTCTGACCTGTCCATCCCAGGGTGATCCTGATGTTCTATCCCCTGTACACACGTCCCAAGATCTTTACAAGTCTTGTCCCACTCACGCTAATTTTTCTTCTTCTTTTCATCTGGCTGTAGTGACTCCACCTTTGTCTGCCCAACCGAAATTCTCGCATTCAACGACGCGCTCCTCGAATTTTCTCGCCTCGACACTACGGTGCTCGGTACGCCCTCTCTCGCGCTCAATACCGCTCAATCACGAATGGACTCATTGATTACGCGTACACGTAGCAGCCATATCGACCGACTCGGAGTACTCCCACTACGCGTGGGCGCAGCAAGCGCGCAGTGCTGGCGGGCTCGGGCCCGACCTGCGCATTCCGCTGCTCGCAGACCGCAACATGCGCATAGCGCGTGATTACGGGTGTCTGATTGAAGACAAAGGCATCACGTTCCGCGCGAGCTACCTCGTCGACCCCAAGGGTATACTTAGGTACGGCTCTCTCCCTACACAGGGTTGACGACGACTGACCTGATGGTGATACCTGTCTCGTAGACAGATCACAATGAACGACCCGCCCATCGGACGGTCCGTCGACAAGGCGTTGCGTCTCGTGCAGGCGTTCCAGTTCTCTGGAAGTATATTTTTTCTTCGTCGTTGGCGGATGGCGTGCTGACGTGGCGCGGCAATTCGAAGGATGCGCACGGCGAGGTGTGTCCCGCGAACTGGAAGGAGGAGCAAGACCATCCGCGCGGACCCGCTTGCGAAACTCGATTACTTTGCCGCCACCACTGATGGAGCGCACGAGAACGGCAAGACGAACGGGACCAAACGTGCGCGCATGGATACCGAGTGAATGATACCTGACAATCTAGAGCGAATCGATAGACACTCTGCGTAGATCTTTGCTATAATTCCCCAACGGCACACCAACTTTTACATAATACCATTTGCTATCTGCTCTTCACTCATTCATTATCTCTGCGTGCTGGTCGGTCCCAGGGGGTTCAATGCCACGAGTGTCTCAAAGGAACGAGGAAACTCCATCTTGGCCAAACAAAATCACACAGGCGCCAAACTGAATGAGAGCTCTTGAACAAAATTACACAAGCACAACTAAATAAACTGGATCGGCCACTCATTCAGTCACGCTACCGCCCATTTGCTGCTCGCGCTTCCACTTATCGTAGCACTCGAGCGTGACGCTCGACAAGAAGCACGGGATGCTCTGCTCGATCTCGACCCAGTTCCGCATCAGCTGCGGCAACTCCCGCGGGCCTCCCTCGCCCTGCGCGACGAGCTGCATGCGTGCCCCTCCTCCACCACTTCCGTCCTTCGGCGCAGGCTGAAAGACAAACGCGGCGCAGAGGTCGTACTGCGACGTGACGCACACCTGTCCATGTCGTAGAAAGCGAGCTTGACGCCGAGGATCGCCGAGAGCGCCTCGCGGAACTCGGCCGTCTTTCCCGCGAACACCTGTCGCAAGCGGAGCATGCGCTGCTTGAGCTCCGCCTCCAGCTGCGCCTTTTCCTCGCAGACTGCCGCCCAGCTCGCGCACGGCACTAGCCGCTCCTCGGCATTTGCATCCGAGTTGTGGGGGTCGGTGGGCGCGTGCTGGTAAAGCGCGGAGAAGCGCGGCGTTCTCGGATTTGAGCCGGTCGAGCGCAGCCTGTCACAGATCGGTCCCAGTTCTGTGCGGGGTTCTCGCAGAGAGAGCACGAGCACGCCGGCCGGCACGTGACGTCCCGCGCCGATCAGGTCGCGACAACAGAGAGTTTGCTCGAGCCTCGAGCTCCTCGATCTTCTCTCTGGAGGAGGTGCGCATGCTAGAGGCGCAGCACAGAAGGCTCTGCGTGGTAGAGATAAGGGTGTGGCAGGCGTTTCCGGGGCTGCAGCGTGCGCAGCCCTAGTCTGCATCAGAAAGTTAGAAATAGGAGTGGAGAAGGATGACGAACCACGCCTCGCACTCGGCACGCACTGCCTGCACTCCCGTGTCAAGGCGTACCACCGTCCCGCGCAGCTCGTCCACGCCCGCCGCTTGAGCGTGTAGTTCTGCTCAAGCAGCACCTCGATGGCCGTGTGACGCTCAATCAGGGAGCCTAGCTCTGCCATCGCACGTGTATGTGCCACATCTAGCTGCCGCGAGTGTTGTGCTGGCACGTGAGCTCGGCGCGCAGCACGAACCAGCTGCCCTCTTCTGCTTCACCTGGGTGTCGAACGCCGATTGCAGACGCAGGGCCTCAGCGCTGTGTACAATCACTGCATGGTGGGACACACGGCGCTCTGCGGAGGGGGAGTCGACTTGGCACTCGCGGGAGGTGAGCTCCGCGGCTTGTACGGCGAGCTTCCGGGATGTGGAGTGCGAGAGCGAGTCAAGTTTTGTCCTGGAGGTCTGCGTAGTCATCCTTGAGTGTACTCAGTTCGCGGCGGAGGGAGTGGACATCCTGGTCTGCTTCCGTCCCCAAGTCGTTAGCAACTTCCATCGTTCGGTGGGAAGATGTTAGCGACAAGGCCATGACGATGGTAATGCTGCTAAACGCTGAGCTGGCATACTTTCATCAGCTCTCAGATGGGATCTTGTGTTGCGACCATATAGCGGAATGAGCGGAATGCGAAGAGCAAGGGGACCATGACATCGAGCCTGATGAGAATGTGGAGTGGAGGTTGTAGGCCTGACCCAAACATTGCTGTTGGATGTACTGTACCCTGCGTGGAGACGGTAAGCTACGGGCTAATAATGCTCGGTCCACGGGTGGAACAAATAGGTAAGACGAAGAGATTGACCTAGGCTGGGTGTTACTGTATGGGACAGTGAACCGTGCGAAACCGTCGATGATCGATGATCGATCGAGGACGGGGTCAAATCGATCTGCAACTCTTGCTTTCCTCGGTCGCTCCGATGCACACCCAACAGCCCTGCCGTCGAATTCCAATGTTCTAGTGCCGAGTCCTTATTATAGGAAGGGCAAACACTGGAACGACATCCTACAACGAGTCTGAGCGAGAATGGAGAGCCCCATTGTTTACCGGGGATAAAAGGGTACGTGTTCCGACTTTTGATCTGCGAGTCTGATCTCACTACCGACAAGATTACACTTGACCCGTCCACTCTTGCTTTCCTAAACACCGCTCCGATGCACAAGCAACGACCCGGTCGTCGAATTCCAGAGATCCAGTTCTGAGGGAGAGCGAGTTCAGCCGTCGTCACCAGGCTTCAAATGCAGCGAGCCATGATACTACTTGCCGCCTGATCACGGACCTCTGTCCACTCCGCCGATGGTTTCGGGATCTCGAACTCGCTGTCTATAGCGAAGACGCAGCCATGATGTTTTTGTTTTTACTTTTCTGACTTGATTTTTGCCGGTCTTCGCCTCGGTGCTGGTCCCCGTAGAATACAACCTCTTCGTTCTCATACAATTCCCTTTGTGACTACCGATTCGTCTTCGTTCGTTACACCTCACCACCGTCGCGTTTCACCACCGCATCTCTTTCATCTTGGGTATGATCTCGTTTCACCAACTAATGACACTTCCTTTTTACTTTACCCCTTCTACCATACCATCTCCTCTACCTTGGGCAGTTAGCCACGTTTTTGGGAACACGAATACGATGCCGTTTCCACTTCAGTTTCTGTGCTGGCACGACTCCATCGACGTCAACGCCACCTCCGCTTTCGGGCCCGAAACTCCAAGTTCACGCCATCGCCCACTCTCAAGCATGCCCGCATACACGAAGAGGCGATGGTCAAGACTCAACCCCCCCGGAGATGTAACCCATGAGCTAATGACGAAAACAAGGAGGACTGGAAGGAGAGCTACTATATTATAAACCACTTTCAGTTCTTCAACTTGTGTGAGCGGAGGGTCTCCGTGACATGTGGCGGAAACTGTTGGAGTGGAGCTGAGAGATGAGGGAGAGAACCGAACGCATCATCGGAGATGGGGTCGTCGATGTCCTCCGTTCTGACCGCGTTGCACGGAAGACCACTTACTGTCCCTATATTCCGTCAATGATAACACCGAGAAAGTCGACTATCCGCAGGACGCGGTCGAGCTAAACATATTTTAACTCCTTCGTGCGTCCCGCTGGCTGGGATGCCACGGAACGCACCTTCCCGTGTCTTAACGATAGTCACCATCAAGCAGGCACGAAAAAAAGAAAGTGGCCCACCTTACGCGCTCCGAGGGTGTTGATTAGGCTGTCTTGCCAACGTTCGGGAGGCCGACGAGGCCCAACAATGGGGCGCTGCGCCCCACCTGGTCTCGTGCACCTCGAAAGGACGGAGGTGATCGCCGGTACGGTACCAAAGGAGAGGTTGGTCCTGACCCGCATACTAGTAGGAGATGGGTATCATTGGGGTCATGGGGCGGGGTCCTTCAGAGAACGCCTGAGCATTCTCGCACGGTACCGGGTCTACCAAAGAATATTGGAAGCTTTAAGGGGGTAGAGACAGATGGCTACATACCGACCTCGAGCACGAACACGAGCCGATTACCCTCTACTTCGCACCTCTCCTCATCGGCCAGCTGGCTGTGGCCCCGACTGGGTCGTGCGTATCGTGCACGAGTGGAAAAAAACGTGGGCCGCGTCGATGACCTAGGGAGCGGGCAGACGTAGTACTCTTCCATATTGCTGCACCTGACGGAGGCTTGCTCCGACACGGCGGACGGCATGTCGTACATAGTGGCGGATGTTGCTAGCCACGCAAAGGACGAAAGCGTCGGCTCAGGCGTCATTATCGCGTCTTCGTGCAGTCGGTCGCGCGGCGAAGACTGGACGGAATGGGTCGGCGGACAGGTCGACGAGTAAGATGGACGGGATGGACAGCAGATGTACGGAGCACCTGTGCTGCGGACATCGTGATGAGGCAGGTGCACCGTGCCTGTATCCTTTTTGAAATCTGCGCCAGCGCAATGTTAGTCACATTGTCCTGCGCGATGAAAGATGATTTTCTGACCGTTTCTTCCGCGATGAACTAGTATAAATGAGAGGGTTGTAAGAAGAGGCGGAGCGTTGGTCCTAGGGGCGCTTGGGAGAAATGCCAATGGCCACGGGTCAAGACAAACGGCGTAGTCTTCATCGGGTATGGACTAGAAGTGTAAGTTGGCGATGGCAGGACGTCATTACGAATGAGAAGCCGTGAAGGAACAGATGACAGCTCTGTCCAAGAGAGGATAATTGAGGGTGACGTTGTCGAGCCGACTGTCTTTCCCATGATAAATGAGATGAAAAAGGTCAGAGCATGAGCGCGTCAGTACCAGGAATATTTTGAGAGCCAAACAGCGTGGTCGGCTACCCCGTATCATTGGAGAATTGAAGATAAGACACGAGAATTGTCATGGACGAGAAAGTAGGCCTAGGAACAGAGCCGTTCCGTTGAACAGCTCTGCTTCACACGTGCGTCGGTCTTACGATTTTCTTGCGTTTTCGGGTCAACTCCCATCCATCACTCGTACACTTGCTCGTACATCTTTGCTTCATCATAGTTCTTCACACAGCGTTCAAGCTTGAAAAACCAAATTTCTCATATCTTGGGATGGATTCGGATTCACGATCTGCAACTGATGATATGGACGATCAAGCTCAGCTAGTCGAACAGCTTCCTCTCGAGCGTAGGCTGACGACCGAATCACGAACAGAGTTATTCATTTGAAAGGTATATAGGACCTACCATTACGTCTGAGCAGAATTGATGTACTGTAGTTCCGCAGGAATATTTGTCGATTTTATCAAGACACCTTCATATTGTATCCGAACTTGAGCAATGCTGGTGTCACAAGAACAGCGCCCTTGTCCATTAGAACCTCGACATATTCGTGTCATTTACCGTGTTTTCCCTCACCATCGAATGATAATTTATTCTGCGCAGCTGTATCGGACCCACACCAGTGGTACATTGACTATCCAGTGAGCGCTTTCAAAATATGGGTTACTGAGATTCTCCGTCAAGTCCAAGCCAGACGAGTCTGGAGACGACAAGGTTATGCGTCTGGAAGGGTGGCGACGTCTTGCTCCCAGTACAGCATACTCAGCACCGAAGCTTGTGAAGGGGCGCAAACTCAACATTTTCTAATTTCACATGCACTTCGCGAACCCGGGAATGTCTTGGTCGAAGGTGAGACAGATCGTCAGTTCGGCAGGAGCAAGGGTTGCTCGATCGTCAGGCGCGTCAAGACGTGGACGGAATCAGAATCGAAGAACCAAGATCGACGAGAATGCGTCACACTGGCGTGCCACCCACCTCCACAGAACCTCGGAAGTTAAATTAAATTTTTATCGCAAATCATCATCGCAAACGGCTTCAAAATACTCATTCACACTCCACTTCGGCGGCCTGTCTGTTCCCCTCCCCCTCCTCCTCATCCTTGCATCATCCCGTCCTTTATGCGTAGATTCAAGCAGTCCCAGACACGCCCAGTCTCATGCATTCACCATCCACGATCGTCGATATCTCAATCTTCTATCTCGATATACCGCGCCGGCGGATGACACCCTCGCTTCCATATTACATTTCGCATGGGTCGAGGAAGCCCTCTCCATCTCCAGATATCTGTCCTCCCAGCGGCATCGGGGGACGTGCTAGCATTATCTCCGAGCTGGACAAGGCCTGCATCGATTCGCCTGTCTCACCTTCCTTCCCGCGCATGTCCGAGATGTTCCCAAGCATACCAACTTACACTGTCCCCACCCAGCACACGGTCCTCCTCCCAGACGCATGCCACCCGCGCCCACACTCAGCTTACCCACATTCCTACACTCCCCGATCGAGTTCGCGCCCGTACCTGCACCGCCACCGGCGGGCGAGCCCCCGATCCCGCTGTCGTTCGTCTTTGCGCATGTCTCACGCTCCTGCTTGCCCGTCCTTGCACGCGTCTCGAAGCGCTTCAGCGCCGCCATGCAACTCGTGCTCTACCGCACGCTCGATTTATCCGCTGATGACGCAGACACGTGCGTCGCGCGGCTAGCGGGCGCACGACCCTCGCGTTGCGTATCTACCCGCCCGCGCACGACCCATCTTATCGTGCTCGTGCTGGCCCTGGCGCTCCGGTCTATGCGCGCTCCCTTGGCGCTGACGCTGACGACCTTCGACGCGAACCTACTCGCTGCAGCGCTGGGCATGCTCACGCACCTGACCCTACTCGCTGGTCCACTTCCCTATGCATGATGATTTTCTCGCCGTGTCCGCCCGCCTGCGTCTCACGCACCTGGCGCTACCCCACTTCGTCAGCGTGCCCCCGTAGCACAGGATGTGCCCTCCGCCGTGGCGCCGCGCTGCGTGACGCTACGCATCGCCAGTGCGTAGTACGACAGCTTGCATCCCACGACACTGTTTTGTGCGCTCGGCGCACGCTAAAGGAACTCGGACTCGTACTCGCGCCGGATGTGGAATGCGCACGCGCGGGCAGTTATTGGGCGCGCTGGGAAATACACGCGGTGCTAGATCTGTCTCTCGAGGGCACATTCGATGAGGTATGCGTCAGCTGCCCGGCTCAGCTCTGGCTTTGACTGATCGGTACCACTGTAAGTTAGGTCTCGCACCAAGCGCTGTACAAGCAAGTCAGCTCGCTATTGCCGAACGTGCAGGCGCTTCGAACGCTCCGTTTGCGGGCTTCTCTGCCGACCGAAGCTACGATTGCGGATGAAGGTCCGTCGCGTCTTGCGCTGTGGACACGACCTCCGCTGGGATTAGCACTACGCTGCGTCGTCTTTCCTACGGGGGCGCATTGGGAACTTGAGCGGGAGGAGTAGGTATGCATGAATTGAACATGCATGGCTCATTTTTCTTCTCTTTTTTGGACGTTGCATATCTCTCATTCGCTCATTACGACTTGACCTTTTTTTCTATTATAATTTAATGGAGAGAAGGGTTCGGGTCTCCGTCCAGATGGCCCCTCTCCTTTTCGTTGGTCCTGCACGAATATTAGTTGTCTATAGTTCTGTCTTAAAGCCCATATACATCACGTTACCCCCATCGTATTCATAACACACGACACGTACTCAGCAACTCATTAACTTGTCTAAATTCTCCCGAACGAATTCTCGACAAAGTCTTGCGGAGTAGGTATCAGAAATTAACGTACATTGGCACACGCTGATGTTTCCGATGATGATGGGAGATAGATCATATCATTGAGACGTTACTGGATTGCACCGAAAACAGTTTTTACCCAATCAGGATGGAGCACTGCGTTGGTGTAGTGCCAAAGACGGTTCGAGCGCTGGTATCGGGAGCGGGAGCGTAAGGTTAGGGTCATGGGGTAGAGGAGCTTCGACCGGGTATGTGAACTCTCGCGCGGGACCAGGTCTTGTAGGAATGCAGTCGGCATAGTCGGCAAAGCCCGCAGTCAGGGACTCCGGTCCGTAGCTTACCAAAGCGTGTATATAACATACGGATACGCAAAAGTTATAGGGGTGTGTGCTCTATCTAGAACGCTCATTCCCCCGTCTACTCCTCTCCGGGTCATCCCCGCTACATTTATTCCAACAGGTTATGGGCCCTGGCCCCGTAGCTTGATCTACTAAGCCAGCATACAAAATACTTTAAAACCACCATCAATATACATTATGCCACCCTTTAGAGCTGCCACACCGTCGCAAGACGAAATTGAAGAAGTACCCCTATATGGGGGAGAAGAACTTACACGCGCGAGACCACCCGACACCTCAGTATGTCGGGTGATAGAACCCCTTACAGACGACAACTGGCCGACCTGGTCTAGGAGGATGAAGCGACTCCTCCACTATTGTCACGTCGACATGTATGTCGCTGGGACTGTCCCGCGCCCTGACGATTTAGGCCAAGCGGAGATCTGGGACGATAACGACAGCTATGCCCAGATACTCATCACCAACAACATTACAGAGTCGCAAGTTCTCAATACTGAACGTTGCATCCCGGCGGAAGAAATCTGGCAGAGCCTGGAAGCTATCCATCAGACTAGGGGTCTGAACACTTACTTCCAGATCCTCTGTGACATGAATCACACTACCGCCGACGACAACACTGACATTACTGTGCTCCTCAACAAGCTAAAGTCTGACTGGGAGCGACTCATTCAAGTGTGCAACGGACGCATGCCGTTGAACGATGAGTACTTTAAGACTCTCATCGCTTACACACTTCCGCGCTCATGGGACACTTTCACTGAGCCTTACACCGGCGGAGAGTTCGGGGAGGTACAGACCGACCCGAAGAAGTTGGTATCTTCGCAAAAGTTTATCGGCATTGTGAAACAGGAGTACACACGTCGTCAGGCTCGCAAAGCTAAGCTCGACAGCACAAATCAAGCTATCAGCCGCAAACAATGCACTCTCGCTTAGCGCATCAGCGACGCGCCCAACACTGGAAACTCCACAGGAGGTTCCACGAAGTCCGGGAAGCGCAAGCACTGCAAGCACTGCGGCAAAGATGGACACAACACTGAAGACTGCTACTTCTTAGGGAAGAGCAAGTGCATACATTGTGGCAAGTTTACTCATGTTTCTGACAACTGTTGGGAACGCAACAAGAACAAGAAGAGGAAGCTAGGTGATGGCGATGGCGATAGCGATGGACGGCCCAAGGCGAGCTCCTCCAAAGTTGAGGAAGCTAACTCCGTCGCAGCTGTAAACTCCACCGCAGTCGTGAAGCACATGACGTGCGCTGTTGAAGAGAGGAAAGAGGATGAAGAATATTTCGGAGAGTTTATCGACTTCGAAGAGTATGACGCTTGTAACATGACTGGAATCGATTCGACTGTTGCCCGTTATGACTGGCTCGCCGACAGTGCGACGACTTCTCACGTTGCAAACCAACGCACATCGTTCGCAACATACGAACAGATACATGACGCTACTGTCGCCGGCGTTGGTAACACCAATGTTCCCATAGCCGGGAAAGGCGCAGTAGAACTTGAGACAGAATGTGATGGACGCATATACGTTCTAAGAATGGAACAAGTTCTCCATATCCCGTCCAATAAAAACAACCTATTCTCTCTAGGCAGATGGGATAATGCTGGCGGGACATATAGAAGTGCTCGTGGTATTCTCACACTGGCCAAGAATGGAGAGGACGTGGCCAAAGGCCAGATAGCCGGAAACAACTTGTATAAAATGCGAGTAAAAGTACGGTCTACCCCTCGATCCGGATGTGCGAACGAAACATTCGTTGCGGCACATTCACTCCCAAGTTGGGAGACCTGGCATAGACGCTTCGGACACGTCAGCTACAGCGGCTTGCAAAAGCTGCTGGAAAAGAACCTTGTTGAGGGCTTCCGCGTCGATACACAGACGCCGAAACCCGATTGCGTGACATGCACCGAAGCGAAGCAGGCGGAAGAAACCTACAACGATAGATCAGAGCGACGAACTTACCCTGGAGAGTTGACTCACATGGACTTATGGGGGAAGTACGACGTTGCGTCCATAAATGGACACCAATACTTTGCTCTTTGTTGAGACGCGACTGTATAAGTCACATGTCTCGTGGGATCTGATTGTGTCAGCCCATATACTATATTCGGTATCTGTCCCTTATGGACTCTTTTGGACACTCCGGACTTGTACGGACCGCTTTTGTTTATCTTTATTGTCAGAGTCATACATGACTCTTATTGTTCTCTATTGTTAAGATACCGGTATTGTCTGCTTTAGGCAGCTATTGTTCTCTGCCCTCCAATGGCATTTCTCCCTCTGGCGCACAGACCACATGTATTGTGTTTGGGTCACCAGTGCGCACAGACCATTCTTAGCTAAGCATCCTGTATATAAGGACTGCTGTTTACGCCTTCACACTTCAGAGTTTACTTCCCCTCTGAAGTGTAAGTCCCTTTTTACTTCTCTCTTTACACTACCTTTACTCACAGACAGTCTATAGTAACTTGTCTATTAGGTGTGTATATAAATAGAGTTTACTTCCCCTCTGAAGTTAACTTGTCTATTAGCTCTTTGCTATCACTTCACTTGCTTGTTAGTTCTGCGCTCAACAGGTTATGGGCCCTGACGCCTAATAACTAACTTGCAACTTTTTTATCACAGATCTACTTGTGTCACCTTGCTCTCTCAGCCGACCACACTTTTGTCGTCTTCATCACCCACAGTGAGCATCCTCTTCCATTTACATTCGACACATCCTTTCTCGTCCACCATGACTCTGTCATGTGCCATCTTGGCTAGCCTCCTAAGGAGGTTCTCATGAGAGGTCCCATGTGACCTCAAATTCCTCTGTGCGCACTACTCCTACTATATTTTCATTACCCGGTCTTCGTCCGGAAGTGCTTTCATAGGCCAAAGGGGGAAGACCCCTACGGCTATAAGCCTCTCTAATGGTTGGGTGATACTCGGTTAATACCTGGGTCACTTTAAGGGGTGTGAAGGCCTGGTCAATAGTCAAACCCAGAAGTCCTTCCCTCTGATACAACTAGGAGACGCTACTATAATGATATATACATAGTAGCTATGAGTAGACCTCTGCCAGGAGAAGTATTCGCTCCCCTTGTGCAGGATTCGCTGCATGGCATGTATCACTACTCTAGTTACTTAGTACCAAGACCCTTAATGGTCTGTTCTAGAGACTCCACAGACGACAGTCGCAATTGTCATGGGAGTTGATCCCTTTCATTGCTTCTGGAATTCGCTGTTGGCTCCTCTCTAGGGTACTACCCTTCTACTATAGTTCTTGGGTAGCCCCAGCCTTCATGCTACTAGGCTAGAGATCGACTCGGAGCGTCCTTCGCCGGACAATGCCCCCATGATCCTTCTTGCTTGAAACCTATGGCGTCGTGCATGACTATCCGCCCTTAATAACATTTGGGCCATGGAGACTAAGTAGTAAGGCAGCCATCATTAAACAATTCCACTACTATAGTATACATCCAAGTCGCACAACTTGAGGCATGACACACTACGTGTTATGGAGTTATAGCGCTCCTTTGGCTGGACCTCTACTTTTCCTACCAAGATCTGGACTGGTTCTGACTGCTCCTCGGAACCAGACTTACAAAACATCTCAAAAATGTCTTTCCATCTTACCTTCCCTCCCTCCGTCGTCCTTTCCAAGTTGGATGGAACCAACTGGCAGACTTGGACCACCACCTTCACGTCCCTGATGCTGATGAATGGGTGCAGCAGGCACCTCACTCACTCAGCTCCTGCGGCTGTTCCCCAGCACCCTGTCCTACCAGCAGGAGTGGCAGGACCAACAGTGTTGCGTTAGGCCCGTCCTAACGATGCTCGACTTGAGCGGGGACAGAGTGGCGAGGTATGCGGAGAGCGACTTAGCGAATATGAGTACACGACCTTAGAAGGAACATGACCGCTACTAGCACTGGGGCAAAGTCCACCAGGCGTATGTGCTGCTGGGCGATCTGCCTGATCAAGGCCAGACGAGATAGGAGACAGAGGATGATAAGGACGCAGACAAGAAGGGAAGGAGACAGGGTCGGATAAGGATTCAAGAAGACCAAGCTAAGGAGCTCGGTCTTCGCACTACCCACTAGATATACAGTTGACGAGGAGCTTTGAAGCTCCTCCGGAATGTAAGGTACCCAGTAGCCATAATAGCTCGAACCCTACTACGACTGTCCTAGGTATGAGTCAAGTCCGTACCGCGCGACATGTGATAACTGAAACAAGCTGACTGAGACGACTGTCCCTGACTAATACTAGGGTAGTCAGAACCCCGTGAGACTGCAGTCCGTACCAATGAGTCCGATCGCAACATCACCCCCTTTTCAGGTGCGACGCCCCGACGCTCCAAAGCCCTCCTCCTCGTAACGGATCCGCGTACGCTGCGGCTGCTGGGCGCTCCTCCTGCCCCTACGGGTCTTCTTCTTCGTCAGCTCGTAGTCCACCATGGTGCCCGCCTCATCCTCAATACGCTCCAATGCGTTGGCCATCTCCAGTCGGCGCCGACTACCTGCCACCTTACCTTGGACCTCCCCCAGGGTGGCGATGAGGTCGTCGATGCGCTGATTGAGACGCTGCTGCTCCCGGTCGGCGAGGCGGTAGCGGTGGATCTCTGCTGAGAGGGAGAGGTCGTGGATGGAGTCGAGGCAGCGATCGACGCGCGCCCGATCTTCGAAGCCCTCTGTGAAGAGGACCATGTCCGCGGCGGGGTACATGGGCTTGCCGCCATACACATAGTGGGGGGCGGCGTAGAGGGGGCGAGCGTAGACCTTGTCCGACTCGTTGATGATGCCCACCACCAGGGGGTCCAGCCCCATGATCACCTGATGGTATCGGGCTTCGCGCTCAACCCCGTCGGGGGAGACGATGTGAAAAGGAAGGTAGTCCGTGCCAGTGTTGGCCTTGAAGCCACTGGGGACTCGTGTGTTGATGACGGCTAGGGGCTGATGGGTGGGGGCACCCAACACCCCGAGGTCCCGCTTGTACATGGGGGTTCCGTCGGTGTTGAGCGAGTAGGGGGTCTCGCGTGGGTCGTCAGTGTCTGTGGTGGAGCGAATGAGGGGGTGCGTAGCTGGGTAGTCGCTGGGGGCGTCCTCGTCCAGACCCCAGTCTGCTGTATCAGGCGCCGATGCCTCAGCTGTTGCTGCCTCAGCTGCGCCCTCCGTAGCTGCTCGTCTCTCCATTCCTTCACTACTTCCCTCCATGGCCGCACGGGCCTGAACTCGGTGTGGTACTTGGACAGGTTCACTGTCACCGTGTCCGTCAAGGTGTGGAACGAGGCTATCTGCGGCCTGGCCCTCGAGTAGGGCACGCTCTTCTTCTTTGGGGACCGCCTCGTAGGTAAGAGGCTGCGCACCGGGGGAGTCGGCGTCGCCCCCAACGGTGGGGTCTGGGAAGGCTCGGAGGACGGTGAGGGCGTCCTCGCGGGTGGCAGGCCCATGGGTCGTGGACAGGGCCTTGGTGACGGTGTCGATGGTGGACTGCGACGGGAGAGAGCAGGAGGACATGATGCGAAGGTAGACAGGATGAGGAGAGGTAGCAGGAGTTGCTGGGGGACTTAGCTCGTAGTGGGCTTCTCTTATATGCGTTTCCCAGGCGGGGTTCAATGCTTTGAAGTCCCAGATGGCCTGGTCGGCGAATACTTCGCTCCGGTCGACCCACTGATTCTCCGAGTCGGGGTACCCCTTCCATTTCACGAGGTACTGCAGCTTCCGCATTCTCCCGAATCTTCGCGAGTCTAGAATCTTCTCGACTTCGTATTCTTCTTCCCCCTCTACTAGATCCGGCGGCGGGCATTGGTAGTTAGGCCCATGCGTTGCGGTCTCGTGGTATCTGGTGAGAAGGTCTGTGTGGAACACCGGGTGGATACTCCACTGTGTGGGAAGTTCGAGGCGATAGTTGACAGAGGACATCACCTGTGCGACCCTAAAGGGGCCATGTCTTTTGGGCGCAAGCTTTGCGGTTGGCTGGTTGGTGCGTAGGTGGCGTCCTTCTAGCCACACGAGGTCTCCTTCCTTGTACTTGGGCGTATCTTTGTGTTTGACCCATGACTTTTGTGCCTTGATAAGGAGGGCCTTGGCCTGCGCTCTGGCCTCCTGGAATTGGTCGATTCTCAGCGCCACTTGGGGTATGGGTGATGGCCTATCGATCCAATCAGCGCGTGGGTTGTACCCCATTAGGAGGTAGAAAGGGGACTTCCTAGTGGTCTCATGGGGCCAGTTGTTGTGCGTGAATTCCGCTATAGGGAGATAAGTCGCCCAGTTGTCTTGCCTCTCATTGGTCCAGAAGCGGAGATACTGCTCGAGCCACTGGTTAGTCCGTTCTGACTGTCCATCTGTTCGGGGGTGATAGGCGGTGGAGACGTTCTGCGAAATCCCCAGAATCTTGCATAGTTCTCGCGTGAATTTGGATGCGAAGCGTGGGTCTCTGTCACTGATAACTTTGGAGGGGAGTCCGAATCGTAGGAAGACATGCTTAGCGTATAGAGCGGCGGTCCCTTCTGCGGTGATCTCTTCTTGACAGGGGATGAAGACGGCCGCCTTAGTGCAGTCATGATCCGTGATGGTGAGGATTGAATCGAATCCCTGCGACCGGGGTAACTTGGTGATGAAGTTGAGTGCGATGGTTTCAAAGGGGAGTGCCTCAGGGTTTGGATAGATCGGGGACAGTGGTGCTCGGGTTGGTCGGTTGTTGGCCTTGTGCCTCTGACACTCGGCGCATCCTCTGACGTAGTCTAACACGTCTTTGGTGAGGTTCGGCCACCAGTAGGAGCGTCCTACTAATTGCGAGGTTTTGTTGATACCTGGGTGTCCGTAAACTGGTGGTGTATGGTGCGCAGAGATGATACTTCTCTTGTCATATAGTCCGCCAGTCACCACTCGTCTTCCGTCTTTGTACCAGGTGCCTTCGATCTTCTTCAGCTGGTGTGCGTCTATCCACGGGCGGAGGTAGTCCTCATCTTGATAGTATGTTGCGTCTGGTCGTTCCATCTCTCCGGGTTCTATCGTCAGGGTGTTTGGCATAACAGCCTCGACTTGTGTGGCTCGCATGAAGAGCGCGTCGGGGAGGACCACTACGTCCTTGTTGTCGTCACCCCCTTGGTCGTAGTCCGGTCTTCGGGAGAGTGCGTCTGCTCTTCCGTTGGCTGCGCCTTTGATGTGGTGAATCTCAAAGTCGTATTCGGATAGTTCTAGTACTTCCCTTGCGATGTGCCTGCTTATTCTTTGTGGCGACCTCCAGTATTGCAGGTTGAGGTGGTCAGAGAATACCTTGGTTTTGTGTGGGGAGCCTGCGAGTAGGGGTCTCCAGTGGCGGAAGGCTTTGACGATGGCTAGTAGTTCCAGGTCATAGATGTCGTAGTTGCGTTCTGCTTCATTGAGTGTTGCGGAGTAGTAGCCTATGGGGTGTCGTTTACCGTCCTCTTTGCGTTGTAGGAGTACCGCACCCACCGCGAAGCCTGATGTGTCCACCTCCATCTCGAATTGTTCCGTGAGGTCCGGGTGTGCCAGCACTGGTTCGCTTGTGACCAGGGTCTTGAGCTTCGTAAAGGCGTCTTCTTCTGCTTGTCCCCACTGCCACTCTGTGTCTTTCCGCATTAGTCGGTTCAGAGGTCGTGCGTATGTGGCAAATCCCCTGATGAAGAGGCGATAGAAGTTGCAGAACCCGAGAAAAGAGCGGACCTGTTTGACCGTGGTTGGTGTTGGCCAGTTGCGGATGCCGGCAACTTTAACAGGGTCCATGCATGTCACCCCCTTTTCAAGGATTACCCCCAGGTAATCGATTGCCGGCGCGTGGAAGACGCATTTCTCTGGTTTGAAGTACAAGTCATTGTCCTTTGCGATCTGGAGTATGTCACATACGGCTGCGATGTGGCCCGCTCGGCCGTTCCGGGATGCGATGCCGATGTCATCCATGTAGACGCGAATGGTGGTTCCCAGCCGCTCGTGGTAGTTGATGGTGGGGCCACAGAGGGAGTCCATCATGTCCTGGAAGGTGGCCGGCGAGTTGGTGAGGCCAAAGTACATGACAAGTGGTTCGAAGAACCCGTGGCGCGTTTTGAAGGCGGCCTTCTCTTCGTCGCCTTGCTTGATGCGGACGTTGTTATATCCCCAGCGGACGTCGAGTTTTGTGTAGATGTCCGCGTTTCCCAAGTCCGTGATGAGCTCTTGTATGAGCGGTAAGGGGTACTGATTACGAACGGTGAACGAGTTGATTTTTCGGTAGTCTTGGACCGGTCGTAGTTTCCCATCCTTCTTCTTGACGAAGAAAAAGGACGATGCATAAGGGGACTTCGATGGTCGGATGTACCCCTTCTCCAGTTGCTCGTCAAGGAATTTGCGAAGGGCGATGTCTTCGTCGCGTGACATAGGATAGATCTTGCAGTCGATGGCGGTTGGGGCATCCTTTCTGAACTTGATGGCATGGTCCCAAGGTCGTGAGGGTGGGAAGCGATGTGATTCCTCTTCGCTGAACACCTTGGCGAAGTCCGCGTACTCTTCTGGGATCTCTGTTGTGCCGGTGAATTGTTGCGCTTCGATGGCCAGTTCTGTGGCGGTGGTGCGTGCCCTGACTGTCTTCCATTCATCGTAGAGCTGTTGCACGGGGCGACGCTTCTCTTCTTCGGTGAACTCGGTAGGGGCGAACGCGATTGTTACCCCTCGCTCCTCTGGGTGTGTGGTTCGGAGGACCACTGGATAGGCGTCTTCTTTGATGACAGCGTGTTGCCAACTGATCTGTGGTTCGTAGGCGGCCAGCCATGGGTAGCCGAGGACGATGTCCTCGTTCCCTGTATCGGTGAGTAGGAACCTCATTGTTTTGTGGGCCCCCTTGGTCTGTACGTCGAGATCTGTGCAGTGCGTGATCAGTCCTGCTTTGTTCTCGGAGTTATCGATGTTCCATATCTTTTTGGGGGTCTCTAGTTCTTTGAGACCAATCCCCATTCGCTTCGCGAACGCGGGTTTAATGAAGCTGTCTGTGGCTCCCAAGTCCACCAGTGCTTTTACTTCGGCCATGTTGTAACTTGTTCGAACGGAAACTGGAATTCTCAACGATCGGTAGCGTGTGATTATTACAGAATTACAACGGAGCGCCCTCACCCAGGCCGACGGGTTCAGGCGTTTGGAAAACCCTCTTTTCCCCATAGTTCTTGGAGGACCAGATCCTTTACTTCATCTGGTGCTCCGGCTACTCCCTGGAGCCACTCCTGGGCTTGTTGCTGCGGAGTTACCGCTGCGCGTGCTTGTACTCTTGGTTCTTGAGTGTAGTAGTCTGTTTCTGACCTTCTACTGTTGCTGCTCTGCGCGTTGTTTCGATGCTGTGGGCAGTCGCGACTGAAGTGTCCCTTCTGGTTACAGGTGTAGCAGACTACTTCCCTTGCGTCTCGGGGTGGCCCTCTTCCTCTGCCTCGCCCCCTTGGTCCTCCCCTGGGCGGGTAGGGCGGCCGTTGTCGATCGAGTATAAACTCTGCTCCGGCGAGTCTTCCCTGTGCGTCTTCTGCTTCCGCACCTCGTGCCCGCGTTCTATCTGCGGAGGTGTCCATTGCGTTGGGGTTTTGGTGATGGGGGAGGTTCCTCGGCGTCCACCCGCTCTGGGGGTTCCCCCATGGGCTAGGGTGTGGAGTAGCTCTCGGAGTGGGTGTTTTTAACGAGTTAAGACGTGCCTGTATCCTCGTAGCCAACGTAGGCTCTCTTTTTTGACTTGGGTAACATTTTTCGCTGCTCAGCTGTGCCTTGCAGCAATACCCAAACATGTGATCCGAACTCTCGTAAGTGAGTCACGTCAGGTTTCTTTTGGAACCATAGCTGATATGGCGTGACTTCTAAGACTCGTGTGTAGGATCGGTTTCGAATATAGGCCACGTGCGTAACGGCATGTTCCCACAAGAATTCGGATAGTTCACCTCCCTTTAACATTGCTTGAGCGAGTTCCACCAATGTTCGGTTCGCATGCTCGGCAACGCCATTCTGGGAAGGTGAATATGGGGCTGTTATCTGGTTCGTGATGCCGCGTTCTCGACACCACGTTATCAACGCGTCGTTGACATATTCTTTGCCTCTATCCGTGCGTGTCGCACGAGGAGGTTTCTCGTTTGCTCTGAGGTGCGTTAGATAATCTTTTACTGCCTGCGTTGCCTGATCCTTCCCTTTTAGGAAAGTTACAGTCATATATCGGGTAGCATTGTCGACGAAAAGAGTGTTGAGTGCAGAACTAACAAGCAAGTGAAGTGATAGCAAAGAGCTAATAGACAAGTTAACTTCAGAGGGGAAGTAAACTCTATTTATATACACACCTAATAGACAAGTTACTATAGACTGTCTGTGAGTAAAGGTAGTGTAAAGAGAGAAGTAAAAAGGGACTTACACTTCAGAGGGGAAGTAAACTCTGAAGTGTGAAGGCGTAAACAGCAGTCCTTATATACAGGATGCTTAGCTAAGAATGGTCTGTGCGCACTGGTGACCCAAACACAATACATGTGGTCTGTGCGCCAGAGGGAGAAATGCCATTGGAGGGCAGAGAACAATAGCTGCCTAAAGCAGACAATACCGGTATCTTAACAATAGAGAACAATAAGAGTCATGTATGACTCTGACAATAAAGATAAACAAAAGCGGTCCATACAAGTCCGGAGTGTCCAAAAGAGTCCATAAGGGACAGATACCGAATATAGTATATGGGCTGACACAATCAGATCCCACGAGACATGTGACTTGTTGCGATCGGACTCATTGGTACGGACTTGACTCATACCTAGGATAGTCGTAGTAGGGTTCGAGCTACTATTGCTATAGGGTACTTTACGTTCGGGAGGAGCTTCAAAGCTTCTCGTCAATTGTATATCTAGTGAGTGGTACAAAGACCGAGCTCCTCAGCTTGGTCTTCTTGAATCCTTATCCGACCCTGTCTCCTTTCCTCCTTGTCTGCATCCTTCTCGTCCTCTGTCTCCTATCTCGTCTGGCCTTGATCAGGCAGATCGCCCAGCAGCACATACGCCTGGTGGACTTTGCCCCAGTGCTAGTAGCGGTCACGTTCCTTCTAAGGTCGTGTACTCATATTCGCTAAGTCGCTCTCCGCATACCTCGCCACTCTGTCCCCGCTCAAGTCGAGCATCGTTAGGACGGGCCTAACGCAACATTAAGACCAAGCTAACCTCACCAACGACACGGTGGCGTCCACGACAAGAGATCGGTGGGACTGGAATCAAGTCCAATCATATACTATCCCCAGCAGAGGGGAATGGAACGTCCCCACACGCTATCTAAAGGCTGCCAGGTGGAGGACACACAGGGGAGAAACCGGATACTTTGTCGACTTCCCTAATCGACCAAGTCGATACTACCCAGTTGAGTTTAACTTCGAACATACTTGTTGGTGTATACTCGCAACAAACGACGCAGAAGTACGAACGGTGGTCAGACCAACCACACGAGAATATCGGTGCGATATCCTAGAGAGCAAAGTAGTTCCCCAAGCAAGAGTGGGACCCATCGACGGTGCAGTTACCACGAGCACCACAGAAGAAGAAGGCTCCGGATCAGATCAAAGCAGCGAAGGGTCAGAAGAAGATCACCTCTCCCAGGTGAACACGGAAGAAGAAGAAGAACTAGCAAACCTAGCAGGAGGGATCACGCTTAACGAAGCGCCCCAAGCTGAGCAGATCATCGTTCACCCACCAGACGAGATGACAACCACCCAGTTAGAACCAACGTACGCACTTCAAGTGGACCCAGTACAACTACCGCAAGATGGAGTCCCAGAAGACCTACTCCCCATCGACCCCGGCACAGGACACCGGATGACCGCAGACGACGCGGCTCTCATGAGGGCCATTGGGCCTGACGAGCCAGACCCTCCCGAAGGAGGAGGACCACATAGAAGAGACCCAGGCGGAGGCCACCCGCACGGAGGAGGCGGAGGACACGGAGGCGGAGGAGGACCACCCGGAGGAGGCGGATTCCCAGGAGTGGCTCCCATAGGTAACCCACCTCGATCGTCAGATAGACTCCAAGGCAACCCGCCTATGGTCTTCAACGGAGACCGCACCAAGGCCCTGCAGTTCAGAGCGCAGTGGAACCTCTATCAAGGAGTCAACAGTACAAGCGACATCATGCGCAACTACTACCACCGATCACTCCTCTTCCTCGGCTACATCCAGGGGGAGACAGTTAACGAATGGGTGATGTATATGACTGACTGGCTGATGCGCCAGACGGAGGCCGGATTCCCTGAACACACTCGACGCCTCTGGGAAGAGACCCTTCGCGCCTTCACCAGGCGATTCACCAACACTATGGAGAAAGAACAGGCACAGGCGGAACTGCGCAAGGGCGTCCACATGAAGGACGGAGACATTGACAGCTACGTGGCTACCTTCGAACGCCTAGCCCGACAAGCGGACTACAACCTCGATGCCCCTCAAACGTTGGACCTGTTCACGGCAGGACTACCGAGGGCGTTATTCGCCAAGGTCTACGAACAGTACGAACCCGCCACGTTCGAAGCATGGAAACAAGCGGCAATGAAGAAGCAACAGCAGTACGGAAGGTACTTACCTCCCGAAATTACAAGTTCCTCTGTCCACCCGAATATCCCACATCGCCCGAAACGGTCGTGATCGCGCCTGGTGCACAGCGCGAAGGGGAGTTCGATGGAGGCGCTCTGTCCACAGGCGGAACAGCCACTACGTCAATAGGCGACGTACCGAATATGGACGTACAGCCTGGGGAAAGCCTAGAAGGTAACAGCCCATCAGACGCAGGCCAGAAGAGGAAATGAAACGATGACTCACCACAAAACGACTACCCACTCCGTGAAACGCGGGGCATACGCGTAGATTATAGACACCTGAGTGACCCATTTTCCGACACGGAAGATGAGGCCATGACTGCGCTAAGTATGCTCGGAGGAGACGAGCCGAGGAGCCTCAAAGATAGTGTTCGAAAGTCCGGTCCTATGAACCGGAAAAAAACCGGGACCGGACCGGACCGCAACCGATGGCAACCGGACCGTCGGTTGCGGTTCATCCAAATTTGGCATGTGGGTGAAACCGCTGCGGGACCGGTTAGGACCGGTCCTAACCGGTAAGCCGGCATCCAATGGCACGCCACGCCAACACGACCGACACTGTCGACGCCAACCGCAACAATGTCGACAATCATTGCAACAACGACGACGACGACAAGGACAAGACCTCCCAACAACCGCGCCAACCACCACGGCCACCACAGCCATCACGACGGCTACGACGACTATGACGACAACTACAGCGACTAGGGCAACGACTACTGCAGGGCAACGACTACGGCGACAACACGGCGACTTGGGCGACAACTAGGGCGACGACTAGGACGACGACTATGGCACCGACTACGGCGACAACTACGGCGACTAGGACAACGACTAGGACAACGACTACGGCAACGACTGCGGCGACAACTTGATTCACTTGAACTACGGCGACAACGACTACGACGACAACTACGGCGACTACGGCGATGACTACGGCATCGACTACGGCGACAACTACGGCGACCAGGGCGACGACTACGACATCGACTACGGCGACAACTACGGCGACAACTTGAACGACTACGGCGACAACTACGGCGACAAGGGCGACGACTACGGCGTCGAGTCGACTACGGCGACAACAACGGCGACAACTTGAACTACGGCGACAACGACTACGACGACAACTACGGTGACTACGGCGACAACTACGGCGACGACAACTACGACGACAACTACGGCGACCGTGACTACGACGACTACGGCGACGACTACGGCTACTACGGCGACGACTACAGCGACTATGGCGACACTGCGCGGCTCACCAACCGACCGCTACGACCACCAGAGCCATAACACCGGCTACGACGACTACGGCGACGATGACGGCGACGCTGCGGCGGTTCACCAACCGACCGCTACCCATATCGCCGATCACGACGACGACGACGACGACGACTGCAACGACGACGACGACGACTGCAACGACGACGACGACGACGACTGCAACGACGACTACAACGGCGACAACTGTATTAGCTAGCTAGTCTTGTACCAGTAGTACTAGTATTATAAAAAATATAACTTGCATCGTTATGACTGCGGTTGCAGTCGGTCTATAGAGGTTGTGACCGGTTGTGAACCGGCTCAGGATGAGCCGGTTCAGACTGCAAAAACCGGTCTTTTCATCGGTCCGGTCCGGTTCTGGGAAAAGGGGTGAACCGATCCATCGGTTGCGGTCCCGGTCTTTCCAAATTAGGCAAAAAAACCGGACCGGACCGGACTTTCAATCACTACTCAAAGAGGCCAAGGCGTCCCACGAGTGGCCGGAATGGGAGCAAGCGGTGAAAACCGAACTCAGCCAACTGCAGAGTACGGGGACATGGGAACTCACCGAACCTCCTACTGACGCTATCCCGATAGCAAATAAGTGGGTCTTCGCAAAGAAGTATGACATATCAGGAAACATCCTGAAATACAAAGCGCGTTTAGTGGCCAAAGGCTGCGCGCAGAGACCAGGATACGATTATGAAGAAACGTTCTCACCCGTAGTTAGGCTCGAAACGATCAGAGCCATACTGGCCCTCGCAACAATATACGATCTCCGAATCCAGCAGATGGACGTCAAGGGTGCATACCTAAATGGAACCCTAAAGGAGACAGTGTACATGCGTCAGCCGGAAGGGTACGAGGACGGGTCAAACCGAGCTTGCTTACTCATAAAGACACTCTACGGACTGAAACAATCCGGACGTGAGTGGAATAGCGAGCTTGATAGCAAACTTCGTAATCATGGCTTCACACGTTTGATATCGGATCCATGCGCCTATGTGCGACGCGGAGGCGGAAATCTGGAAATCATCACAGTCTGGGTTGACGACCTTCTATTGTTCGCAACGTCAGTGGATTCGATGATTAGGATGAAGAACAGTCTACATACCGAATGGGAGGTCACGGATATGGGCGAACCGGCGAAGATCGTCGGGATAGAGATCACCCGAGACGAAAGGTCAATCACGATTTCCCAGAAACGGTACATAGAGAACATACTGGAGAAGGAAGGCATGAAACATGCAAATCCCGTCGCAACACCGATGGATCCAAATACGGGTCTTGAACCTAATCCCAATGGAAACGAGGGGAGCCGAAGCAATTCGTACGCACGGTTGCTGGGCGAACTCCAATTCCTTGCCAATGCCACGCGGCTGGACATCGCCCATGCTGTAAATCAACTAGCGAGTTATACAGCTAACCCCAGCCTCGAACACACGATGGCCTTGAAGAGGATATTGAGATATCTCGCCAGGACCCGAGAACATGGGATTAGATATTCAAAAGTTCCGGGGAGAAACAAAAATGCCAACCTTTTCCATGGCTTTGCGGATGCTGCTTACGCCAACACGGACACGCAGAAGTCAACGACCGGTTATGTCTTCAAGGTCGGAGGTGGGGCAATTTCCTGGATGTCAAAGAAACAATCAGTGATTGCGCTGTTGTAGCGTTTACCACGAACGCTTGCCTGACTTAGGCTTCGGAGTGAGTGGCGATCCTCTTGATGGTGTAGTTACGGTTGACTCTTGCTTGAGGGAAGTCGACTGGGTGTACTTGTAGGGCTCCGTTACGATCTTCGTAGCCGTGTAGATCGTCTCCTAAAGGTAATGATGGAGGGGGTGTGATGACTATGCGAAGGTCTTCCCAGGTCTCGTGATCCACGACGTAGAGGTGAGTGTAAGGGGATGTGACGCGAGGATTGTAGTAGAGGTATACGCGATGACAGATGCTGCCAATGGGATAGTTGTCCACTAATCACGAAGGGACTGAGTCACGAGGGATCCCTTGGTCTAGAGGGATATGTCGGACAACTCACTTCAAGGGGGAGGACCCTATAGAGCGAAGAACAGGTAGTGGTATTGGAAGAAGACCAAGATGCCGTTCTTGGTCTTCGCAGTACTCTACTTATACAGATACGCGCGGGCTTTCAAGCGCCGCTCCAAGAAATGCTAGCCAATAGCGTAAGTAGAGCAAACCCTAATACAGCTATCCTAGTATGAGTCACATCGAGTCATGATCCGATCCGTTATCGTACACAATCACATGTGCCGGAGCTTACCCGGTTGACTGATCCTAACAAGTCCATGACGATATACTGCTGACGCGGTGTCATACCCTTGACGTCAGTGTCCACTTCCGGTCCGAACGTAACATCACCCCCTTTTCAGGATCGGGCCCCAGACCGACCACGCATGATCTCCTCTCTGAGCAGTGCGATGCGTCGGCCCTCCTCTACTCCTGGACGATAGGAATCGCGCTCGTCCTCGATGCGCTTGATGGCGTTGGCGCGCTGTAAGCGGAGCACGCACTGGCGGCGCATGCTTCCAAGCTTGTCCAGCTCGGCGATCTTCTTCTTCAACTCCTCCTCCTTGGCTTCGTAGCCCGCTTGCAGGCACCGGTACCGGTGTACCTCGGCCGTGACTGTCAGGTCGTTCATGGCCATACAGGCCTGGTCGACCGACTGCCGGTATGCGCTGTTCTGGTCTAGAAAGACCAGGTCGTCGTCGGTGTAGGTGGGAGAGGGTTCGTCGTATTGGGGTTCGGCATGCACCGACTTGCCGTACTGCTGGTCGCTGCCCCGTCGGTAGGCGAGGACAAAGGGGTCCGCCGTAAAGATGAGCTGCGTATACCGAGCTGGGTGCAGTTGCCCTTGAGCGTCGCGTATCTGGAATGGGATGAAGTGAACTCCCCTGTTGTGTTTGAACCCGACTGGTGGCGGTGTCTCCATCCGCTGTCGGGAAACTGGACTGTGTTCCTCCGCACGGAAGAGGCGCCTTTGTGCGGATTGTTGACTCGGCGGCAAGACCATCGGCTCTCCGTCTGTGGAGCATAGCGGCGGGGTTTCGTCGTGAGTAGTGGTGAGGTGAGTCCCATACGTGAGGTGGTCGTTGAGAGGACAATGCTCCTCCGACAGGTACCGGTCGTATGCTCGATCTTCTTGTACCTGAGTCTGGTCTTGACGGGACGGAGGTCGGGTCGGAACATAGCCTTGCGGAGACGAGCTGCGTGTGCTGACTGCTGTAGGTGTTGGTGAAGGAAGAAGGGATGGAACGGGGGTAGTTGGACGACTGGGGCTTGGTTGAAGGGGCTCGGGAAGCGACATGGGTGACGGTGGCGCATTTTGGATGATAATGGTAGGCTGGACTGAGATGGGGAGTAGGTCGTCGAGGACATAGTGTACTTGGACTGGGGATTGGGACATGAGTAGATGGGAGTGTGAGAGTGGGAGATGGGGACGTCTCTTGGGAATGTCCAGTGCTTATATGCACTTCTCTGGCGGGGTTCGAACGTTTGAATTCCCGAATTGCTTCATCAGCGAAGACGTCATCCTTCGAGACCCACTGGTTATCGGAGTCAGGATATCCACGCCACTTGACCAAATACTGCAGTTTCTTTGTTCTGCCGAAGCGCCATGAGTCTAGAATCTTCTCGACCTCGTATTCTTCTTCGCCATCAATCAAATCTGGCGGCGGGCGCTGATAGTTGGGGCCGTGTGTGGGAGTTTCGCGATAAGGGGTCAGGAGGTCCGTATGGAACACTGGGTGAATGCTCCACTGCATGGGAAGTTCTAGGCGATAGTTGACTGCGGACATCACCTGAGTAACCTTAAACGGGCCATGCCTTCTGGGTGCAAGCTTTGCGGTTGGTTGGTTGGTACATAGGTGGCGCCCTTCGAGCCACACGAGGTCCCCTATCTGGTATTTGGGCGTATCTTTGTGTTTGATCCACCCCTGCTGCGCTTTGATCATCAGTTCCTGGGCCCGCGTTCTAGCCTCTTGGAATTGTCTGATGCGGAGCGCTACCTGCGGTATGGGGGAAGGTCGATTGGTCCAATCAGCGCGGGGGTTGTAGCCCATGAGGATATTAAAGGGGGACTCCCTGGTGGACTCGTTAGGCCAGTTGTTGTGCGTGAACTCTGCCATGGGTAGGTAGCACGTCCAGTCGTCTTGTCTCTCGTTGACCCAAAACCGTAGGTATTGTTCTAGCCATTGGTTGGTGCGTTCTGACTGTCCGTCCGTTCGTGGGTGATAAGCCGTGGATATGTTCTGTTCGATGCCCAGGATTTTGCATAATTCGCGTGTGAACTTTGATGCGAATCTGGGGTCTCGATCACTGATGATACGCGCTGGTAGTCCGAATCGAGTGAAAACGTGTTTTGCGTACAGGGCCGCAGTTCCTTCTGCGCTTATCTCTTCAAGGCACGGGATGAATATTGCCACTTTGGAGCAGTCGTGGTCCGTTACTGTCAGTATGGAGTCGCAGCCGTCCGCTTGTGGTAACTTGGTGATGAAGTCCAGGGCTATGGTCTCGAATGGCATTGCTTCCTTTCTAGGGAAGATGGGCTGCAGTGGTGCGCGTGTGGGTCGGTTATTGACTTTGACCCGTTGACAGTCGGCGCAGCCTTTGACGTAATCTTGCATTTCCTGTCGTAGGCCTGGCCACCAGTAATATCGTTCTACCATTTTGATCGTCCGGTTGATTCCCGGGGTGGCCGTGGACTGGTGGGTCGTGATGTGCCCGTATGATGTGCCGTCGTTCGTGTGCGTCTCCCGTGACTACGCGTCGTCCGTCTTTGTACCATGTGCCTTCGATTTTCTTCAGCTTGTAGGGGTCTACCCATCGCTTTACCATAGTTTCGTCTTGGGTGTATACCGGGTTAGTGGGTTCCATTTCCGTGACGTTGATGGTGGGTTGCGTGCGTATTGGGTCGTCCGTTGTGTCAATTTCGGTGGCTCTGACGAATACGTGATCTGGGAGTACCGTGACTTGTTCGTTGTCGTGTTCTCCTTGGTCGTAGTCTGGTCGTCTTGACAGTGCGTCTGCGCGTCCGTTGGCTGTTCCTTTGATGTGGTGAATTTCTATGTCGTATTCTGCCAACTCTAGTACTTCCCTTGCTACGCGGCGACTAATTTTCTGGGGGTGCCTCCAGTATTGTAAGTTCATGTGGTCGGAGAAGACTTTGATTTTGTGTGGTGACCCGGCGAGGTATTGTCTCCAGTTTCGCAGTGCTTTTACGATGGCTAGGAGTTCCAGGTCATAGATGTCGTAATTTCTTTCCGCCGCGTTGAGGATGTTTGAGTAGAAGGCAATTGGGTGTCTTTTGTTGTCCGTTCCCTTTTGGAGAAGTACTGCTCCTACTGCATATCCTGAGGCGTCGACTTCTAGTTCAAACTGTTTGTCTAGTTCCGGGTGTTTGAGTACAGGTTCTTCGGTTACCAGTGCTTTGAGCTTGTTGAATGCTTGCTGTTGTTCCGTTCCCCATTGCCAATCAGTGTCCTTGCGCGTAAGTTTGTTGAGTGGTCGTGCATGTGTGGCGAAGTTTCGAATGAAAGCGCGGTAAAAGTTGCAAAAGCCTAGGAAAGATCGCACCTGTTTGACAGTTTTTGGTATGGGCCAGTCTGTTATACCGGAAATTTTGATGGGGTCCATGCGAATCACCCCCTTTTCAATGATTACCCCCAGGTAATCGAGGGAGGAAGAGTGAAAGGTGCATTTCTCGAGTTTGAGGTAGAGGTCGTGCTGTTCCAGTAGATCCAATATGTCGTGTACCACTTCTGAATGTGCCTGTTCCGTGGTTGATGTTGCTATGCCGATGTCGTCCATGTAGACTCGGATGATGGTTCCCTTTTTCTCGTGGTAGTTGATGAGGGGTTGGCATATAGCATTCATCATCTCCTGGAAGGTGGATGGGGAGTTGGTCATGCCGAAATACATTACTACTGGTTCGAAGAAACCGTATTTGGTTTTGAACGCTGCTTTATACTGGTCGCCGTCTTTGACTAGGATGTTGTTGTATCCCTGCCAGACGTCGAATTTGGAGAATATCCATCCCGAACTAAGGTTTGCGATGAGTTCTGGTATGAGGGGGAGTGGATACTGGTTGCGTATGGTCCATTTGTTGAGTGTCCTATAGTCCTGCACCGGGCGTAGTTTTCCGTCCTTCTTTTTCACGAAGAAGAATGGGGATGCATACGGAGATTTAGAGGGGCGTATGTATCCTTTTGCCAGTTGTTCATCCAGGAATTCCCGTAGTGCCTTGTCTTCTGCTTGGTTTACAGGGTATACCTTGCAGTCGAATGAGTCGGGTGCTTCTGGTTTGAGTTCGATAGCGTGGTCCCATGGTCTGGAAGGTGGGAGGCGTTGGGATTCTTCCTCGCTGAATACTTTGGCGTGCCTTTTGTATTCCTTGGGTATCTCCTTCTTTTCCATGTATTGTTGTGCCGCTATTGCCATGTCTGTTGCCGTTGTTCGTAGGTGTACCGGTAGGGATTGTTCCTCTAGTTCGTGGAAGGCTCGTAGTTTGTTTTCCTCCTTGGTTTCTGTTATGAGTCGTCGGAGTTCTGTGAGTTTGAACGGTTTGAGTGGGTTGGTGGTGCGGATGACGATAGGGTATTGTTTGGTGTCGAGGGTGGCTGTTGCCCATTGGATCCTAGGTTGAAAGGTTGCGAGCCATGGGTATCCCAATATGAGATCTTCTCCTCCTACGTTGGTGACTAAGAAGCGGATGCCCTTGATCTTTCCGTCAGTTTGTACGTTAAGGTCAATGCAGTGAGTGATTTTCCCTCCTTTGTTGTGTGTTCCGTCTATATTCCAGATGTTGCGAGGACGTTCTAGTATTTTGGTTCCTAGATGCATCCGTTTGACGAAGTCCGGATGTATGAAGTTGTCGGTGGCTCCGGAGTCCACTAGTGCTTTTCTTTCGGCCATGAAGTTACTCGTGCGAATCGAAACTGGAACATGCATAGATCGATAGCGCGTTATGAACGACGAGTTACAATTGACTGCCCTCACCCAGGCCGTTGGGTTCAGGCGCTTGGAAAATCCTGGCTCCCTGCCATATTCCTAGCGAACATTTCTCTCCCTTCCTCTGGGAGTTCAGCAATCCTCCCCATAATGTCCTCCACCTGTTGTGCGGAGGTGGTGCCTCGATTGGCCTGCACCGGTTCGTCGAGGTCGATGAGGGGTTCCCCTATTACGCTTTGTGGAGCGGTGGGTACTTCCTCGATGTACGCGCTTCTTCCTTGGGGTGGTCCTTGACGTGCTTGGCGCGGTTGCTGACATTCTCGTGAGAAGTGGCCTTTCTTTCCGCAGTTATAACAGGTTACGTCCCTTGTGTTAAAGACGCCCCGTCCTCCTCTTCCTCTTGCGAGGAATCCTCCGCGAGGGGGGAAGGGTGGCCTCCCTTGGGTGTAGTTCCTCCATTCTTGAGGGTTGTTTGGGTTTGCCTCCTCTGATCCTGCGACTCTGGCGCGGATTCTTCCCGGTGTGGTGTCCATTGCGTCGGGGTGGTTTCGATACTGCTGCCATCCCTGATTCTGCCTCTGAGGAGGTTGGAACCTCGCGGGTTGTTGTTGTTGCTGTTTGGGGCGCTGGGTCAGCTGTCTCCCAAACCCGTCTACTTGTGCCTTCATGTGGAGATATCGTTTTTGCTGTTCGATGAGGGCGTTCTTCCACTGGTGGTATGTTACCGGGCTGTGGAATTGGTATGCATTGCGGTATAGGTCGAGGGGTACTCCTCTGGTGAACTTGTCCAGTACCAAGGGGTCGTCCAGGTGGTAGTCAGCCTGTCAAACGAGTTTCTCGAATGCGGTTACGTAGCTGTCAATGTCCCCTCCCGTCATCTTGAATCCTTTGTCTAGTTCCAGCCTGGCGCGTTCTTGTTCCATGTTGTCTCAGAACTGTCGTTTGAAGGCAAGTTCCACTGCGCTCCATACCCAAGGGTCGGTCCTGTCTGGCCTTGTTTCGATCCATCTCTGGGATTCTGCGGTCCATTCGTCGACGAGGGGTCCTTGGATGTAGGTGAGGAACATCATTGCTTTGATGTAAGGGCTTTGTAGGCTTCGGTTGGCTATGTTTACTTGGGCGAATCGGTTCCATTGGGATAGGAACATCTGTAAAATGGCAGTGGGGCATAAGCGAGCCTGAACAGTCTGAACAGTTCTGAACGCTTGCCGAATGATCAAATACTTAATTCCGTGCTAAATCGAGATTCGGATCACATCCCCCTCTGTGCCGTCTTGCCGGACTACCAGACAGGAATAAAATACATTAAATCTAGACTCACACCTCGCAAAATCAGGAAATAATAATATTTAATGAAACGCAAAGTATAATACAGCAGTGACACTACTATTACTACTATCTAGGTATTCTACAAAATCGCTACCGTCGTTGGGTCGGCGCAGCGATTGCTGTCCCCTTCGTCATCATCGCGGTCGTGGGGGTCCGCATGGCAGGTGTGCAGAGCTGGCGCGGGTGCGAAGTACATCGCAGTCGTGCCGTCATCGTTGTCGTCGGCGCGCGCGGTAGGGTGCGGGTAGTCCCGTCGCTACTGTAGTCGCCGAGCGTGCGCGGGGCCGGGGCTGGTGGCGGAATGCCCTCCCTTGTCGTCGTAGTCACCCATCGGGCCATCATCAGGGACCCACGTGACAGGTGACGACGTCGGAGGGTGGTTCCATCATCGCAGTCGGGGATGCATGGGGCTGGCGACGGCAGCGGAAAGTCCCCCATCGTAGCACCCGTCGTCGTTGTCGTTATCGAAGGCGCATGGAGGCGGCGCTCGAGCGTGTGTTTCCCAAGTTGTTTGGGGTGCCTCGGTGTCCGGGCTGCATTAAAACCTCACCTGGGGGCTTACTCAGAATGTCCAAGGTCACAAATAAAATTATTCACTTACGAAGTCTTGATCTAAGTACAGTGGTACATTGCCAGGTCACTCGGACTTCAGCCTTGTTCCGAGCGTGGGAAGAAATATTTTCGTTCGCACGCTCTTTTTTTTTGTCGAAGTCGATCTTCCAGTGGTTGTCAACCATCCTGCGCGTCCTGCCTCAAGGCCTCAAGCCACGAAGACCAAAACAATTTCGGTGTCCACATGTAAATTTATAACACCCTGACATTCCGCAGGGCCACTACACAACCTCTCCTACTACCACCCCAAGCCGTGCCTGCTTGCGACCGCCAACAGACAAGCTGTTGGCCTCGCGGCCCTCGCCTTTCTCAGTCGTCCGTGCGGAGTTTGAGCGCAATCGGTACGTCTTTTTTTCCATTCACCCTTGCTCCCAGTCGACTCACCCTTCCCTCACCCTTTCTTACATTCGCTTCTCTTGCTGTGTTCCCAGGATGATGACGACGACGAATGGCCTGCGACAGAGGGCACCCGCCGACCCGCCCAACCGTGCTCACCCTCGGCAACAGGACCACCCATTGCCACGTGCACCC